>JASVEL010000088.1:0-339102 GCA_032618575.1 Nicotiana noctiflora
AGAACCACGATCACCCAATCCACCCCGTGAAGCTCGGGCGGCGGAACGAGAAGCGCCTCGGAAGACCGGCCTCTATCAAAGGATTCTTCCGCCACCAGAGGAAGAACCACCAAATCTACCTCGTATGACGAGGCCTCTTATCCGAAGAACAACCGCCTCCCCTAGCAAGAGCCATCTCAACTCTGCGTGCCGCATTGGCTGCCTCCTGAAATGATATGTCACTCCCCACGCCCATAGCCATCCGGAGTCTAATCGGCTGATTAAGCCCATCTATAAATCCTGCGGACCCTCTCCCGCTCCGTGGGAAGTATCACCACCGCATGACGAGCCAAGTCAATAAATCTCGTCTCATACTGTGTAACTGTCATAGTGCCCTGATGGAGGCGCTCAAACTGCCTCCGAAGTAAATCCCGCCGAGTAGCAGGGAGAAACTTCTCCATAAATAGTTCCGCAAAACTGGTCCCATGATAGAGCTGGGGACCCTGCTGGTCGAGTCAGGCAATAATCTCTCCACCAAGTCTTGGCGGATCCTGCAAGTCTGAAGGTACATAAATCAACTCCGTTTGTCTCCACGATCCCCATAGTCTTGAGAATCTCATGGCAACCGAATAAAAAGTCCTGAGGATCCTCTGATGCGGCTCCACTGAATGTAGTGGTAAATAGATTGGAGAACCGATCAAGCCTCCATAACGAATCAGAAGTCATGGCCGCTCCATCTCCGGCATGAGCCGTGGTACCGGACTGAGTGGCCACAGCTGGCTGAACCACTGGTGCTGAGGCCGAGGAGCTACTGGCTCCGGAGTACGAGCAACAGGAGTCCGGGCCCCTCCTCCAGCCTGAGAAGTAGCTGGGGCAACTGATAATAGACCCGCTCTGGCAATGCTATCCATAAATCCCGCTATTCTGACCAAAGCATCCCGGAGATCCGGGGTAATCAAAGCCTCTCCTGGGACCTGAGCTGGGCCCACTGGAGCTGCTGGAACCGGAACCTCCTCATCAATCTCAATATGAGGCTCCACCTCTGGGGTAGCTGCCTGGGGCTGAGCTCTACCCCTACCACGGCCTCTAGTACGGCCTCGGCCCCTGCCCCTCACAGGAGCTGTCTGGGGCTCAGGCTGCCGGTCAGCGGACGAAGAAGTGCGTGTCCTTACCATCTGCGAAAGGACAGAATAGAAATTCAATCAGTAATTGAGGATCAAGTAGCACGACAAGAAAGAACAAAGGAGAGACTTTTTCCTAACTCAATAGACTCTGGAGGACAAGTACAGACGTCTCCGTACCTACCTCTCAAACTCTACTAAGCTTGTTCGTGAGTGGTGAGACCTATGTAACCTAGAGCTCTGATACCAACTTGTCACGACCCGGATTTTTCCCCCAACATCGGGATCGTGATGGCGCCTACTCGTGGTAGCTAGGCAAGCCACTGTATTCATACTATCCTGTTTTTAACACAATTTCAATTAAATAAATGCGGAATACTTTATAGAAATAGTATTAAGCAGTTTCAAGGTAAAACCATACTGAAATCCTCTACCCAAGACGTGGAGTCACCAACTCACAAACTACTACTGAATACTACACATAAAAGTCTGAAAGAAATATAACATAATCTGTTTGTCTCGGAACAAAGAGACTACAGCTAATAACATAAGTAAAGGGAGAGACGCCGGGCCTGCGGACGCCTGCAAGCTACCTCGGTCCCAAAGTGTTCAACTCCCACGCAAAAGATTTACTGCTGCTGCTCCTGATCGTAACCTGGACCTGTGCAAAAACGCACAGAGTGTAGTATCAGCACAACCGACCCCATGTGCTGGTAAGTGCCTGGCCTATCCCGGCGAAGTAGTGACAAGCCTAGGACCAGGCACTCACATAAACCTGTGCAATTCAATATATATACATGTGTACCACAAAATAACAAGAAATAATCAAGTAATAACACAATAAGGAACATCTTAAAGAATTCAACAATTAACCACAGTTAATAATTTCACAAAGAAAACAAAGTATAACGTAAACACGAATTATATCACTTCAAGAAATAGCAAGCAATTGCACGGCATCACCCTTCGTGCTTTTACTCTCATCCTCACCAAATAAACAAATAAAGTACACGGCATCACCCTTCGTGCTTTTACTCTCATCCTCACCAAACAAACAAATAAAGTACACTGCATCACCCTTCGTGCTTTTACTCTCATCCTCACATCCATAGTACGGCATGATCCTTCGTACATGGTTCAATAACAGGGCACGGCATGATCCTTCGTGCATAATCAATAAATAAACATGGCACGGCATTAACCTTCGTGCATAAATAAATAAACATGGCACGGCATCACCCTTCGTGCATTATCACTCTTCCTCACCCAAATAACAATCACATTTAAGGGCAGAGAAAGAAACAACAATTCATAAATCGTCCCATCAAGGGCAATCAATAATTATCTTCACAACAAATCCCAACAAGGGAGAACAATAACGATTCACATGTAATATATCTCAAAATATCATTTTCCAACGACTCACGGTCATACTAGACGCCAGTGTATGGATGCTCGTCACCACAAGCCCATACACCGCACTCGATCACATAGCACATAACACATAATCCTATTCCCTCAAGCTAGGATAGAACAAACACTTACCTCGAATGCTTACGAACGATTCAATCCGTAGCAATGCCTTTTCCTTTTGAATTTGACTCCAATCCAATCGTATCTATACACAATTAATTTAATATCATCAATTCTACTTAACAAACTAGTTCATATTGCTAAATATGGTTTTTTTACAACATTCTGCCCGGAATAGTAAAAACCGACCCCGGGCCCACATAATCGAAACTCAAGTTTCGAACCAAAATAATTTTACCCAATCTTCCGTGAGTTCAAATATACAATTTGTTCTTAAGTTCGACTCCAAAACGAGGTCTAAATCGCAAATTCTTTGAAAACCCCAACTATACCCATTTCTCCAATTTTCAACTAATTTATACATGTTTAAGCCTAAAGATTTGATTGATGTTGATGAAAAATGAAGAAAACGAGTTAACAATACTTACCCAATGAACTTTGATGAAGAAATGCCTCAAAATCGTCTAAAATGCTGTGGAGAAGGGGTTTGAACAGAAATGGGATTTTTATCCCGTTTCTGTTCTGTTTTCTGTCTTAAATTCACTGGGCGAAATTTTGTTCTACGCGATCGCATGAATTGGGTCGCGATCGCGGAAGGCAAATATTCAACACTACGCGATCGCGTGGACAATGCTGCGATCGCGTAGAAGAATTTCGCTGGGTGGTTCATTTGTACTACGCGATCGCGTGAAAAGGGTCGCGATCGCGTTGAAGGAAAACGGAAAGCTACGCGATCGCGTGAAGAAGGCTGCGATCGCGTTGGAGAAAGACGTAAAGCTTCGCGATCGCGTGAAGACAGCCGCGATCGCGTTGAGTATCGAGACAAGGCAGTGCGATCGCGTGGACAAGTCCGCGATCGCGTAGGGTAAAATATCTGTGTAAAAATTGCAGAAAATCTGCTGGTTTTCTAAGTCCAAAAACACCCCGAACCACCTCCGAAACACTCCCGAGCCCTCGGGGCTCCAAACCAAATATGTACACTAACTCAAAAACATCATACGAACTTGCTCGCGCGATCAAATCGCTAAAATAACATCAAAATCAATAAATTGAGCCTTAAAGCTCAAGAATTCTTTAAGACTTCATAATTTCCAAACTTTTCAATTTAAGGCCGAAACACGTCAAACGACGTCCGTTTTCAACCAAACTTTACAGGAAGCGCTTAACCAATATATGTGACCTGTACCGGGTGTCGGAACCAAAATACGAGCCCGATACCAGTACTTTTTAATAAAAAATCAGTTTCATTTTTCTTAAACATTTTCAGAAAACAATTTAACAGAAAAATTCTTTTATCGGGGTTCTAGACCTCGGATTTAAATTCCGGACATATGCCCAAGTTCCATATTTTTCTACGGATTTTCTGAAATAGTCAAATCACGGATCCGGGTCCGTTTACCAAAAATGTTGACCAAAGTCAACCATATCAATATTAATATCAAAATTCTTCTACTTTTTCACATATTTCACATATTTCAACATAAATCTTTTCCAACTTTGTGCCCGGACTGTGCACGCAAATCGAGGCAACTAAAAATGAGGTTTTCAAGACCTCAAAAGCTCGGAATGATTAAATAAACAAGTGATGACCCTTAGGGTCGTCACAATAACCCTCCATCCCTATTCTCATACCCTCCATTACTATTTCTGCTAAGTGTGTTGGATTTTGAACAAGCAGAACAATCTCCTGGTTGTTTACCTCCATCGTGAACACACGTGCATATCCTTGTAGTCCCATCTCCAGCCAAGACTACAGAGGTAAATCCATTGATGTTTCCTGTGATGTGTACACCAGTGGTGTCTCTATGTGGGGAAGTGTTGGTTCTTGCATGTGCATGGGGGGAAGGTAGAAGAATTGGTTGTTGTTCCAGTTCCTCACCATTGATGGATTGCTTATGGTGAAAGTTGGTCTCTGCATTTTCAGAAGGTTCTAAGTGTTGTTTTGCTATTTCAGTTGTGTGAATATTATTTGGAAATGACTGGCTATTGTTTGATATTATAGGAGAAGATATTTGTTTTTCATGTATTTTAACTGATTATGGCTGATGGCCCTTAGGAGATTCACATGAAAAGTAATAATTTGGTTTTTGTTGGGTTTGGGGATTGCTAGAGTTGTAGAGCACTGTAGCATGCAATTTACTGTTGCTGCTATGGACGTGTGATGCTTCTGGTAATTCAAGGCCATGCAAAGAAGCTGATTTGACTTGTAGTGTTTGGTTGTAGGTATTAACGATTGAATTTTGTAGGTTTTCATGAGCTTTAGGTAGCTCATTTACCATGCCATACAAATGTTTACAGGGATTATGAAGGGTCGGTAAAGGATTAATATTAGAGAAAGCTTTGGAACTTGGTGCGAGAGTAGGTAATTGATTTTTATTAATTATATCAAGATTTTCGTTGAGGTTGTCTTTTAGCGGAAGAGGTATATTTGTATTATTAGTCTTATTTGTTAAAAGAATTAAATTATCAGAAGAAACTTTATTTGTTTTCATTCCTTTAGTAATATCAAGGTCCATTATATCACAGTCCAATAGAATATTAAAATTATTGTTGCTATTTAGTTCTATTGGGCCTTCTTGCATCTGAATTTGTCCTGAAGTCTTAACAGGCCCATTCATGTTTTTTGTCATGCTTGTGTCCCTCCAGTGTTGCCCTGGTTCTATTATTTCCATAGCGGACTTAGTTTTCCCCGCCTCTCTAGCAATTTTGTGTATTGATTTCTTTGGAAAATTGACAGTTTTCCATTCATGAAGGTTGTTCTGATTTTCTTCTATACTAGTCTTAGAATTGTTGCTTTTTGAGACAAAGAGGCAGCTTGTGGTTGTGTGTCCAAATCTACCACAATTATTGCATAAAATGTTAAGACCTTCATAAACTAAGATTTGTTTATGGTGACCAATTTGTATGTGTGATTTTAATGATTTTTCTAGTGGGACCTCAATACATATTCTAGCATACTTACTAGAAGTTGTCCTAGTTTCGAGCCTACCTTGTAAAGTACTTGTTCATCGTAAAACTCAGTAGTACCTCAACACAACATCATTATGTATGTACAATTAAATACTGTAAAAGCAAATTCATGATTTAAACTTTATGGGTTGAATCTTTAAAGTTTTTATCATTGGACACATTATATTTGTAAAATTATGAGTTCATATATATTTATTATTTGTTGTATTTATCGTGAATTTTTACACATAAATATATACTTCACCCCAAAAGTATTGATTTCAAACGAACTTGATGACATTGAGCTGCATTCGCCCCAGTCTTTCACTGAAATGGCAAGCATAAAAAATAAGGAAGTTATAAGTTAAGTCGAAATCGATGTTTAGAAGTATAAAAGCTTATGATTAATTATGGCTTTCAAATAATTAAGGTTAATGTAAAAATTCGAAGATGCAAATATTTTCACATATATACTTGCTTAAACAAAATCAATTTAATAACGTAATTATTCCACGCTTGTATGTCAACAACAACAACAACAACAACCCAGTATATTCCTACAAGGTGGGGTCTGGGGAGGGTAATATGTCGACAGGTCTTATCTCTACTCGAGAGGGCAGAGAGGCTGTTTCCAATCGACCCTCGGCAGGGAGGGTAATATGTAGACACGCTTGTATGTCAAAAGGTGATAATAATCAGTCATAAAATTAACCATCGATTAAAATTTTTGACGAGACTGTACCTTCTCATGGGCAAGCTTTTATTAAAAAAATAGTAGTATTTGATTATCAAATTCTTACAATTTTTTCAATCTCACTTAAAAATATATTTTTTTCTCAAATTTAAAAATGGGAAGGTTGCTAGTTTTTAGCTGCAAAATATGTTTGAAAAACAGACATCTAAATATGTTGCAAGAATTATAACCAAACACTACTTCAACTTCAATTCAAATTCCAGTGAAATTCTAATATTTTTTTTTTATGGAATTCATGTCCAAACGCCTACTACTAATTGTTAGAAGTTAAAGGTATTTTAATAACTTTTACTATATATAAGTGAGCTAAAAAGGTATTTACGTAAGCCAGTCCCCATGCTGACGATATATGGAACTTATACAATCTATAATCATACGTTCAACAGGAAATAAATTAAGACAATCCCTTATCATATACATCCAATAAAGAAAAAAATGCAGAAAAATTCAATCATTCTGTTGGTCAACAGTCTGTTGATTTACCTACGGCAAAAATAATCCAAATAATAAATATATACAGATAGTATTACCATAAAATAACTTACTAGTAAGTTAAAATATTAAGTATTGGCATTATAAATATTACTAGTAGTTTGGAACACAGAAAATAAACAAAATTAAAAGCCAGTAAAATTTTCATTACTTTGATGACAAGTTGTATTTCTCTTTCGATGTCTTCTTTTGTATTGAATATTATAATTATTTGTCTTTTGATTTTTATTACTCTGTCACCAACTAATGCTTTTGTTGACTTTTACCAAAATTATAATCCCTTATGGGGTTTAAATCATATAACTTTCTTTGATCAAGATACTGAAGTTCAACTCCTTTTGGATACATCCTCAGGTACCTCAAAATCAAAATTATTGCCCAGCATTTTAATGACATTTATTTGGGACTTTTATGAAATGATTAATGATATATGCAGGAGCTGGATTTCAGTCCAAATTACAGTATGAATCCGCATTAGTTACAATGAGGATAAAAATACCAAACAAGAAGACCTATGGAGTTATCACAAGTTTTTATGTAATTCTTTTTTCTTAATAAGTATATTTTATATGAATTGATGAATATAACCCTTAACTGAAAAGTGCATGATTTTTTTTTTTATGTAAATATATTGCAGCTAATTTCAGATAATCAATTTCTAGGAAATCACGACGAAATCGACTTTGAATTTATAGGGACAGAAGGGAAATTGCAGACAAATTTATTTACTAACGATATGGGTGGCAGAGAGGAAGTCTACCAACTTCCTTTTGATCCTTCTGAGGATTATCATACTTATCAAATTCTCTACAGTCCCCACCATATAGTGTAAGTTATATATATCCATATAATTTAATTAATTATAGCAAATTAGTAAATATTTTATCTAATTATCAAACTAAGCTTATTATAAAGATTCATCTTATTTACTCTTACTTTGTTAGCGACCTGGTTGTGTATATTATCTTTTTTAAGGCATTGTGCATAAGACTTAAACCCGTACCACCAAGACGTGTTGCGCTACCTACTCAACAAAGGGTTGTATAAGCATGTCTCTTCTCTTTTTTTTTTTTTTTTTATTATTATTTTTTTTTTAGAAAAAGAGAGATATAGATTATACATTAGTTATATATAGATTATACATATATATGCATTTGCCCGCGTGACATATATGTCACTTATTTGAGCCGCGAAAGCAATTATTGGTGCTTGTATTAAGGTAAGCTATCTATATCACACCCTTAAGGATGCGATCCTTCCCCGAGCCCTGTATGAATACGAAATACTTTATGCACCGGGCTAAAAAAAGGGGCAGCTCGGTAGACTAAGTTCCCGCTATGCGCAGGGCCCGGAGAGGGATCGGATCTCAAGGGTCTACTGTACGCATCCTTACCTTGCATTTATGCAAGAGATGTTTTCCACGGCTTGAACCTGTGACCTCCTGACCATATGCACCCGGCTACATTTATATATATATATACGCTCATTTTTTTAGTTGAAGCGGTTGGTTGGATGACTATTTAAGCTAATATCTTCAACTGTATATATTTTTAAATTATTGGTGCATAGAATTTAAAACTCTTATAATATGACATTTACATGCACTTGTTATCCTTGATTTTTGTAGGTGGTTTGTAGACAACATACCAATAAGGTCATTCAAGAACAACACAATGAGAGGAATAAATTTCCCATCAAAACCAATGTGGATAGAAGCAAGTCTATGGAATTCAAACAGTGTGATTTGGGCTGGAACTGTTGATTGGAACAAAGCACCATTTATTGCTTACTATCAAGACTTCAATATTTCTGGTTGCCCTTACCAAACAGGCAATAATTGCAAGTTGTCTCCAGTTCAGAATCCCTGGAATAGGCCAAAAATAGACCCTCAACAAGTGCAGCTTATGAGGAATTTTAGAAAGAAATACATGATTTATGATTATTGTTGGGTAAACGGAGTTAGGTACCCGGAATGTTCTCATCATGCTTAGTTCACTTGCTTGGTTGATTAGTTTCACAAAGTTCTTTATTAAAAATGAAATAAAATTGTCAACTAGTATTATAAATCATGTGTATTTCTATTTTAATGGATACATGAAATCCATGAGTGGAATGACCATATTTTCCCGTTCATTTTTAGTTGTCTACTTTTAATTTTGCATTCCCTTTAAGAAACAATAAATAAAGTGTTAGGCTCAAAAGTTAAATGTTACTTTACAAGCTTAAAATAATCAAAAAGATGAAAAGGGTAAAACGTAATCAAATATAATAAGCCTAGAGATGTGAAATCAATATAGTTATAATTGATCGGATATTGCAAAATGAAGAACTTAAGAACAATTACTTGTTAAAGTTAAGACGTAGAAAGAGAAATATGAGAGAATGAGAGAGATGTATTATTAGATAATAACACTGATGCCTTTTACAATGGGGATTCCCCTTTATATAAGAAGGGACCTCCTTTAAAATAATAATAAAAGTATTGGAATGTAGTCGACGTCCTCATAGCGATGACGCCCAGCCATGAGTGACGTCGTCCATGCCCTCACGTCTGAACCGTGCCCCTGTTATAGGAGGTATACGAAGAAGGTCGTACCCTCTTGACATAAAGACATGTACCATCAAATTTGACCTAATACAGTTAGTCCCTCCACTCGTTGGAGGCATATACGGTAGACGTCTTTAATGGGAAAAAATATCAATCTTGTCCTTTGGGTAATTTGACCTTATTACGAGGGCAATGAAGTGAAGGGGGGAGGGGGCGGGGGAGTACATGGCGTTGCCGATTCATTGACGCGTGGTCTACTTTCTGAACTGACATCATTGCCGACATGCGTCATGATTATACTTGCTCCCGAGATGTTTCAGGAGGCGATTTAACATTTTGGATTCCCGCGCCCATTTTGAATCACGCCTCTTCGATTTTCGTGTATTTTAGTCCTATAAATAGTGTCACACCTCCTTTTTACGCACACGCGAGGGCACAAGGGAGTTTTTCCAATTAAAGGACAATCGAAACGGGATTTATTTATTTAATTCAGAGTCGCCACTTGGGAAAATAATGGTGTTCCAAGTCACCGGTTTAATCCCGAACCGAGGAAATTTATGACTCTGTAATATAGTCTGCGAAACTAGAAACCTGGATAAGGAATTCCGTTAACCCGGAGAAGGTGTTAGGCACTCCCGGATTCCGTGGTTTTAGCACGGTCGCTCAACTGCAATTTTTGTTTCTATCTGATTTTTTATATATTTTAACTATGTGCTTTTAATGCTCCGCTCTTATTTTTAGAAGAATTGCGACGTTACGAAAACACATTTCGAGCCGCACCGTAACCAGTACGCCTGCGACTTTAATGTATTTCAATTTCGCCGAGAGTAAGATTTGGGTCACATAAATGCACACCCGTATTCAGGAAAGTAATTTTATTTCAAATCGTGGCTAAAGAGTCTATCGTCTATTTAACTTTGGGAAAGGACCGTGAAATTCACTAGACGGTCCTTCCAAGTCTAAGTTTTCATGACAATTATTCGAGGGCCCCACAATTGTGTATTTTTGGCGAGGCTCGTCTTGTTTATTTTAAAAGGACAATCCTAAGGTGACTACATTTTTCTATTAAGTTCGTCTCTAAATAAAAGAGAAAAGGTCCTAATTTATTGCATGTTTATAAGCTCGGACCTCTTATTAGTTATTAGATCAATGTGAACGGAAATTGCGCTCGAGCTTGCATAAGGGAAATTGTTTTATGCCTTATTCTACAAGCGAATAATACTAAAACTAAAATTATAAATAGCATACGAATTTGACAAAATATCAGAACAAACTAACCATTCTCTAATTAATTTAAACCGACAGTATTAGATGAATTGAGCCGATGGAGTTAACTATGTGTAATACAAAAGTCATTTTGAACTTCATGCTAACGTTCATCACTAACATTAGTTACTAATTTTATTCAAATTGCTATTTAAGACGATGTTATTTACTCAAGTAACCTAGTAAATTCCGAACTAGATACATCAAACTAACATTTTTTGATTGATTATTTTTCCACATAATCCATTGTCTTGCTTGTCCTCGTGCGCCAGACATTTTCCTTTTTTTTCTTTTTAATCTTCTTTTCGAATAAGTTGAGACCATTCAACTCTATAGCAAATTACTCCTTTTACAATTTCATAACTGGACAGGCGTAAGTTAAACATGTCAAACAAAATCTATTCTCATACACAGTGAGGGTGTTGTGGTCTCGAAATAAAGGCGAAGCCCATAATCACTTTTGCTCTAAATGATTGAGCCTATTACATACCAAACTCTTCATGGCCTAATTCATGGATTACTTATTGTATTTTTGCAAAAAAAAAAAAAAAAAAAAAAAAAAAAAAAAACTTAGCTGTAAATTATCTTCCTTAATAACAACTGAACCTCTGTTTTTTCATTACCATAATAGAAGTATACTAAACCTTCAAATGAATGCTCACTTTATTATATTAACAATCGTTAAACCCAAGCTACTAACTCTTTGATTGTTAGCTACATACTACTAAACATAAGAATCTATTACTAACATGAAACAAAACCAAAATTATCTAAAGTTCTAAAAATTCATTAGTGTTACAGTCCAAACCCACTGTTAAAAATAACGAAAAACTAATTACACATTCATCCAAACTTAACTCAAATCACTATGATACTATAAAGCACGAACTTCATAACATATTTATTAAATTGATATCAGTTTGCAAATGAAAACAGTGAAGTCGAAAGAGATCCACAAAAGGGGGAATCGTCACTTCAATTTACTCCCGTAAAGCATGAGTTTGTAAACGTGTACCTGGAAATTGTCAAAGATGAAAGGCTACGGTATCAGCTAGGTAGTAATAGCAACAACAGCAGTGTACCAACAGCCAATAGCAACAAAAACCCAACGATATACGGCAGCAAGACACGACCAACAACAATAGTGAGACACCCAACAGCAGAATCAACAACAACCAATGGTAGTCACAGTCACAGCAGCACAGCAACAACAACAGCACAAGAACAACAGCAACCAAACGACCACTAAAGTCTCAAAGTAACAGTAATGACAGAAGAACTAGAAGCCAAAGCAAGAGCAACCAGTAGGCAGTCAATACCAATATGTTTATATGAATGTATGTAAAAATCCAGGTTGTGAATGTCTTTCCCTAATGTTTTCTAAGAGTCTCTGTCTCTATTTTTCGAAATCCCTTCCTCTCTGTCTGTCTCGGATTAATGCTATATTTATAGCTAAAAACAGACCCCTCCCCCTAATGGTACAAAGACCTTAAATTAAACCCCCTTGCCCATCCCTTTGTTCATTGTTTAATTCAAAGTTATGGGTAGTATATTATTTAATCAATATCTTCAAACCTCTCCATTAAGTTTTGTTCCCCATGAACACTTATCTTTTCCTTAATTAATTCAAAAGTTATGGGTGAGTTAATTGTTTAATCATTTTGTCTTGAAGCTCCCCCATACCATTATGTCTTGTAACAAATAGAATAGTTTAATGGTCCATTAGTGTTCCCTGACAGAATATTCAACTAAGCATATTTAAACTTTTAAATCCCAAAATACCTCTGAAATCGCTATCCTACATCCATCCCCTTTCAATTTGTACTACAACCATATTAACTCAATTTGTAACCAATTAACAACAATGAGTAGGGAGGAATAACTCAAGCCAAAATTGCACACAGATTAAAAGTCCTTCACAAATTGCACACACACAACCCAAAGATTTAGCTAAATACGAAAATCCATAAAAATTTATATCCTAAGAGCGTATGTTCATGCTGTAATGAGGTAAAACAATTGTTCACACTGCCTTTCATCAAGCAAAACCACAATAACATGCTATTGATATCACTAATGCCCAGAATTAGATTCGAGGTACCACTAAATAATCACAACCAAAGCGGATCAGTGACTTAATAAGAGACACTCAACATGAAGCTAAAGCAAGGTAGAATAATGAACACAAAATGAAACACAAGCCATAAACTCTAAAGATTTACAGAACTATTAAAACAGAACCATACTAACAAAAACAAAGAAGAGAAAGACAAACCTGAAGAAGCTTTCCGATTAAACTGAAATGAAGCAAAAAAAAGATCTCAAGAACAATGACTCAAAACAAACGAGTCACCGATCGTACTCTCCATGGACCCAGCCTCGGAAGAAGAAACTCGAACAGTATCACCTCCATGCAACTCAATGGTTCCAAAACTAAAAATAGAATGAGGAAGCTTGCTAAACCCGGCTGTCCAACTTTCTGCTTATGACCGTATGTGTGTGTGTGTGTTTCTGGCAAATTGTGTGACAGAGAAGATGGAGTTCAGAAGGGAGGGGCTCATTTTGTTCGTTGTTGGTCATTGCTCATTGCTGGTTCAGGTGAAGGAATAATGGTCGTCTAGTATGGGCTGACAACGACTGCTGCTGGGCGTGGAAGCTGTTTGGACGCGAGGGGGTAGTCGTTTGGATGTGGCTGTCGCTGGCAGAAATGGCTGGTCGTTCATGGCTGGAGACGACGGGCTGAAGATGGGGGTCTGGCGAGCTTGGTCATGGAGGAGATGAGCAGCGGCGGTTGCTGCTTAGTTTTGTGATTTAGGGTTCTTTGTTTGGTGAGAAATGAACGAGAAACACAAGGTTTTGGGGGTCTTTAGTTGGGTTAAGTGTGGGACTTAATCTCGACCGTTGGATCATGATGATCAACGATCCAGATTAATTCTAAGGCAAACAAATGGGGCTGTTTGGGTTTACAGGTTTGGGCCTGGATTTTGGGCTTGATCTTGGGTATTTTGTTTGGGCCTTGTTGTGTTGAAATTGGATTTGACCCAATATAAATTCCATATCTCCTCATTTCTTAAAACTAGACTTTATGTTGTATTATATATATATATATATATATATATATATATATATATATATATATATATATATATATATATATATATATATATATATATTAATTTTTACTAACAATTAAACTACATAATTAAATACCAAATCACACAATTGTATATTAAATGACACAAAGGCAATAAATACGATTTTTTGTACTTTTTCTTTCTTTAAGAATTAAACACGGTTCAGTTAATTCCTAAACGCACACTTGAACTTCCGAAATGCGCGCACGCGACATATATTTTGTATTTTCAATCAATTTTAAACAAATAAACACGCACAGATAAATAAAAATAACACAAAATCCACAAAAATCACACACAACACAAAACTATTTTATTTTGAATTTTTTGGGAGTAATTCTCAGGTAAGGCAAAAATCACGTGCTCACAGCTGCCCCTCTTTGCGCGTAAACATGAAGAGTTTTCGTGCAAAGATAAGTGAGCGGATATAAGCGATTTTTTTGCCCATTCGAGCACTCCGTATGAAGCATTTTGGAAAAGTTCTGACCGAACCTTGCTTCAAAGGTCTCCTACATATCCCTGGCTAAAAGGGAATCAGGTCAATGTAGTTCACGACTGTTGCGATCTCGCTGTTACTGCTGTTACTGTTGTTACTGCTGTTACTGCTGCTACCACCGCTTAGCCGATCTCCTTGTTACACCGTACTAAGCAACAAAAACAAAAAGCTAGACTAAGTTACAGTACTACAAGTTCTTATCTGTCCTTTTTAACTTGATCTTGTCGCGCTCCTTGCCATCCTGTCTGACTTGGTGTTCCTTCTGATGCTTCTTCTCTTCTGCTAATTGTTATTTCGGCCTATCTTGATTGCCGAACTCCGACCATTGTTTCCTTCTTTATGATCTTTGAACTATTCTCCTTCGCAATCCGAATCTATCTGTTCTGATACTTGTTGCCTCCCTCTGCTTACGCACTTGGATTCATGCCGGAGATTTCTGTTACCTTCAACTGCTTTCCTCAACCAAATTAAAATAGATCGCCACTCCATTCTCCAGGCGGGCTCCCTGACTTCAACTACTACTTCAAAATTAAATCGCCACTCCATTCTCCAGGCGGGCTCCCTGACTTCAACTACTACTTCAAAATTATTTATGCCGGGGATTTTCGTTACATTCAAACGCTTTCCTCAACCAAAATAAGTCGCCACTCCATTCTCCAGGCGGGCTCCCTGACTTCAACTACTACTTTCAAATAAAAATGCCACTCCATTCTCCAGGCGGGCTCCCTGACTTCAACTACAACTTCAAAATAAATTCGCCACTCCATTCTCCAGGCGGGCTCCCTGACTTCAACTACTACTTCAAAATAAAATCGCCACTCCATTCTCCAGGCGGGCTCCGTGACTTCAACTACTACTTTCAAATAAAATCGCCATTCCATTCTCCAGGCGGGCTCCCTGACTTCAACTACTACTTTCAAATAAAATCGCCATTCCATTCTCCAGGCGGGCTCCCTGACTTCAACTACTACTTCAAAATAAAATCGCCACTCCATTCTCCAGGCGGGCTCCCTGACTTCAACTACTACTTTCAAATAAAAACGCCACTCCATTCTCCAAGCGGGCTCCCTGACTTCAACTACTACTTTCAAATAAAATCGCCACTCCATTCTCCAGGCGGGCTCCCTGACTTCAACTACTACTTCAAAATAAAATCGCCACTCCATTCTCCAGGCGGGCTCCCCGACTTCAACTACTACTTCAAAATAAAATCGCCACTCCATTCTCCAGGCGGGCTCCCTGACTTCAACTACTACTTCAAAATAAAATCGCCACTCCATTCTCCAGGCGGGCTCCCCGACTTCAACTACTACTTCAAAATAAAATCGCCACTCCATTCTCCAGGCGGGCTCCCTGACTTCAACTACTACTTCAAAATAAAATCGCCACTCCATTCTCCAGGCGGGCTCCCTGACTTCAACTACTACTTCAAAATAAAATCGCCACTCCATTCTCCAGGCGGGCTCCCTGACTTCAACCACTACTCCTAAATAAAATTGCCACTCCGTTCTCCAGGCGGGCTCCCTGACTTCAACTACAACTTCAAACCTAAAATTGCCACTCCGTTCTCCAGGCGGGCTCCCTGACTTCAACTACAACTTCAAAACTGAATCGCCACTCCATTCTCCAGGCGGGCTCCCTGACTTCAACTACAACTTCAAAATAAAATCGCCACTCCATTCTCCAGGCGGGCTCCCTGACTTTAATTACTCTCTAACTCTATCCCATCCACGTCGCCTTCCTTTGCTTTCTGTACCATTTCTTCTTCCTGCATCGCCTATTGGGCCACCTTTTCTTCTGAATTATCTTGTCTTGGAATTGCTTTCCCCTGGGTCGTACTACTTTTCTTTTGGCTGCTGGGGATATCTTTGGAACTGTTTACTCACCTGCTGGGGATGACGCTGCTGAGGAAGTATTCTTTGTTTCCTCATTCTCTTCCTTCTTCCCATACCTCCTCTGGGACTCACGCTTTTGCTTCGTTGAGCAAATTATGGAATGTAATACTGCTGGGGGAATCTCGAAGCCCTTGTTTTATTTTTCCAATAACTGCTAGGGGTGGTACCAAGCTCAAAGATTACCCCATCGTGTCGTCTGGCCTTTCTCAAAACTATTCTGCTTGGAGCTGGTATTTCTCGAAATCTTGTGTTGCTTTCTACCCTTATCCACTGGGTCTTCGCTTTCAAGAAGATTTTCGCAACAGGAGAAAATTTTCTGCCCCAGTTTGATAAACTTCTGGATGGTAGGCTTTCTCGCCAACGAACCCTCTTTTCCTGCTTTAAATCAAAGAAAAATTGTTAGTTTCAAAACGCAGTGAGTGGTCGTGCCACTCTTGTTGGGGCCATTTTCTTTTCTCTTTCAGCTGCTTGGCCTCTCTCGAACTTTGAGGGCGACGTTGACGCTTGCCGGGGACGATGCTCTTTCCACGAACGACCTCTCATCTTTCCTTTTATTCCAATCTTTGGTTTGGTCCGACTCTTTTTAGCCGGTGATCTGTTGCGTGAAATCATCTTTCGGACGTGCCACATGCGTCCATCATACTCCATAATTCCTGCGAACCTTCCAATCAGCCTGTCGTCCCAATCTTACTATCGTAACGACTTCTGCCTTGTTGCCCCGTTCCACGCCTATTCATTTTCATTATACTGCTTTGGGAGACTTGGTAGTAAGCTTTGAAAAATCAATTTTCGAAAATGAAAGAAAAGAAAAGAAATACTGACCGCAAATGACAAAAGAAGAGAAAAACTTTTCTGAACTAAAAAAATAGGAAAACTTATCTGAATGTATGACTGATCCAATGGCTATGCCGCGCCTTTGAGATTAAACTACCCAGTCTATTCATGTCAATCACTTTCTGATGCCGCGTTATGCTAGAGGTAAACGGATGTCCAAACCTTGTCTCATGCAGACATCTTGTAACCATCTCGTCCTGTCACCTCACAGTGCCCTTCAAATGGTTTTCACTAATGAGATTCTCTCATTTCTCTCTATCTCCCGTCGCCTTAAGGTGCCCGTAAAGGTTTTCACCGTAAGACTCTCTCATTTTACTTCTCTCAACTTCCTTCGCCTTAAGGTGCCCGCGAGGGTTTTCACCGTTAAGACTCTCTCATTTACGCTTTCTTTCCTTGCGGCGGGGTATCACCCCTGAGATTCCCTCTAGAGCGTTATCCCCTTTCAGCTTGTGCATCCTGGATTCAATCGAGGGTCGGGATGTCACTCTTGGCTTTCGTTCACATGACTTGGCACTTCTCGAATACTGATCGAGAGGTCTTTCTGGTTCTTAATATGGTTTCTGCGCGTGAGGCCGAAGAAAGGGGTTTAACCTCAACGGTTAGCTTATTACAACTTTCGGAATCCACACTATCTTTCCAACGAACAATGACTTCTGCCCCAGTTTTGTTGCTTGGGGAATCTTTGATTTTTATTTTATTATGACCGAGCCGTGTGGCGCCTACGTATCCTTCTTGAGGAATCAGGTCGAACGTAGTTCACTTTTTCTTGTATTTTTTTCTTTGTTTCTTTTTCTATTTCGTTACACATCTTCCTTGATGATTCCGAAAGAGGGTATATGAAAGAATAATTAAGGCTCAAATGGGGAAACAAAGGTTAAAGTGTTTGGGTAGTAGAAAAATTGCCTCCGTCATTTCATTCTCCGAAAAATGCCAAGTACACACAAACGAAACCAAACGTTGACAAATGCATTAAAGAATTACACGTAATATCTCTTGACCGCATCAGAATTGATAGCCATATCGGTGCATCTTCCCTCAACATCAGTCAGACATAGAGCGCCGTTGGATAATACTCTAGTCACCACAAATGGTCCCTGCCAATTTGGAGCGAACTTGCCTTTCGCTTCGGCCTGATGTGGTAGAACTCTCCTCAGCACATGCTGTCCCACTTCAAATTTCCCGGGACGTACCTTCTTGTTATATGCTCTCGCCATTCTCTTTTGATACAATTGGCCGTGACATACTGCTGTCAATCTCTTTTCATCGATCAAGCTCAATTGCTCCAATCGGGTTTTGACCCACTCGTCGTCATCAATCTCAGCTTCAGCGACAATTCGGAGGGATGGGATCTCAACTTCTGCGGGTATTACTGCTTCAGTCCCGTATACCAACAAGTAAGGAGTTGCACCTACCGAAGTCCGGACGGTAGTGCGATAACCCAACAGCGCAAATGGTAACTTTTCATGCCACTGCCTAGACCCTTCTACCATCTTCCTCAATATCTTCTTTATGTTCTTGTTTGCCGCCTCGACCGCACCATTTGCTTTTGGGCGATACGGTGTGGAATTTCGGTGTGTAATCTTGAACTGTTGACATACCTCTTTCATCAATCCACTGTTAAGATTGGCACCGTTATCCGTGATGATTATCTTTGGAATTCCAAACCTGCAGATGATGTGGGAATGTACGAAATCCACCACCGCCTTCTTGGTCACCGATTTGAATGTTTTGGCCTCTACCCACTTGGTAAAATAATCGATCGTCACCAGGATGAACCTGTGACCATTGGAAGCCGCAGGCTCTATAGGTCCAATAACATCCATGCCCCATGCGACAAACGGCCATGGTGCCGACATTGTGTGCAATTCAGCTGGTGGAGAATGAATCAAATCTCCGTGTATCCGACATCGATGGCATCTTCGCACGAAACTTATACAAGTCCCGCTCCATAGTGAGCCAATAATATCCTGCTCGAAGAATCTTCTTTGCCAGTACGTATCCGCTCATGTGTGGTCCGCAAACTCCCGAGTGTATATCCGTCATCACTGTTGTGGCTTGACTTGCATCTATACATCTCAACAATCCCAAATCTGGGGTTCTTTTGTACAGCACCCCTCCACTAAGGAAAAATCCGTTCGCCAACCGCCGAATAGCTCGCTTTTGATCTCCAGTTGCTCGCTATGGGTATACTCCTAACCTGAGGTATTCCTTGACATCATGAAACCACGGCTCACCATCCACCTCTTCCTCTATCACATTACAATAAGCATGTTGATTCCGGACATGGATGTGTAACGGATCGACACGAACTTTGTCCGGGTGATGTAGCATCGACGCTAAAGTAGCTAGAGCGTCGGCAACCTCATTATGCATCCTTGGGATGTGTCTGAATTCTACTGATCGAAAGCGCTTGGTCAGATCATGCAAGCACTGACGATATGGGATAAGCTTTAAATCTCTGGTTTCCCATTCTCCCTGAATCTGATGCACCAGAAGGTCCGAGTCCCCCAAGACCAAGACGTCCTGTACATCCATGTCTACCGCTAATCGCAACCCCAAAATACATGCCTCGTACTCAGCCATATTATTGGTACAATGAAAACGCAGTTGAGCAGTAACAGGATAATGATGTCCTGTTTCAGATATGAGCACAGCCCCTACTCCTACTCCTTTTGCGTTCGCCGCTCCGTCGAAGAAGGGCTTCCACCCTGGATCCTTGGTTAGTTATAACCCCTCAATTTGCAATACTTCCTCATCTGGAAAATACGTCCTCAAAGGTTCGTATTCGTCATCAACGGGATTTTCAGCTAAGTGATCGGCCATGGCTTGAGCTTTCATAGCCGTCCTTGTCACGTATATGATGTCGAACTCCGTAAGTAATATTTGCCATTTTGCTAACCTCCCCTGTAGGCATTGGTTTCTGGAAAATATACTTCAACGGATCCAAACGCGAAATGAGGTAAGTGGTGTAAGAAGACAAATAGTGTTTCAGCTTTTGGGCTACCCAAGTCGGGGCGCAACATGTCTTTTCTAGATGAGTGTACTTGACCTCGTGGATCGTAAATTTCTTACCGAGGTAGTAAATGGCCCGTTCCTTCCTCCCGGTAAGATCATGCTGCCCCAGGACGCAGCCAAACGAATTCTCCAAGACCGTCGGATAAAGAATCAGGGGTCTACCCGGTTCAGGCCGAACTAGTACGGGTGGGTTTGACGGATACCCTTTGATTTGGTCGAACGCTTCCTGACATTCTGTCGTCCATTCTATCGCGGCGTCTTTCTTCAACGGACGGAATATGGGTTCACAGGTTGCTGTAAGTTGAGCAATAAACCCTACTGATGTAATTTAACCTTCCCAACATACTCATTACCTCTGTTTTATTCTTTGGCGGGGGTAACTCCGAATGGACTTGATTTTGGATGGGTCCAACTCAATGCCCCGTCGGCCGACGATGAATCCTAGCAACTTTCCCGACGGAACTCCGAATGCGCATTTGGCCGGATTGAGCTTGATGTCGTATCTTCAAAGTCTTTGAAAGAACTTCCTGAGGTCGGCAACATGGTCTTCTTGACGTCTGGATTTTATGATCACATCATCCACGTACACTTCAATTTCCTTGTGTATCATGTCATGGAATACCGTAGTCATCGCCCTCATATATGTTGCCCCTGCATTCTTCAAACCGAACGACATCACTCGGTAGCAATAAGTTCCCCACGGTGTGATAAAAGCCGTCTTTTCTGCGTCCTCTTCATCCATCAAAATCTGATGATATCCCGCATAACAGTCCACAAAGGATCCGATTTCGCGTCCGGCGCAATTATCAATCAGGATATGGATATTGGGAAGTGGGAAATTATCTTTAGGACTCGCCTTGTTGAGATTGCGATAGTCCACGCATACTCCTGATCTTTCCGTCTTTCTTTGGCACCGGTACTACGTTAGCCAACCATTCAGGGTATCGAGTGACACGAATGACTTTCGCCTGCAACTGCTTGGTTACTTCCTCCTTAATCTTCACACTCATCTCCGTCTTGAATTTCCGCAGCTTTTGCTTGACGGGAGGATATGCCGGATCAGTGGGTAATTTATGAACCACTAGATCAGTGCTGAGTCCTGGCATGTCGTCGTACGACCATGCGAAAATGTCTTTAAACTCCATGAGTGTTTTGATCAACTCTTCCCTCAGATTAGGTTCAATATGGACGCTTATTCGGGTTTCTTTGACGTCATCCGCATTCCCTAGATTAACGGCCTCGGTATCATTTAAATTCGGTTTGGGTTTTTCCTCGAAGTGACTTAATTCTTCACCGATTTCTTCTACGGCTTCATCATCGCCGTACTCCGACTCACTCTCGTCACTTCTTATTTCATGCGTTATTATTTCCAAACCCGATTGACTTTCTAGACTGGGTTGATTAATCTTTAAGCACGCCATATCATTAAGATCAGTTGAAAGAAGGCTGTTCAGAAAAGTAAAAAGAAGGAAAAAATAAACAAAATTAGACACGAAGGGAACCAAATTTCATTAATGGGAACTGTACAAGGGAAAACAAACTGCAAACTTAAATCAAAAATGAACTAAAAACAACTGGATTTTACTCCGGGGACAACCCCCAACACAAAATTTCGAAAGAAAACAATCCAAGACAAACTACCAAGACTCCTTCCGGACAGGGAGAGGAGTAGCCTTCCAGTTATTCAGTTTTGCCTTTGGTCCCACAAATTGTATCTCGGCATGACTGGATCCTTCACCATCCTCGAGCATACATACATCCGTGAATAGGTCCTCGAACTTCCTGAAGAACTCTTCGTCTGGCCTGATCGTAGGACCGGGAATCTTTGTCGTTGGATGTCCTCTTGCTCCGGACTTGACAAAAGATTGGGAAAGGCGTGGAACAGGCTTCGGGAGCACCCATGTCTTCTGCTTACTCCTCTTGGCTCGCCGGATGTCCTCTGATGTTGGCTTGAATCCCAAGCCGAAGGTTCCCAAGTTTTCGACCACTGATACCAGTTGTATGATTCCTTGCAGAGATGCACCTAGACCTTTGCCGGGTATGAAACCATGTCGCAACATTTCACGAGCCACCATGACATCTGCAGTAATTATTCTGTCATCGGGAATGCATTCCCCTTCTGGAACTCGGTTGGCGGATACCACATCGCAGATCTGGTACACCCACGGCCCAACATCTTCTTCTGTCTCAACAAAGGGGACGATGGTGCCTGGTTGTAGATCATTCTCTCCATGGACGACGATCTCCCGTTGGTCCCACTCAAACTTGACGAGTTGGTGTAAGCTGGATGGAACTGCTCTTGCGGCATGTATCCATGGTCGTCCTATCAGGAGGTTATATGACACCACCATGTCCAGCACCTGGAATTCCATGGTGAACTCCACTGGCCCAATCGTCAAGATTAACACTATGTCCCCAACCGATGCCTTGCCTCCCCCATCGAACCCTCGAACACATACGCTGTTCTTGCGTATCCTGCCGATGTCCACTTTCAATTTGTCCAGTGTAGAGAGAGGACAAATGTTGGCACTGGACCCATTATCGACAAGGACTTTGGTAACCACCGCCTCTTCACACTTTACCGTAAGATACAAAGCCTTGTTGTGCTCGGTGCCCTCCTCGGGAAATTCATCATCGGTGAAGGTGATCCGATTCGCTTCGAAGATCCTATTGGTGATCTTCTCCAAATGACCCACTGAGATTTTATCCGGTACATGTGCCTCATTCAGGACTTTCATCAAAGCTTGCCGATGTTCTTCAGAATGTATCAGCAAGGATAGCAATGATATTTGCGCCGAAGTCTTCTTCAACTGCTCTAAGACAGAATAGTCATGCAGCTTCATCTTTTTCAGGAATTCTTCTGCCTCTTCATCAGTTACCGGCTTTTTCAATGTTGCCGGAGTGATCTTCCTCAATTCCGCAGGGGCAAAACATCTCCCCGAGCGGGTCAACCCTTACGCTTCGCAAACTTCCTCTTTCACTTCCTTTCCTTTGTAGGTCATTGTAATCCGAGCATAATTCTATGGAACAGCCCGGCTATCAGTTATTGGCAACTGTATTGCTGGCTTGATGATGAAAGGATCCATTCGAACGCCTGCTACTGTCAAGATGGGCTTGATTGCTGCCCCTGGTACAACTATCTTTGCTCCGCTCACACTTCCCTTTCCTGCTTCCGACCCTCCTGGTATGTCCTTCTTGCAACTGGGCGACTCATCAAGGCTTGGCCCTCTTCTCATTCCTACCCCGCTAGACTTGATCATCATTACAGTCTGAGAGGCTTTCTCCTTTCCTTCTTCTGCCCGTACCAACTCGATCATGTTGGTCTCATGATGAGTTGGAAGCGGGTTTTGGTTGATGTTGGGCTCTGTTGGAGTCTGGACCTCAATCCTGCGAGTGTCAATGAGCTCCTGGATGGCCGTCTTCAACCTCCAACACTTTTCTGTATCGTGTCCCGGACATCCCGAGCAGTAGGCACAATTTACTGAATGGTCCAGGTTCTTCGGAAGAGGGTTTGGTAGCTTAGCTTCAACCGGATTCAGCAACCCTACTTGCTTTAACCGGTGGAACAGACTGGTGTAAGATTCCCCCAAGGGAGTGAAATTCTTCGGCCTTGGCGCCCTGTCGCCCCTGAATGCCTGGTTCGGACGAAAACTTGCGCCCGAGGGGTTCCTGTAAGCCCTTGGGGGTGGATAATTGTTCTGCGGGTTTGGTGCATGCCACGGTGCATGGACGGGAGGTGCAGGATAGGACTGTGCGTGGTGGACAGTAAAATGGGGATCAGGTGCGGGATAGTAATGTTGCGGGTGGTTGTATGGATTGTGGGAGTAATTTTGGTGGTGAGGCTGGGGTGGGCTATATTGGGGTGCAGGGCCTCTATTTCTGAACCATGTCCCGGACTCGACTGCCGCGACCTCCTCTCTCCTCTTTTTCCCAAGTACTCCTCCAGTACCACTTTGGATAGCCTGAGTGGTGGCTTTCAATGCTGAGTAGCTCATGATCTTGTTGGCCTTCAAACCTTCCTCGATCATACCCCCCATTTTTATCACCTCAGTGAATGATTTGCCTACGGACGTTACCAGATGTCCGAAATAGGTTGGCTCTAATGTCTGCAAGAAGTAATCCACCATCTCGCTCTCTCTCATCGGCGGATCTACCCTGGCTGCCTGTTCCCTCCAACGGAAACCAAATTCCCTGAAGCTTTCCGCGGGCTTCTTCTCTAATTTTAGCAATGATAGGCGGTCGGGGATTATTTCAAGATTGTACTGGAACTGGCCGATAAAAGCTTGAGCCAAATCATCCCACGTAAACCATCTACTGGGATCCTATCTAGTGTACCACTCCAGCGCAGATCCTCCCAGACTCTGGCCGAAGTAAGCTATCAGAAGCTCGTCCCGTCCTCCGGCCCCTCTCATTTTACTGCAAAACCCTCGCAGGTGGGCCATCGGGTCACCATGCCCCTCGTATAGGTCGAATTTGGGCATTTTAAACCCTGCTGGCAACTGGACGTCCGGAAATGGACACAGATCCTTGTAGGCGACGCTGACCTGGTTGCCCAAACCGTGCATATTCCTGAAGGACTGCTCCAGGCTTTTAACTTTTCTGATAACTTCCTCGTGTTCCGAACTTTGGAAGTGCTTTTCCGGTTCTGCCGGATTATCCCAGTGAGGTGTATGTGATTGTGGTTTAGGAGCCCTAAAAGTAGGCTCTGGAGGATAGTAAGAGTTGTCATGGATCTGAACATACGGCTCGCTGGCCGGCCTTTGCAGAGGAGCAGGTGGAGGTGCCACAAAAACAGGGGTGGCTGGAGGAGGATTTGGTTTGGCTGGTGGAATGTGGGTGGCATATGGGTTTTCCCCCTGAAAGTATGGATAGATCGGGGCGCTTGTCGAAGGATCGATGGGCGGATGTTCCGGAGCCGAGGCGAGAGTAGGGCGGTTTGGTGAAGACTGTTCCCTGGCCCAGGCCAGGTGCATCTCTGTTATCTGTTGTTTTAACCGGTCTACCTCTTCTTTCATGATTTGTAACTCTGATTTTTCTTCCACGAGACTCTTGCCAGAACTAGACATGCTTACTGTAATCGGTCCTTTGGATCTAGTACGGTAGTGATGGCTGGCCAGTATATTCTGTCAAACCAACTGCTAAACTTTCTGGAAATGCAACAAACTTGTTAGTTCACCGAGTTTGACAGATATGTTATAGCACGTTGGATGCAATGCACCTAACCAAATAACCCTTTCTACATGTACTCTTAACATGCGTCATTCCGGCCCTTTTTCTTTTTCTTTTTCTTTTTCTTCTTTTTTCTTCGACTATCTTTGCAAGCCTTATTGTTATTTAACCTTTGGATTCTTTTCCTTTCTTTTTAGTGGTGGTCGAATCTTATGTGGATTGCCTACGTATCACGTTCTCGCGTGAATCAGACCGAGCGTAGTTCTGGTAACAGGATTGTGGCAAAATTCATTAACTTTTATATCAACTAAAACCTTTATAGTTACAAAACAGGTCTTACAACATAAAAGGAATGCTTGACTCGAAAACGTAAAATAACATGCCAACTGGCTTGACCCAATATTTCAAAATACATTTTTAATCAAAATTCTACTGTTCTAAAATTCCTGGGGGCCCGCGAGGCATCATTCGGCCTTGCCGCGGGCCTGGGCGTGAGGTCCTTGTGTAGTCCCCTTAACTCTTCCATGATCCGATGAACATAGCCCATAATTGAAGCAAAAAGGGCGGTGCGGGGCATTTGTTCACAAGCCTAGGCACTTCATGGTGACATAGTGCCCGATTTCTCCAATTCCGTCCTTGATCATGTCCCTTTCTCCGAGTAGCCGCTCTATCTGCTGGCTTTTCGCCCCCAATCTTCGAGCATTGTTGGTGACTTGGTCTAGGATCCTATCCACTTGTCCTTGCAGTCGGGCCATCAAATTGTGGCAACGGTCGAGGTCCGCTCTGGCATCTTGGGCTTGCTTGAAAACCCGCTCCCTGAGGATAACATTTGCCTCCCTTAGACTAGTGATGGTCTCAGTGTGATCTTCTTCCACCCGTTGTAGGTGAAGTGCGCGTTGATGTGCCTCCTTTTTCCAGCTAGCACGAATCCTCATTGTTTGGGCTTTTGACTCTTCCAATTCTCTTTGTACATCGGCAACTTGGCTTCTCAGACCCTTTATCAATTTTTCGTCCGCTCGACTCCTCAACTGTCTGTCAGCATCCCTTTTCATTTGCTGGATTTGAGCTCTCAAAAAGTCATTTTCTTGTGCCAACTTCTTTTTATCTCCTTCGTTGGCGGCGGCTTGCACGTCCATTTCAAATTGGAGCTCTTGGGCCCGTTGCTCTATCCTGCTGATCTTTGTTCTATAAGCTTCTTCTCTGGCCAACCGGTCCCATTGTTCTTGTGACGCTCCGGCAAACTCCCTGAGGTGAGGCCTTTTTGTGGGCCTTTGATGCTCCAGATCTCTACTATACCATGCAGGGTATTCCGACGATACTTCACCTCGGGCTCGATCTCGCACCCGAGTGTCTTTCTTCAATGTCTGACATTCACTCCAAATCTTTCGGACCAACGCTTCAGGGAACTGTCCTCCTGGTCCAATTTCGACCACATGTGGGCCGAGGTCTTCTTCTTTTGGGATTATTTGGCATCGTCCCAACTGTCTCAATACTCGACCTGGTGCATAGGGCTGGATGCTGGTGAGGCCCATTAGCAATAAATATGATTCCGTGGCCGATGCATATATGACTTCTTCCACGGGTAGCCAACCAAACGTCCATTCTATCCTGCTGGATGTAATCAAACGCAAAAATCGTATCCATCCTCTAATCCCCTCTGGCAAATCATGTCCCTCGACCCTCGTAGGAAATTCTTCTATGCAGGTTTTCTTCGATGAACCATACCTCATAAACTGCGGATGACGACATAAGTGATCGATCATCCACATTTGGAGCAATACATTGCAAGCTTCAAAGAAAGTCCCTCCAGCTTTGCAGATAGTGAGTGCACGAGAGATATCCGATATTATCATGGGAGCCAAAGTATTGTTGTTCTGTTTCATCAAAGTGCTGACGACCCCCTGCCACTTGTATGTTGATATTCCCATCTTTTCTAGGAAAAATCAATGAACCTAGGAAAGCTATCATGAAGGCGATGCGTCTATGCTCCTCCCATTTTAACTGGTTGTCTCCGCTGCAGATTTTGCTTTTGTGTTTGTTGAAGCCCCCATAATGACCATATTTGTCATATAGAAATGCCAAAGTGCAGAACCCTTCTGATAAGTCTGGGTTGTGTACAGTTCTGCGGATCTTTACCGTATCCAAAAACCGATGTACCGTCACTACCCTTGGTGCAATAAGGTATTGTTCCCTCATAGGGACTTTTGGTCTTCCGACATATCCGGCTAATTCTTCCAGTGTTGGTGTGAGTTCAAAGTCTGAAAAGTGGAACACATTGTGTGCCGGATCCCAGAATGAGATCAAGGCTCGTATGATGTCTCCTCTCGGGGGAATATTTAGCAGCCCCACTAGATCTCCCAAGTACAGCTTAACGGCATCTTGTCCTTGCTCGCCCAAGTCGCTCCACCACCTATGCAAACTTAAAGGGACCTTGTTTATGATAGCTTCGGTTGTATTCTGACTCGTGCTCATTCTGCACATTTATTTAAGGTAATTTTTAGATGAAAGCGAAATTTTTATTTGCCCCAAAACTATCTTTTTTCTGAAAAACGAAACGGGCCCCAGGAATTGACTGGTCAAAAAAGGTGGTCGTTAAGGCAAAATTAAAACTTATTTTGAAATATATGGGAGTTGGACCCGTAAAAGGTTGCCTACGTATCTCACACCCGGTGAGAATCAAACTCGCGTAGTTCGGTCCGTCAAAACAACTATTTTTCTTTTATTGATTGTCAAAGAAAACACATTTTGTCAAGAAATCATTTTGTTGGCAAAGTCAACCTTCTGTCGTCTTTTATTGGCAAACTAAATTTATTGACTTGCCGGTAAAACACATTTTTGTATTTTTCTGAAAAGATATTTACTTCCCCATACTATTTCCTTTTGTGTTTTTTTTTTCGTTTTTCTTCGGTATTTACAAGAACCCGGTCAGCATGCTAGTCTAAATAAATGCTCACAACAAATATGATATGGCAAGATGGTCTTTCATTTCAGGTTGCCTGTCCTAGACGGACCCAACCCCTGCGTTGAGTCCCCTAAGTCAGATATGATGCAAATAAACGTCCTAAATCTAGGCTCAATATCCCGATGCTTTTCAATGGTACTAGACCGTGTACCCGAGCAGACAACTCGGATTTGAGGAGGGAGCTACGCACCGGGGACCCGCGGGATCGTCCGGCTTTGTAACTTATCCTGCCTCTTTTCTTACTTTGGTATTGACACTAACAGAAAGGGGAGTCTCAACCAGTAAGCACATCCCCGGGGGTAAGAAGAGACGGGTTTTCGGCACAGCTTTATATACAGTTCACGCAACATCAAAGCGGTAAACATATAGCAGTTTGTATATACAGTGCAACTAATATCAAAGCGGTAGACATGTAGCACATTAATCAAACATGTAACAAAATCAGATATAGACAAAACAACAATTTAAATGAGCTCGAGTTCTTAGACCCCGAACCGAAGTTCGAGGTCAAATTTCCCCAGCAGAGTCGCCAGAGCTGTCACACCTCCTTTTTACGCACCCGCGAGGGTACAAGGGAGTTTTTCCAATTAAAGGACAATCGAAACGGGATTTATTTATTTAATTCAGAGTCGCCACTTGGGAAAATAATGGTGTTCCAAGTCACCGGTTTAATCCCGAACCGAGGAAATTTATGACTCTGTAATACAGTCTGCGAAACTAGAAATCTGGATAAGGAATTCTGTTAACCCGGGAGAAGGTGTTAGGCACTCCCGCATTCCGTGGTTTTAGCACGGTCGCTCAATTGCAATTTTTGTTTCTATCCTGATTTTTTATATATTTTAACTATGTACTTTTAATGCTCCGCTCTTATTTTTAGAAGAATTGCGACGTTACGAAAACACATTTCGAGCCGCACCGTAACCAGTACGCCTGCGACTTTAATGTATTTCAATTTCGCCGAGAGTAAGATTTGGGTCACATAAATGCACACCCGTATTCAGGAAAGTAATTTTATTTCAAATCGTGGCTAAAGAGTCTATCGTCTATTTAACTTTGTGAAAGGACCGTGAAATTCACTAGACGGTCCTTCCAAGTCTAAGTTTTCATGACAATTATTCGAGGGCCCCACAATTGTGTATTTTTGGCGAGGCTCGTCTCGTTTATTTTAAAAGGACAATCCTAAGGTGACTACATTTTTCTATTAAGTTCGTCTCTAAATAAAAGAGAAAAGGTCCTAATTTATTGCATGTTTATAAGCTCGGACCTCTTATTAGTTATTAGATCAATGTGAACGGAAATTGCGCTCGAGCTTGCATAAGGGAAATTGTTTTATGCCTTATTCTACAAGCGAATAATACTAAAACTAAAATTATAAATAGCATACGAATTTGACAAAATATCAGAACAAACTAACCATTCTCTAATTAATTTAAACCGACAGTATTAGATGAATTGAGCCGATGGAGTTAACTATGTGTAATACAAAAGTCATTTTGAACTTCATGCTAACGTTCATCACTAACATTAGTTACTAATCTTATTCAAATTGCTATTTAAGACGATGTTATTTACTCAAGTAACCTAGTAAATTCCGAACTAGATACATCAAACTAACATTTTTTGATTGATTATTTTTCCACATAATCCATTGTCTTGCTTGTCCTCGTGCGCCAGACATTTTCCTTTTTTTTTCTTTTTAATCTTCTTTTCGAATAAGTTGAGACCATTCAACTCTATAGCAAATTACTCCTTTTACAATTTCATAACTGGACAGGCGTAAGTTAAACATGTCAAACAAAATCTATTCTCATACACAGTGAGGGTGTTGTGGTCTCGAAATAAAGGCGAAGCCCATAATCGCTTTTGCTCTAAATGATTGAGCCTATTACATACCAAACTCTTCATGGCCTAATTCATGGATTACTTATTGTATTTTTGCAAAAAAAAAAAAAAAAAAAAAAAAAAAAAACTTAGCTGTAAATTATCTTCCTTAATAACAACTGAACCTCTGTTTTTTCATTACCATAATAGAAGTATACTAAACCTTCAAATGAATGCTCACTTTATTATATTAACAATCGTTAAACCCAAGCTACTAACTCTTTGATTGTTAGCTACATACTACTAAACATAAGAATCTATTACTAACATGAAACAAAACCAAAATTATCTAAAGTTCTGAAAATTCATTAGTGTTACAGTCCAAACCCACTGTTAAAAATAACGAAAAACTAATTACACATTCATCCAAACTTAACTCAAATCACTATGATACTATAAAGCACGAACTTCATAACATATTTATTAAATTGATATCAGTTTGCAAATGAAAACAGTGAAGTCGAAAGAGATCCACAAAAGGGGGAATCGTCACTTCAATTTACTCCCGTAAAGCATGAGTTTGCAAACGTGTACCTGGAAATTGTCAAAGATGAAAGGCTACGGTATCAGCTAGGTAGTAATAGCAACAACAGCAGTGTACCAACAGCCAATAGCAACAAAAACCCAACGATATACGGCAGCAAGACACGACCAACAACAATAGTGAGACACCCAACAACAGAATCAACAACAACCAATGGTAGTCACAGTCACAGCAGCACAGCAACAACAACAGCACAAGAACAACAGCAACCAAACGACCACTAAAGTCTCAAAGTAACAGTAATGACAGAAGAACTAGAAGCCAAAGCAAGAGCAACCAGTAGGCAGTCAATACCAATATTTTTATATGAATGTATGTAAAAATCCAGGTTGTGAATGTCTTTCCCTAATGTTTTCTAAGAGTCTCTGTCTCTATTTTTCGAAATCCCTTCCTCTCTGTCTGTCTCGGATTAATGCTATATTTATAGCTAAAAACAGACCCCTCCCCCTAATGGTACAAAGACCTTAAATTAAACCCCCTTGCCCATCCCTTTGTTCATTGTTTAATTCAAAGTTATGGGTAGTATATTATTTAATCAATATCTTCAAACCTCTCCATTAAGTTTTGTTCCCCATGAACACTTATCTTTTCCTTAATTAATTCAAAAGTTATGGGTGAGTTAATTGTTTAATCATTTTGTCTTGAAGCTCCCCCATACCATTATGTCTTGTAACAAATAGAATAGTTTAATGGTCCATTAGTGTTCCCTGACAGAATATTCAACTAAGCATATTTAAACTTTTAAATCCCAAAATACCTCTGAAATCGCTATCCTACATCCATCCCCTTTCAATCTGTACTACAACCATATTAACTCAATTTGTAACCAATTAACAACAATGAGTAGGGAGGAATAACTCAAGCCAAAATTGCACACAGATTAAAAGTCCTTCACAAATTGCACACACACAACCCAAAGATTTAGCTAAATACGAAAATCCATAAAAATTTATATCCTAAGAGCGTATGTTCATGCTGTAATGAGGTAAAACAATTGTTCACACTGCCTTTCATCAAGCAAAACCACAATAACATGCTATTGATATCACTAATGCCCAGAATTAGATTCGAGGTACCACTAAATAATCACAACCAAAGCGGATCAGTGACTTAATAAGAGACACTCAACATGAAGCTAAAGCAAGGTAGAATAATGAACACAAAATGAAACACAAGCCATAAACTCTAAAGATTTACAGAACTATTAAAACAGAACCATACTAACAAAAACAAAGAAGAGAAAGACAAACCTGAAGAAGCTTTCCGATTAAACTGAAATGAAGCAAAAAAAAGATCTCAAGAACAACGACTCAAAACAAACGAGTCACCGATCGTACCCTCCATGGACCCAGCCTCGGAAGAAGAAACTCGAACAGTATCACCTCCATGCAACTCAATGGTTCCAAAACTAAAAATAGAATGAGGAAGCTTGCTAAACCCGGCTGTCCAACTTTCTGCTTATGACCGTATGTGTGTGTGTGTGTTTCTGGCAAATTGCGTGACAGAGAAGATGGAGTTCAGAAGGGAGGGGCTCATTTTGTTCGTTGCTGGTCATTGCTCATTGCTGGTTCAGGCGAAGGAATAATGGTCATCTAGTATGGGCTGACAACGACTGCTGCTGGGCGTGGAAGCTGTTTGGACGCGAGGGGGTAATCGTTTGGATGTGGCTGTTGCTGGCAGAAATGGCTGGTCGTTCATGGCTGGAGACGACGGGCTGAAGATGGGGGTCTGGCGAGCTTGGTCATGGAGGAGATGAGCAGCGGCGGTTGCTGCTTAGTTTTGTGATTTAGGGTTCTTTGTTTGGTGAGAAATGAACGAGAAACACAAGGTTTTGGGGATCTTTAGTTGGGTTAAGTGTGGGACTTAATCTCGACCGTTGGATCATGATGATCAACGATCCAGATTAATTCTAAGGCAAACAAATGGGGCTGTTTGGGTTTACAGGTTTGGGCCTAGATTTTGGGCTTGATCTTGGGTATTTTGTTTGGGCCTTGTTGTGTTGAAATTGGATTTGACCCAATCTAAATTCCATATCTCATCATTTCTTAAAACTAGACTTTATGTTGTATTATATATATATATATATATATATATATATATATATATTAATTTTTACTAACAATTAAACTACATAATTAAATACCAAATCACACAATTGTATATTAAATGACACAAAGGCAATAAATACGATTTTTTGTACTTTTTCTTTCTTTAAGAATTAAACACGGTTCAGTTAATTCCTAAACGCACACTTGAACTTCCGAAATGCGCGCACGCGACATATATTTTGTATTTTCAATCAATTTTAAACAAATAAACACGCACAGATAAATAAAAATAACACAAAATCCACAAAAATCACACACAACACAAAACTATTTTATTTTGAATTTTTTGGGAGTAATTCTCAGGTAAGGCAAAAATCACGTGCTCACAAATAGGATGAAGGTTCAATCTTTGCCATCTTTCGAACTTCTGAGATTTTCTACTCCCTCTTTTCACCTTCTTTGCAGAAAACCGCTATTTCGTGCTCTAAACCCTTCTGTTTCTATTGAAACCACTCTTTTAGTCATTAGAACTTGATTCATATAAACAATTACTATGGAAAACGCGGACAACATAGCAGAAAAGGCCAAGATGATACCCATCTAGGGTTCTACCATCTTCGGTTGGTGAAAAAAAGGCCCAAAAACCTCTTGTCCCTCTCAGTGTGGACAATGTTCTTTCCAAAGAGATTCATGCTCAAAGGAATTTCCCAACCAAGAGCTTGATTCCCCCTTGGGATCATACCGAGTTTCTATAATCGCATTTGGACGGTCTACAAGAGATGTACCAAATCCCATACCATGTAGTTACGGAGCCGGCTGGGACCAACTATATCAGCGTACACTGGCCGGGATATTGCACCTTTTGTTGGTTATGTTTTGAAGATTGACAAATGAACATAAGAAGAAGGACCTGGTCCATCCTAAGAAACACAGATCAGTTAACCATTGCACATGGAAGGCACGTGAAGAAGATATATACAGAGGTGTATGCAACAAATATCTTCTGAGTATAATAGAAAAGGTTGCATTGAGTTCTAAGAGGAACAGTCCTCTTGAGATAAGAGAGCACAATCCTAAGTCAGGATAAGGATAAGAGTTCGTAGTAGTTAAGGACTCAAATTGACAAAGGGATAAGCAACAGAGTCTTGATCAAACTCTAACTGCTGATCTATTTAATTAACTCAGTTGTTCTCTTTTACAGGTAATGCATATAAGCAGAAGTAAAGCATATTTGAGAGAAAAAGAATAGAGTCTATTTTGCAAGAAATATATGCGATATACAAGTGTGCACATCTGAAGCTACATGAACTAAGATAGACGAACCAATTTCATCATTGTGTTTATTCATAGTCTAGTTCAGTTGTAGTAGGTTTTCATATTGTACCTTTCGGCTTTTATAGAAGTAATTGTAATAGGTGCATTGAGTATTCAAATTAGAGTTAATTTGAAGGTGTCACAACAGTTTAGACTGTGTGCCACACTGGGATTAGAGTTAATCCTTAGGTTTACAAAGTGTCTTTGTAAATGCAGTTTTTGGCTCAGTGATTTTAGTGGAGTTTGGGAAAATCCTACTAAGTAGTAGGTCATTGTTTTTTCACCTTTTGTGCCAGGTGTTTTCCACATAAAAATCTCTGTGTACTTTACTTTCAGCATTTATTATTCCACAAACTGCTGTAGTTAGAACACCTAGAAGAATCAGGTTCTTCTAGTGCGAAAATTAGGTACCACACAAATCACCCCCCCCCCCTCTTGTGTGGTATTGATGTATAGAACATCAATTGGTATCAGAGCAGGTTATCCTTGAAGAGGTTAACACCTTAGGAAAGATCAACATGAGTGCTCCACATGGGAACTGGGAAGGGCAATCCACTGCTAGGCCTCCTCTCTTCAATGGCCTCTACTACTCTTGGTGGAAAAATAGAATGAGGGATCACATCATGGGAGAAGATTATGAACTTTGGGATATCATCACTGATGGTCCTTTAGCTACAACCAAGAAGAATGCTGAAGGAGTAGATGGCCGTAGCATTTCATGCATTGGAAATGGTCGTATCATTTCATACATCGGAGACGACCGTAGCCTTTCATACATTGGATATGGTCGTAGCCTTTCACACATTGGAGATGGCCATAGCCTTTCATACATTGGAGATGGCCGTAGCCTTTCATATATTGGAGATGGCCGTATCCTTTCATACACCGGAGATGGTGTTCGTCCAGTCCCTTTGGCATGCCAGTTGGGAGGGCGTGCAGAGTAGCTGGTGTGCCAAATTTGCCTCATAAGTATCTTCGAGTGTCTCCTCTGCCACCTCGTTAAAAAGCTTCCCGAGAAAACCCAATTGGGATAAAACTCAGGTAAGAGAAAAATGTACGACTCAGGAAGCGCCTTTCAAAGATGGAAATACTTGAGGTGGGCGATGTTCCAATTATTTTGGAGCATCTTTCCTTCCATTGTCTCTAGCTAGAATGACCTTTTATCTGCCACTAAATGATTTTGTATGGTCTGTCCCAGTTGGTTCCCAGTTTTCCTTTGCTTAGGTCTTTTGATGCCAAGGTTTTAGCTTTGAGGACGTAGTCACCCACTTTGAGTGATCGTATCTTGGCCCTCTTGTTGTAGTATCTTTTGATTTGATGTTTTTGGGCCACCATCCTTATGTGGGCCATTTCTCTTCTTTCCTCGATCTCATCGAGGTCTTGAAGTATGTGTATGTCATTTTCAGTTCCGCTTATATGCGAATACCTAAGGCTTGGTTCACCTACTTTGACCTGTATGATAGCGTCGGTTCCGTAGATCAGTGAGTATGGCGTTTCTCCCATGGAGGATTTAGGTGTGGTTCGGTGTGTCCATAGTACTTCTGGTAGTAGCTCAGGCCATAGCCCTTTGGCGTCTTTGAGGTTTTTCTTCAGTATGTTTACTATCATTTTGTTGGATGATTCTGCTTGGCCGTTGGCTGAGGGGTGGTATGGCATGGAGAGTATTCGCTTAATATGCCATTTGTCAAAGAATTTAGTTGTTTTTTGACCGATGAACTGTCATCCGTTGTCGTAGGTGATTTCTTTGGGGATGCCGAAGCGGCAGACGATGTTCTTCCATATGAAAGTGATGACTTACTATTTGCGTATTTGGGCGTACGCACGTGCTTCTACCCACTTGGAAAAATAGTCAGTTAAAACTAATAGAAATCGTACCTTTGCTCATTCTGTCGGTAATGGACCGAATATGTCCATTCACCATTTCATGAAAGGCCACGAGAAAGTGATGGAGTGGAGAGGTTCTCCTGGTTGGTGTATCATGGGGGTGAACATCTGGCATTGTTTGCATCGGCAAGCATATTTTGCTGCATCTTTCTTCATGGTAGATCAAGAGGTCTTTAAGGGTTGTAATGTTGGCTACGGGACGGGTATGATACTTTTGGTTATAATGGCTAACCTCCCTAACAACTTTCTTTCTTTTTCACAACTTCCCTTTTAGTTTTCTTCCTTATGTCTCCCCTAAACATTCTGTCACCTTTATTTACTTTTAATCCCCCAATTTTCTTTTGTTGGTGTAACTGGCCTTTCCATTTTACATATATACATTGGTTTTTTTTTCTCTTTTTTTTATCATTGTTTTGCAACGCATTTACAGTATTTTGCCAGTTCACCATTTTCTACCATTCATTCTTGATTTTCCTTTTTTTCAACTTCCCTTCACCCCACACTTAGACTTTTGCATATTCATTACTACACAAGTTCTTCTAGGAGGTAAAGTAGAACAATATATGATTTCGAATTTTTTTTTCATGAACATTCAAGGGTTATCAAAGAATAGGCTTTAAGCTCAAATGGGTTAACTATGTACAAGTGAATTCATGTCTTATTGATTTGTGGGGTTACACAAAGAAATGCCTCTATCATCTCTACAACCAAACAACTTCTATTTCGTTTTGCAAATACACAAGGAAGGTTCTAGGTATCATGTAAAAACATATAATGTAGGGTAAAAGCTCACACACACTTAGCATGCAACTCATTTAGAACCAGGTTCATCTACATAGTCCTATCAATGTTCAAGCAAGCTGTAATGTGCCATTTAATGCATATCCTAGAATCTACAGTCAAGCTTAGATCATACATTCTCAAGTTCATTTTAGTTTTGCTAATGTGCATACTTGGGGTTACATGTTAACCATTGCCCTCTAATCCTAAAAGAAGAAAAATCTACCTAACCCGGTTCAATAAAAACCCTTGGAAAAGAACCGTGGTCAAAAGAAAAATGAAGGGGGAGGTGATACACTACCTAGAAACAGAAAATAAAAGAAAGAAAAATTTGAACATGGACTACTTTCCTCAAGAGTACTTGTCCTAAATAGTCCATCGTCGGGAAGAGCCCTCTACTCATATTTTTGGATATTTCAAAATTTTGATTTTTTTTTTGTATTTTTATTCCGACTTAGACCCTTAAGAAACCCGTCGCCAAGTGTCCATCATCGGTCCAAGCAAGCTAATATAATTTACAGCTACATATACTATATACAATATGTACAAGATAAGTTTCCCACCCCACACTTAAAATCATGCCATGCCCTCATGGCATAATAATCAACGTACAACACAGAAGGGTGAGAAAAACTTACTTGGGACCTACCCCGTGACTAGCAACTTTATCACTTTCTTTTTCACTATATCCTTCATATTCGGGTTCAGCCTTCTTTTGCGTTTCCTTGAGGGTTTGTGTCCCTCTTCCAGGAGAATCTTGTGCATGCAGTATGCAAGGCTGGTCCCCTTTATGTCCGCCATGGTCCAACCAATGGCAGTTTTACATTCCTTGAGTACTTGTAATAGCTTTTGGGCCTGCACATCTAGGAAACCAGATGAGATAATAACAAGTAAAGTGGAGTTAGGGCCTAGAAATTCATACCGGAGATGAGATAGTAGTGGTTTAAGCTCCAGCTTTGGTGGCTCTTCTATGGATGTTTTGCTGGAGGGGTCTCTCTTTTCTCTAAATGTAGAGGTTCAAACTCCAACTCTCTATCCCAAAACCCCTTATCTTCCAAAGATATCACCCACTCTGATAGGCTTTCACCATTTGCCTCTTCTAAGTTCATCAGGCATGCCTGCAGTAGATCTTCAGATGTCAACTCTACATCATCTGTGTCCACTATCACATCTACCGTATCAATGAGAGAGCAATTCACGAACTCACTAGGGCGCCTCATGGATTATTGCACATTGAATATGATCTCCTCATCATTCAACCTCATCTTGAGTTCCCCAGTCTCACAATCAATCAATGCTCTCCCTGTGGCTAGGAATGGTCTTCCTAAGATTATAGGAATTTCCTCGTCCACCTTGCAGTCAAGAATAACAAAATTAGCGGGAAACACAAACTTCCCTACGTGGATGAGCACATCATCCAATATACCAAATGAACGCTTAACCGTCCTGTCAGCAAGTTGTAATAACATGGAAGTAGGCCTGGCTATCCCGATGCCCAGCCTCTTAAAAATCACCAAGGGCATAAGATTTATGCTTGCCCCCAAATCATACAATGCCTTTGCAGAGGCAAAGTTTCCTATGGTGCATGGAATGGTGAAGCTACCTAGGTCGGATAACTTCTCAACTATGGGTCTAGACACCACTCCACTACATGTCTGTGTAAGAGTTACGGTGGCCAAGTCTTGGAAATCAAATTTCCGTGACATCAAAGCTTTCATCATTTTAGCATACCCAGGCATTTCTTTCAATGCTTCAATTAAGGGAATGTTTACCTGGATTTGCTTAAGCATCTCGAAGAATCTCTTGTATTGCTCCTCTTTCTGGTGCTTGGCTAACCTTTGGGGGAATGGGGCTGGAGGCCTCTTCTTCCCAATCACTTGGGATTTTTCTTTCTCCATAACATGTTCCACAATCGGCTACTCTACCGGTTCAGCTACTTTCTCCGTTCCCTGCTGCCCATCATTACTTTCAGCTACTGGCTGGACTGTAACTTCTATCAACCTGGTGGACTCATCCAGTTCAATGGGGTACTGGAGTGAGTTTCTCAGCCTGCAAAGTGCCTCTCTTTCTTTCTTGCTCAGCATCAAGATCTCTTCCACTTCTCAGATTAACTGAAATCAGCTGCTTTGGGATTTAATCCTTTGGGTTTGTTTGTGTATCTACAGCTAATGTCCCTTGAGGATGATTGTTAAGTGACATAGTAATCTGACCCACATGTACTTCAATATTCTTGATAGCTACGTCATGTGCATCAATCCTTTCATTGGTTTTGGCATGTGACCCAATTACCTGCTGCATCATAGCTTCCAACCTTGCGAACCCATCGTCATGTCTACCCCCATGCTGTGGTGGAGGTGGATGATACCCCTGCTGCTGATTGTTGAAATTCTGAGGTCTAGGATATGCAGCCATGTTGTTTGGTGGTCTCAAACCTGCTGCATTATACTGTGGCTGAGGAGGCTTGTACTGCTGTGAAGCCTGCTGACCCCAACTCTGGTTAACCTGTCGCTACCCTCCATAATTAGTCACATAGTTCATGTCTTCATACTGGTGATGATGTTCTTAGACTGCAGCCCATGGATTACCTATGAGTTGGCTAATGCAAGATGTGCATAAACCACCATTGGTAGTGTATACAAAGTGAACTTGCTGCTTGACCCCAGATTCTTCCACCTTTTTCGTCAAGATGCTCATTTATATGAGTAAAGTTGCCATGCTCTCCTCCATAGTGTTGGAAGGATTCAGAGGTCTAGAGTGTACCATTGGAGTAATAGGAGCATTCATGGTCGTCCACCCAGAGTTTTGAGCCATCTTGTCAAGCAAATTATGGCCTTCTCTCCAAGTCTTGCTCAGAAAAACCCCACCTGCTGAGGCATCTACTATATTCTTCATATTGTCTGAAAGCCCCATGTAGAACCTTTGACCCAACATCTGCTCAGGAACCCCATGGTGAGGAGACATAACAAACATACCTTTGAATCTACCCCAAGTTTCATGTAATGTCTCCATTGGTTTCTGCTTGAAGCTTACAATCTCATCAATTTGCTGAGCTGTCTTGTTAGGTGGATGAAACTTGTTGTGGAATTGCTTGACTAACTCATACCATGTTGCAATAGAGTTTATGGGGAGTGAGTTTAGCCACACCTGCGCAGCCCCTATAACTGAGAACGAAAATAGCAATAGTATGATGGCTTCCGGTGTCACCCTCTGTGTCTTGCATATTGAGAGAAAGTTCTTCAGGTGCTATTGTGGATCTTCAACTTGAGTCCCAGAGAATAATCCCTTGTTTTGCAACAAGTGTAGCATGTTCTTGGTATTCTGGAAAGACTCAGCTTGAATCGCTGGCACAATAATGGCAGTTGCCAAATTATCCGCTGTGGGTTGTGCCCAGTCAAATAATGCACCTTCATGCACCTCCTGTGTGTTCAACCCAGCTTGCTGGTTTGGGTCGTTCACATCTCTCATGTCAAAATCTAGTTTAATTGGTTGCTGAGGTTGCTGAAGTTGTTTGATTGCCTTGTTATGTGCCCAAAAAGTTTGCTCTGGGTTTGAGAGTCCTTCAATTAGTTCTCTAGCCCTTGCAGATTTCCTAGGCATGCACCTGAGTACCCAATTCAACAATCGTCAAAAATTTCAATGTAAAGTGTAGAGAGAACCTGACTACACAAGAATCTTGTAGTTCTGTCAATGGCAATTGATAATTCTGTTAACTTCCCGGCAACGGTGCCAAAAATTGATTCACGTCCAAGCAACGATCGTAGTCAATATAATCCGGTCAATTAAGTCCAGAGTCGATCCCACAGGGAATTAACCTTCCAACTGCAACTTTCACAACCAAAGAACACTTCTGGAGCAGTTCCCAAAATTTGAATATATTTTTGTGGAGGTTTTCTAACAACTAACTTTTGCAAGAATTAAAGATTTTAATGAAAGAATTGAATGTTGGGTAAAGAATAAAGAGAAATACTAAGGTATTGATTTCCCCTATTGATGGAATCCCTTCTGTTTATGCTCATACAAATTGTCAATATATTCTATCAATCATGAACGCTATTTTTACCGTAATTCTCTCCCGAGCAACTACAATTTACTAGTGCACTCTCCCGAGCTACCCTAGCTAGCTTTAATTTGAATAGTTTACTTGAGATTGCACCCAAGGCTTCATTATTCCTAACCCTACCTTTACGCCTAAAGTTATAGATTCCTCCAATAACCTAGGTGTGGTTTTGTTCAACAATATACCTAAATATGCACTATTTTCCAAGATATGCACACTAAATAGGCACAGCTAATTGGGAGCTCTACCAATTAACTACAACAAGAATGAAGTTGAACAAATAGAATCTAGCTAACAATTTGTAATCACATAAACTAGAACTTCATCACTCAATAGGTTCCATAAAAATCTTAGATAAGGAATTATCTACTCATACTCAAAGAAACAAGAATAATAATTGAATTCATAATCAAAGATTCAATGTAAAAGAAAGAAATAAGTTGAGAGAGTTCTCTCTTAGTAATTATCTTGCAAAAGTAGTGAATAATACAATGTTTGACTCTCTTGGGCGAAATCTATGCTTATATAGAGGGTTTAGGTTACAAAATTTGAGTTTTGACAAGTTTAGCTTTCAAATATTTGGCGTCGTTTGCGGTCCGTTCGCGGTCGCGAATGGACCGCGAAAAATCAACTCCTCTGAACTTCAAAATCTTCCGCAGGCCTATTTTTTCGCGGTTTGTTTACGGTCACGGATGGACTGCGATTATTCAACCTGTCCTGTTTGGAATTTGGAAAAACTCAAAATATGAACGTTGTAGCCCTTTGAGTTAGCTGTCCCACCATGTATTATGGAGCCAAAACGGAGTTCTGAGAAAAACGTTATGTCCAATTTAATAGACAGTGCGCAATATGCCTCATCGATTCTTCGTTTGTATTAAACTATCGAATTTGACCTCCGAACACGATCCCGGCTTAATTCCTTGAGCTTTTACTCATACTTCAAAGCTCCAAATCACTTAAATTCATGCCATATTATCTATATAGCTCGGAATCATACCTTCCCATCTATTTTCAGTATAATTTCTTGACTTGTACCAACTTTTGCCTTTTTCACCATCTTTTGACTCCAAAACTTGCTCTTTTAGTATTCATTATCTCATGTGTACCTATAACACACTAATAACACTAATAAAATCATTTTGTCATCATAAAGAATATCAAAACAACAATAAAACGTGATTATTTAGGGCATAAATATAGTCAAATTCACCTATTATCAATAGGCTGACAAAGTCAGCACACTTCATTCCAGTATCAGTCTCCTACTCATTTGAGAAGTTAGCTGAGATTTACATCCGGGAGATTGTTCACCTTCATGGGGTGTCGATGTCTATTATCTCAGATCGGGGTACGCAGTTTACCTCGCGTTTTTGGAGGGCGGTCCAGCAGAAGTTAGGCACCCAGGTTTAGTTGAGTACAACATTTTATCCTCAGACGGATGGTCAGTTCGAGATGACTATTCAAATCCTAGAGGACATGCTCCGAGCTTGTGTCATTGATTTTGGGGGCTCATGGGACCAGTTTCTGCCATTAGTAGAGTTCGCCTAAAACAACAGCTACCAGTCTAGCATTCAGATGGCTCGATATGAGGGATTGTATGGTAGGTGATGTCGGTCTCCAGTCGGATGGTTTGAGCCAAGAGAGGCTCGGTTGCTGGGTGCGGACTTAGTTTAGGAGGCCTTAGATAAAGTCAAGACTATCTAGGAGAGGTTGCATTCAGCTCAGTCCAGACAGAAGAGTTATGTAAAACGTAAAGTCTGAGATATGGATTTCATGGTTGGTGAGCGGGTATTGCTCCGGATGTCGCCTATGAAGGGCGTGATGAGATTCGGAAAGAAGGGCAAGCTCAGCCCTAGGTATATTGGTCTATTTGAGATTCTGGATCGAGTCAGAGAGGTGGCTTATAGACTTGCACTGCCACCTAGCTTATCAGCCGTGCATCCGGTTTTTCATGTATCTATGCTTCAGAGGTATCACGGCGATCCTACATATGTGTTAGACTTCAGTACTGTCCAATTGGACTAGGATCTATCTTATGAGGAGGAGCCGGTGGCTATTCTAGACCGGCATGTTTGACAATTGAGGTCGAAGAGTTTCCCTTTCGTGGGTGTCCATTGGAGAGGTTAGCCTCCTGAGGCATCGACCTGGGAGTGCGAGTCTGATATGCGGAGCCGTTACCTACATTTGTTCCCCGACTCAGGTACTTCCTTCTCTTGTCCATTCGAGGATGAACGATTGTTTTAGAGGTGGAGGATGTGACGACCCAAAGGGTCATCACCTATTTTCCTTGTATGTTCTGTGCTTCCGAGGCCTTGAAAACCTTATTTTATATTGCCGCGATTTACGTGTGCAGTCCGAGCACGTAGCCAGAAAACATTTTGTGTTAGAATATGTGAATTTTATGGGAAATTTGAAGAATTTTGATATTAATATTAATATAGTTGACTTCGGTCAATATTATTGGTAAACGGACCCAGACGCGAGATTGGACGGTCTTGAAAGGTCCGTAGGAAAATATGGGACTCGTGCATGTGTCCGTTGTCGAATTTCGAGGCCTAGAGCCCAAGATATGAATTTTTTGTTAAATTGTTTTTCTGAAATTATTAAGGAAAATAGAAATGAAAATTGATTAAAATACCATGGTAACGGGTTCGTATTTTGGTTCCGATGCCCGGTACAAGTCTTATATATTATTTAAGTACTTCCTGCAAAGTTTGACGGAAATTGAACGTCGTTTGACGTGTTTTGAACCATGAGTTCTATGTTTGAAAGTTTGTGAAGTTTAAAAGAAGAAATCACGAATTTGAGGCTTGATTCGTGGTATGTTTTTGAGGTTGTGTGCATGTTTGGTTTGGAGCCCGAGGGTTCGGGTGAAGATTTGATAGGCCGTGGGAGCAAATTTTGAAAATGAACACAGCTGGTATTTTTCCCAGCTGATATCTTCGCAATTGCGAAGAATCACTCGCAATTGCGAGAAGTCTCAAAATAGCCTGAGCTCGCAAATGCGAGGAAAATCTTCGCAAATGCGAAGAGGCATAGAATTTCCTTTTGCTCGCAATTATGAACAAATACTCAGAAATGCGAGGTTGCTCTGAAATGCCCTAGGTTCGCAAATGCGAATAAGTGCTGGCAATTGCGAGGCTGCACAGATTTGGCCTATGTTCGCAAATGTAAACATGTTATTCACAAATGCAAAGTCCGCAGTCCACGAACTGTTGTGTTCGGAATTGCAAACATATGTTCGCAATTCCTATGACCGCCGCTGTGCAATTTTTATACTTAAACGATTTTAAACCACTTTTCCACCATTCTTTCAAAACCCAAAACCCCATAGGCGATTTTTCAAGAGCAATATCACTCCAAATCACTTGTAAGTCAATTTTCACTAATCGTTTTCAATTCCTAACATCATTAAACATGTTTTCCATGAGAAATCAAAGGTTTTTATGGTTGAAGTTATTGTTTTTGGTTAGAACTTAGGTTTTTCATAAATTGGGGAGTTGGACCTCGATTTGAGGTCAAATTTCAAAACAAATCATATAATTGAACTCGTGAGAGAATGGGTAACTGGATTTTGGTGCTAACCCTAACTTTCGACCACGTGGGCACGGGGGCGTTTTGGAACATTTTGAGTAAAACTTTGAGAAACCATTTTATGCATCCAAAACAATTTATATAGTGTTTATTAAATTAATTGAACGAATTGTTATTAGAATCGAGCGAGTTGGAGGTTGAGTTACGAGGAAAAGCAATAGATGAAAGTTAATTGGACTTCAAGGCTTGAGGTAAGTGTTTGATCTATCCTAGCTTGAGGGAATAGGATTGAGTGTAATAATTTGCCAATTGCTATATGATCGAGTGCGGTGTATAGGTGTGGTGACGAGCATCTATACACCGGAGTCTAGCATGACTGTGGGTCATTTGCTGATACATGTTGTGAGCTGACGTGGAATTTTCCTAAGTCATATTCTTGAGCCTTGCCGTGTTGTGAAGGTTGATAATTATTTCCTTTGCCGGGACTAGGTTATGTTGTTGATATTGTTCCCTTGCCGGGATATTGTTATGACCGTTGTTACTCCCTTGTCGGGACATTATATGTTACTTGTTTCATTGTTTTGCCTGTTGACTGTGACTGTTATTGGGTGAGGAAATGTGATAATGCATGAAGGGTGATGTCATGCAATTTTTGATTATGTTCGCACGAAGGTTCATTCCGTGCCTTATTTTATTATTTATGCACGAAGGAACATTCCGTGCCGTTGTTACTTAAATTATGCACGAAGGATCATTCCATTCCATGTTTATTATTTATGCACGAAGGAAGATTCTATGCTGTTGTTGCTTAAATCATGCACAAAGAATCATGTCGTGCCATGAACGTGAGGATGAGAGTAAAAGCACAAAGGGTAATGCCGCGCACTTTTATTTGCTTATTTGGTGAGGATGAGAGTAAAAGTATGAAGGGTGATGCCGTGCAACCATTCAATTTCTTGTTTTGTGATAACTATTTTTTGCTACACTCTGGTTTTACCTTACTGATTAATTATGTGTTTTCGATTGTGCTCCCCCAGCATGTCCCCTCCCTTTCTAATTGTTTTGTTCTGTATTTATGTTGTTTTGTGGTACATACATATATAGAACTGCACATGTTTATGTGATTGTCTAGTCCTAGGTTTCTCACTACTTCGTCGGGATATGCCATGCACTTACCAGCACATAGGGTCGGATTGTGCTGATACTACACTTCTGTGCGTTTTTGCACAGGTCCAGGTTTTGAGCAGGAGCAGCAGCAGTAGTACGCTAGCGGGATTATCGTACTTTCGAGACTGAGGTAGATTGCAAACGTCCTCAGGCCCGACGTCTCCTCTATTTGCTTTTATTATTGCTGTGGTCTCATTGTTTCGAGACAGACGGTTATTATTTATTTCTTTCAGACAATTATGTGTAGTTATTCCTTAGTAGTTCGTGAGTTTGTGACTCCACATCTTGGGTGGAGGATTTATTGTCGAGTATTTCATACTATTATTCGATTTTATTTAAAAGACTTCCGCATTTAAATTTATTGGTATTATTCTTGCTATTAAATATAAGAACATGATGGTTGTATAAATATAAAAGTGGGGAGTAAATTGGCTTGCCTAGCTACCACAAGTAGGCGCCATCACGATTCTGATGGTGGGGGAATCCGAGTTGTGATAGCTACCCCAAACACTAACAATCCTTTGTTAAACCCTTTGAGCCGGTTCCGTTTCATTGGCTACCCTTTTTGGAACCCAAAAGTACAAAAAGAAAAAGAAAAGAAAAAAAGAAAAAGAAAAAAAAAAGAAAACAAAAACTAAAATTATTTGCGTGAACTACATTTGACTTGATCCTGAAAGGGTACGTAGGCAGCCTCTCCCTGAGGTTCAGTTACACCAAAACAAAATCCCCATTTTCCCATAATTGAAACCAGGGCAGATGATATTACGGTTTGGCTCTAAATTCGCCGAAATGGTTCCAAAGTTGTAGTTCCGCCCAAAATCATTTTTACCCAAAGACCTTGTCCAAGTCCTTCCGATCAACTGGCAAAAGCAGTAAAGTGAAAAACATCATTGTTGGAATTTGATATAATTCAAAGTGAGAGAAATAAAATGAGAGTCTTATTGATGAAGACCTTCGGGCAGCATAAGGCGATGGTAAGTAGAGAAAAAGAAAATGAGAGAGTCTGCTTAGTGAAAACTCGCAAAGAGCACTATCGGGCGACAGCGAGAAGAGAAATGAGAGTTCGATTGGCGAAAACTCGCAATGTGCGATGTCGTCCGAAAAGAAGACATCTCACCACGAAAAGAGTCCTGAGAAGGTTTCCTGGTTTTGAAATGCAAATCAATGGGTTCACTAGAAGCTGGAAAGTTTGTGTGGGTCGGACGTCCAGTCCAAAAGCATGTCATGTTCATTTAAAGCCAGCATGCACCCTAGATAAGTCCTTGTTTTCCCCGAAAGGGACGCTTCTCTTTAAACTCATATGCTTGCCTTTTGTATACGTTTCTTTGAATCCCTTTCGGTTTAACTCTGATTCCGTAACTATTATAAAGAAAAAGTGACAAGACCGGCTTCACAGGGCGCCGCCTGGTCAGAGTCAAAGAAGATGCCCAGCCTCAGTGAGTGCTGCAGGCCAATCCAGACTGACCATAGTGGTTGATGCTTTCGAAGCAAAAACATTGGAAAAGAAAGAAAATCAAAGGCAATGGCAGAATAAAGTGAAAAGTCCAAAGCCGACACGGGCGAGTCATAATGAAATACTGAGAGTTGAACCCGATCGGTTTGAAAAGAGATTCACCCTCAAGGCCAACAAGAAGCAATGTTCTCAACGGAAAAAGGGCCGGGATCAAGCAATTGGGATGATCAGGCCACAAAATCGACCATTTTTTCAATCTAACTAAGTGTTCTTTGTTGAGAATAGGTTCCATTCAAAGCAATCGTGCAAGATGCAGGTGCAGTCCCAAAAAGAAATAAAATGTGCAAGCGCTGAAACAGCTTTGCAGCAGGAAAATGACCAAAAAGGAAGTTTCCTCAAAATTCTTTCATGCATTTTGCTATATAAAATGGAAAATATAAAAACAAGAGAAAAGAGAGAGAGAGAGAGAGAGAGAGAGAGAGAGAGAGAGAAAATAAGAAGAAAAGAAATGAAAATGAAAACCCCAAAAGAGAAACAAATCATGGTAGTAAGGAGTTTTTCCTTTCCAAATCCCGGTAAAAAATCGAGGATCTCCCGGCCAAAAAACCGAGGAGCTTTGTCTTTCCAAATCCTAGCCAAAAAACAAAGGATCTCCTTGCAAAAAAATCGAGGAGCTTTTATTTCCAAATTTCGGAAAAAAAATCGAGGATCTCCTGGCCAAAAAACAGAGGAGCTTTGTCTTTCCAAATCCCGACAAAAAAACCGAGGATCTTCCGGCCAAAAAACCGAGGAGCTTTTTCTTTCCAAATCCTAGACAAAAACTGAGGATCTCCTAGCCAAAAAATCGAGGAGCTTTTTCTTTTCAAATCCCAGCCAAAAATTGAGAAGCTTTTTCTTTCCAAATCTCGACCAAAAAATCAAGGACCTTTTCTTTCCAAATCCTAGCCAAAAATAGAGGATCTCCATGCCAAAAAACCGAGGAGCCTTTTTCTTTCCAAATACCGGCAAAAAAATTGAGGATCGCATGCCCAAAAAATTGAGGAGCCTCTTTTTGCCAAATCACGGCCAAAAAAACAAAGAGCTTTTTCTTTCCAAATCTCGACCAAAAAACTGAGGATCTCCCAGCCAAAAAATCGAGGAGCCATTTCTTTCCAAATCCCGGCCAAAAAATCGATGAGCTTTTTCTTTCCTAATCCCGGCCAAAACCGGCGGATCATTTGGCCAAAACCTGTGGAGCTTTTTATTTCAAAATCACGGCCAAAAAACGAAGGATCCCCGGGCCAAAAACCGAGGAGCTTTTTCTTTCCAAACCCCAGCCAAAAATTGAGGATCTCCCAGCCAAAAAACCAAGGAGCTTTTTCTTTCCAAATCCCGGCCAAAAAACCGTGGATCTTTATTTTTCCACCTCGGTAAAACTTGAGGACACTTTTTTATCTCTCGGATAAATCGGTCATTTCCCAGCATAACCAGGATACATTTACAGGGACACACAATCCTAATTTGACTGCTTAGATATGTGTCACAACTAAATCACGAAATTTTCCTAGTGAAAACTAGGGCAGAAAAATTCCATTCGTTTGTTTGTTTTGGTATCTTAAGCAGGCAAAACTAGGATACATTTACAAGGATACGCAATCCTAATTTGACTGCTTAGATATGTGTCACAACTAACTCACAAAATTTTCCTAGTGAAAACAGGGGCAGAAAAATTTCGTTCGTTTGTTTGTTTTGGTATCTTAAGCAGGTTTGACCTCGAGACATAGGGTGCGAGATGATTGATGGAATGTGTCTCAATCAAATAGAACAAAAAGAAGTGCACTCAGATGTTGAAGAAGGCAAAGGCGGAGATTGCTCAAAATCTGATTGAAGTCACGAGCTCCGTTGATCCTGTTTTTGACCCAATGCTGCATGAAGAAGTAAACACCTACAACTTGCGAGCATCAAGATTCAGATCAAAGTCCACAGCAAATAAGCTAAGACTTATGTTCAAGTTTCAAGATAATTGTAGATAGGAATCTTATAACTCATAGTTGATAGACATATCTAGTTTAGCTTTGATTTTCCTTTCGGTGTAATAAGGAGGTCAGCAAAAAGTAGTAGCAGCACAAGCAGTAAAATTCACAGCTCTTGGTTTGGCCCAAACGACCCCCTCCCTTAGACCCCCCAGTACCCGTTTACCCACCCCAATGCCCAAATATATCCAGCCTGTCCACCCATAAAATGAAACGACGCCGTTTGGCGTCGTTAGATCTTGGCCATCAATCTTCCCTCATCCAATGGCCCCAATTGATTTTTGTTTTTACTTAAAAGTGTCTTAAAAAATTGAAACCCTAGAGACATGAGTCTCTTCCTCGTACCCCATTAACCCCGTCGGCTCCTCCCTAACGACGCTTTTGGGAATCGCCCACGGCGGCGGCCAACACCCAAATCGTCCCAAATTTTTACCATATCTTCTCCGCCATCTCCCAGTTCTAAATCCACCACTAATTTTCTTCAAATAGTACCCAAACGCCTCAATTCTACAAAACCCAAATTCCCATCTCCGCCGTCCATGGCGGCGACGCCGCCAAAGCACCCCAAACTCACACCATGGAGGGTTGTTCCAATGAGTCTTTTCCCTTCTTCTTTTCTTTGTTTAATTGTTTTTATTTTCTGTGTGTGATGTTATTTCGATTTATTTCAATAATTGTTATTTTGTTTGATTTCAGTTCTGCTTTCTTCCTCTTAATACCGTCATAGATATTAGTTCAATTTTGTTTTTGGTTAATAGTTAGCATCAATTAGTTAATTAATTGTTTAAATACTATTTTGATTCCTGTTATTTTCATTTTTGTGGGTCGGTTTTGTTTTTGTTTTTTAACATTGTTTAATTTTGATTTTTGAATAAATGTTCTGTTAGTTAATTAGTGTTCATTTGCAATTTAATTAGGCTTAAGGTCTGGATATAGCTGAATAACTTAGCTTTTGATTCACTGTAGTTGAATTTTAACTAGGTTCAACCATGGTTATCTGACTAAGGTAAAGGGGTTTTGGTTAGGTTAGTAATTTTAGGAGCAATCAAGTGTGGTTTAGACATCCAAAATGGGCTGGTTTGTTAAGAATAAGTAACTTTAGAACCCAAATAAGGGTAGTATAGGTATTCCATAGGTAGAAGAACACCCTAGGGCTTTCTAGAAGGAGGCCTTTGTAACGACCCGGCCCGTCGTTATGGGAATTTCCACCCCGTTACCTTGCATTTACATATATTATGCTTTTAAAACAAGTATTAGAGTATATCGGGTGAGTTAGGAGTGATTTGGATTGAAAATGAAACAAATAGCATGTTTGAAGAAAGCTTGAATATGGAAAGTCAACCAAGAGTTGACTATTGAGTTAGAGTGCTCGAAACCGGATTCTGATGATTCAACTAGTTCCGGGGGATCATTTATGACTTAGGAGAACAATCGGAACTGAATGCGGAGGTCCGGTGTAGTTTTAGGCTTGAATTGGCGAAGGGTGATATTTGGCGAAAACCGGATGGTAGGTGATATTTTGATCCGGGGTCGGAATGGAATTCCGACAATTTCTATAGCTTCGTTATGTGATTTTGGATATGTCTGCAAATTTTCAGGTCATTCGGACATCGTTTGATCGGGTTTTGGATTGAATGTTAGTTTTGAAAGTTTTGAAATACTTAGGCTTGAATTCGTGAATAAATGATGATGTTTATGTTTAGTATGGTGTTTTTATGATGGGAACAAGTCCGTATCATGTTTTGGAGTATGTTGGTGGTTTTCGTTGGGGTCCCGGGGGCCTCGGGATGGATTCGGACCATCAACCGGGCAATTAGAACTTGGAAAAATTCTGCAAAAAAATTGCAGTCAGCAGTTACTCTATGCGATCGCATAGAGATTATTGCGATCGCATAGAAGGGTAGAAGGGGGCGTGATGTTAACTCTATGAGATCGCATGGAGGGCATTGCGATCGCATAGTGTCCGGAAATTGCGCATTGCGATCGCGGGGGGCTCGATTGCGATCGCGGAGGGTATTTGATGCGAAGCTATGCGATCGCATGGATAGGCCTGCGATCGCATAGAACAAATTGGAGGCCTGAGAAAAATTACTCTATGCGATCGCAATAGGTGGCCTGCGATCGCATAGAACAAAATGTTCTGGCAGTGAATTAAATCACAGAACAGAGGGGTTACGGGTTTACACCCCCAAAACACAAATTTGAGCCCTAGAGAGAAGAAAACTCGAGGAGATCACTGAGAAGTCATCGGGTATTCGTCGGAGGTAAGATTCTTGACTCAAATTTATGGTAGTAATAACATCAATCTTCATGAAATTGGGTTGAAATCTTGAAGAAATGTGGCCTAAATATTGAAAACGGGATTTTTGGATTTGGGAGGCCATTCGAACTCCGATTCCGATAAATTTTATATGCACGGACTCGTGGCGAGATGAGGGTCGCGTTGGTACTAATTTCGAAATTTTCCGAGCAGTGGGGCCCGGGGTCGGGTTTTACCAACTTAGTGTAATTATGCGAATTTCATATAAATTGAAGTGGGTTATGATTCTTTGACCCGTAATTGACATAATTATTGTTATTTGACTAGATTCTACACACGAGGCAACGAAATTCAAAGGAAAAGGCATCGCGGACGAGTCTACGACCGGCTAGAGGTGAGTAGTTTGTGTATATGGTAGCCTGAGGGTTCGAAACCCCGGCTTAGCACATTGTGACGCTAATAGGGCGTGGCTCGCACACCATGGCAGGTGCGGGATTGATTGTGATTGGGGATTGAGACTTGGTCCATCCCGGAAATAAATGGTATGTTGCTAGTGTTGAAAATACACTGTATGTGATATATTTGTGGGCTGTAAGCCTTGTTTGGGGCCTTGTGCCGACTTGTAGTGTCCTTAGAGGACAATATTTATGTGATAGCTATAATCGCTTAAATCACTGATCTCAGTCCTGGAAATTGAAATCACACTTTTGAAATGCTAAGTCACCGGCTTTTACAAATTTAATAAAGTTAAAAATTATTCATAAATTATGAATTGAGAACTGGAATTAAGGAAAATGAATTGTTTTGTGACTTAATTATTTATTGTGGACTAAGCATGGGATCGGGCTGCACGCCGCAGTGGTTGATATGTGGATCGGGCTGCACGCCGCAGCAGTATTGCGCTTGGGCTGTAGGAGCCCCTCCGGAGTCTGTACACACCCCCAGTGAGCGCCGTCGACGTTAAATTGGATCGGGCTACACGCCGTAGCGGTTATGTGCATTGCATTGCATTTGTATTTGTTGAATTACTCTGTGGTAGCTGTATTGTATTATTGTTGCTAGTTCGTAGGAGATTCGGACTGTAGTGTAGCTTCATTATGTGGTAATCTGTGGATTTCTTACTGTTAGCTACTTATATATATTTGTTACTCACCGAGTACTTAGTACTCACCCCTACTCCCTGCACCTTTTGTGTGCAGACTCAGGTACTCAGGAGCAGTAGACAGGCAATTCCAGCGGTTGCAGTGTCATATCGGGTTGCTGAGGTAGCTGCCTACGTCCGCAGAACCTAGCTTCTCCTCTCATTTCCAGTTCCTATTTTGTATTTTGTATTCAGACTTGAGTACTTCTATATCGTGATTGAACTACTGCACTTGATTTTGTGGCTATGGTTTATTTTCAGCATTATTAGGTAAAGAAACCGTACTTAATTTAAATAATTAGTTGCTATTGGTTGAAGCAACTTTCTTCCCGACACCGGCTACAATAATTCTCCCACGAAGATCCCGACTCAGATCCCGGTCAGTTATCTCCGATTAATCCCTCAGATACCGGCGAATCCCAGATTTTGCAGATTGCTTTTTAAACATTTTTCTTCTCGCATTTTGGTCTATTTTCAGATTTCTTGGTTGATCTAAATTTCTCTTTTAGCTCCCACTTAATTTCTCGTTAGCTCTCAGTTAAGTGTTTTTCCACCTGATTAAGTTTTTTTTCCTCTTTAGCTCGCACTTAATTTCTGATTTCTCATTTTTATTCTTATTGTTTTTGTTATACTTTACGTGCTGTAGATGCGCATTGTTATTATTGGTAGTATATACTGTATAAACATTGTGTCTGTTGCAGCCTAGCTTCATTTCCATTATTACTGTCTGGGCTACACCAGTGGTAGCGGTGACAGCCCTTTTTGTTTTTGGATCGGGATATTTGCTGTGTTTTTCAGGGAAATTTTCGAAGTTGTCGGAGACAAGTGGGCCGACGAGCACCGGCAAAGAAGACCAACCGAGACGAGCGGTGGGTAGCGCCGGTTAAGCGTACAACTACATCGAGTGCAACAATTCAGCACAGGTTTGGTACTCGGGACTTGGTACCTCCCGTTCTACTGTTTCCCCTTCGGTGTTAGCTAATTGTTGTTACTTTAGCTCCCAATTGTTCTATCATTCAGCTAGTGTACTTGTAGCTACGTTTTCCCTATAGTTTTACTCGTTGTCCGTTGAGCACTAGCGAGTATTCTTTGGATTTGCCGTAGGAGTAGTGGCTGCAGTCTGGAATGGTAGATTAAGGGCATGTCCGCGTGTGGGGCAGAGTGTGGGGACGGTCTCAGGGAGTGGGACGGGAGGCAGGGGAGGTAGAGGGGGCAAAGGAGCATATAGGTTGAGAATCGGGACGTGGAACATAGGTTCGTTAACGAGTAAGTCTATCGAGTTGGCGAAGATCCTTCAAAAGAGGAAGATTAATATAGCGTGTGTCTATGAGACTAGGTGGGTCGGAACGAGGGCGATAAACGCGGATAGGTATAAGTTGTGGTACTCTGGAGTCACGAGGGGTAAGAATGGAGTGGGGATCCTGGTAGATAACCATCTTAGAGAGTCGGTGGTAGAGGTGGCGGGTGAACGATAGACTAATGACTATTAAATTGGTGGTGGGCGAGTGTACCTTAAATGTTGTTAGTGCATACGCGCCGCAAGTAGGCTTGGATGAGGATATTAAAAGGCGCTTTTGGGAGGGGTTGGACGACATTGTTCGTAGTATCCCGCCTTCCGAGAGGCTATTCATAGGAGGAGATTTTAATGGTCATATTGGGTCGTCTACAGGTGGTTATTCGGAGGTTCACGGCGGCTTTGGTTTCGGGGAGCGAAATGGAGGGGGCACTTCGTTGTTGGACTTTGCCAAGGCATTCGATTTAGCGATTGCGAACTCAAGTTTTCCGAAGCGGGAGGAGCATTTGGTTACTTACCAAAGTTCGGCGGCGAAGACTCAGATTGACTATCTACTCCTCAGAAGAGGCGATTAGAAGGTGGTGCGTGGACTGCAAAGTTATCCCAGGTGAGACCCTTGCAACACAACATAGGCTTTTGGTGATGGACTTTGACGTTATGATAAGGAGGAAGAAAAGATCAATACGAGGCCGCCAGAGGATTAAGTGGGGCGCCTTGACTGCGGATAAAGCTCAGGAGTTGGAAAGAAAGTTATCAGAAATGGGAGCCTGGGGAAGTAGTAGTGGGGAAGCAAACACTATGTGGTCGATGACAGCTGATTGTATAAGGAAGGCGGCGGGAGATGTGTTGGGGTTATCTTCTGGCCACACCGGTGGCCATAAAGGAGACCGGTGGTGGAATACTACTGTCCAAGGTAAAGTGGAAGCGAAGAAGGCAGCTTACATGCGATTAGTAGGGAGAACTGGCGAGGAGGAGAAGAGGGCGAACATGGAGAGATATAAGGTAGCTAGAAAGGAGGCGAAAATGGCAGTAACGGAGGCTAAGACGGCAGCTTTTGCTCGTTTGTACGAGGAACTAGGTAGCAAAGGCGGGGAGAAGAAGTTATTCCGCCTCGCTAAGCTAAGAGAGAGGGCGGCTCGGGATCTGGACCAGGTGAGGTGCATAAAAGATGAGGACGGCAAAGTTCTGATGGGGGATGACCAGATTAAGAGGAGATGGCAGACCTACTTTCATAAACTCCTAAATGAAGAAGGGGATCAGGGTATTGTACTAGGTGGATTGAGGAACACCGACATTCCCCATGAATTAAGTTATTGCAGGGACATTGATGTCGATGAGGTCGCCGAGGCAATGCGTAAGATGAGGGGGGGTAGAGCTACCGGGCCAGACGAAATTCCGGTTGAACTTTGGAGGTGTGTGGGTAGAGCAGGATTGGAATGGCTTACTGGGTTGTTTAATGTGATATTCAAGACTAATAGGATGCCTGAAGAGTGGAGGCGGAGTACGATGGTTCCGTTGTATAAGAACAAAGGCGATATCCAGAGCTGTAACAACTATAGAGGCATCAAATTACTAAGTCATACCATGAAAATCTGGGAGAGAGTGGTAGAGATGAGAGTGCGAAGGATGGTGTCTATCTCAGACAACCAGTTCGGATTTATGCCGGGCGATCTACCACATAAGCTATCCATCTTATTAGGAGGATGGCAGAACAGTACAGGGATAAGAAGAAGGATCTCCACATGGTGTTTATTGATCTAGAGAAAGCGTATGACGAGGTTCCTAGGGAGGTCTTATGGAGCTGCTTAGAGGTTAAAGAGGTTCCGGTAGCCTACATTAGGATGATTAGAGACATGTATGAAGGAGCTAAGACTCGGGTTAGGACAGCAGGAGGCGATTCCGAGCATTTTCCAGTTGTTACGGGGTTGCACCAAGGGTCGGCGCTCAGCCCTTTCCTATTTGCCCTGGTGATGGATGCCATAACGCATCATATTCAAGGGGAGGTGCCATGGTGCATGCTATTTGCTGATGATATAGTCCTAATTGACGAAACACGACGCGGGGTAAACGAAAGGCTAGAGGTTTGGAGGCATGCCCTTGAGTCTAAAGGATTCAGGTTGAGCAGGACAAAGACGGAATACCTCGAGTGCAAGTTTGGGGCGGGGCCGACGGAAACGGGAGTGGAAGCGAGACTTGACTCTCAAATCATCCCTAAGAAGAGTAGTTTCAAGTACCTAGGGTCAGTTATTCAGGGGACCGGGGAGATCGACGAGGATGTCACACACCGTATGGGTGGGTTGGATGAAGTAGAGGTTAGCGACGGGAGTTCTGTGTGACAAGAAAGTTCCACCTTTACTAAAAGGTAAGTTTTATAAAGCAATGATTAGGCCTGCAATGCTGTATGGGACGTTTGCTGGTTAAGAACTCACACACCCAGAAGATGAAAGTAGCAGAGATGAGGATGTTGAGGTGGATGTACGGGCATACAAGGATGGATAAGATTAGAAATGAATATATTAGAGAGAAGGTGGGTGTGGCCCCCATAGAGGACAAGATGCGAGAGGCAAGACTCAGATGGTTCGGGCACATTCAGAGGAGGAGCACTGATGCACCGGTGAGAAGGTGTGAGCGATTGGCTATGGTAGGCATGAGAAGAGGTAGAGGAAGATCTAAGAAGTATTGGGGATAAGTGATAAGGCAGGACTTAACGCGTCTTAGGATTACCGAGGACATGGCCCTAGATAGAGGATTGTGGAAGTCGAACATTAAAGTTGTAGGTTAGGGGAAGTTGTGGATAATTCCACAGCGCACTAGAGTGATATTAGCTAGTTAGGAGGTAATCGTAGGAGGTTATCGATCAGCACATGGAGTTATTTATTGGATATTAGTATACCTTTCATCTATTTCCTATTTCGTATTTCTTATATTGCTTATACTGCTGCTACTTTATTATTATGTGTTATGTTGTTATTTTATGTTATTTTTAGTATGAGTCTATTGATAGTACTAATGCATCGTTTTTTTGTTGATGTCTTGAGCCGAGGGTCTCCTGGAAACAGCCTAGCTGCCTACGTTCGCAGAACCTAGCTTCTCCTCTCCTTTCCAGTTGTTATTTTGTATTTTGTATTCAGACTTGAGTACTTCTATATCGTACTCTCTATTCCTGTTGGGTTTGTTAGAGGCTCTAGACTTGTGACTTCGGATCTTTGGGAGTGTCAGTATTTTGTTCTTTACTATTATTATTGGAGTTCTTAAACTCATATATTCTCTTGGGTTGTCCATTTGGGGACGGGTATTGTGTTATAAATAAATTGTGTGTTTGGCTGGCCTAGCTTGATTGTTGGGCGCCATCACGACTGGATTTGGGTCGTGACAAGTTGGTATCAGAGCCCTAGGTTATTAGGACTCGCGAGTCATGAGCCGGTTTAGTAGGCTTTCGCAGATCGGTACGTAGACGTCCGTATCTATCTTCGAAGGGCTACAGAAACTTTAGGAAAACCTCATTTTCTTGAATTCATATCGTGCGATTTGTGTTATCATGAAATTAAATCTTTCCATATTCTATTCTCTCGCAGATGGCGAGAACACGAGCTAACGGACGTGGCGGACGACCACCATTGGCACCCAGAGGCCGTGGTCGTGGTAGAGGTAGGGCAGCAGTACCAGCACCTGCTGACCCACCAGCTGACCAGACTCAGGGTCAGATTCCTGCACCAGTGGCCCAGGCTCAGGACCAGATTCCAGCGGCAGACGCTCCGGCAACTCAGGTTCAGGCACCAGCAGTGCCCATTGTCATACCAGGTCTTCAGGAGACCTTGGCTCAGATCTTATCAGTGTGCACAGGCTCATGTAGTTGCAGCTACTGCTGCAGCATCTTCTTCACAGGCAGGGAGAGGGAATCAGACCCCCGTGGCTCACACACCCAAGCCAGTTCAGCCAGTTGCGCCCGTTGCACCAGCTCCTGCTTATATGGTTCTAGTTATGCCCGACGATGAGCAGCGTCGTTTGGAGTGATTTGAGAGGCTACAGCCTCCGACATTCAGCGGTGCTGAGGGCGAGGACGCCCAGGGTTTTCTTGACAGATGTCAGCGCATGCTTCGCAGCGCGGGTATTCTAGAGTCCAACAGTGTTTCATTTACCACTTTTCAGTTCACAGGTGCAGCATTTCAGTGGTGGGAGGATTTAGAGAGGCGTAGGGCTATTGGGGCAGCGCCCCTCACTTGGCAACACTTCTCCACGGTATTTTTGGAGAAGTATGTTCCCACTCTCATAGGAAAGAGTTGCGTCGTCAGTTCGAGTGGTTGAAGCAGGGAGAAATGATAGTGATTCAGTACGAGTTGAGGGAGAAAGCCAACATTTAGATGGCGTCGTGGATGGTTCCTACAGACAGAGAGAGGATTTGGAGATTTATCGATGGCCTTATTTATCCCATCCGCATATTGACGACCAGGGAGAGAGTTTCGACAGTTACCTTTGAGGAGGTGGTTGATGCTGCCCGTCACATCGAGACAGATCGCCGCAGAGAGCGAGAGGAGAGAGAGGCTAAGAGGCCTCGTGGTATCGGCAGTTGCATGCGGTGCTCCGTCTAGGGGCCAATTCTCAAGCATAGCAGCAGGTCGCTCTTTCTGTGTCTCATCGGGTCCGGACGTGCCGCAGTCCAGCCGGGGTTTCATCCGATCGTGGTCGCCAAGGCCAGCAGGGTTATCAGTGTCAGCGCAGCCGCCGAGAGAGTCACCGCACCGAGTGCTCTTCCAGCCTCGTAGCTCGCTCCCGTTTCCTCAACGATAGGGTTCATCGTAGCGAGGGGTCCCCGCCAGCCCCTTCTTCCATCTTCGGTGCCGTTGTTTTGAGTGCGGTGATTTGGGCCATATCGAGAGAGAGTGTCCTCGTGGCTTCGTAAGAGGGTCTCAACGGAGGGATCAACCTTCGTCTTCTACTCCTCGTTTCTTCGCCGCGCACGACCACACTAGATCGGTGGCCGTGTATTCGCAGGTCGCCCTAGGGGCGAGGATCGTACCGGTGGAGGTCGTGCTCGTTTCTATGCTCTTCCTGAGACAGGAAGGATGCTAGTGCTTCGGATGCGGTTATTTCAGGTATATCTCAGTCTGCCACACGGATGCTTCTGTCTTATTTGATCCCGGATCCACCTATTCTTATGTCTCTACTTATTTTGCACATCATTTGGGTATGACCCGTGGTATTCTTGATTTTCCCGTACATGTGTCTACCCCAGTGGGGGATACCGTTGTTGTGGATCAGGTATATCGATCCTGTATTATTACTATTGGGGGTCTGGAGACCCGAGTTGATCTATTACTACTGGGCATGGTAGATTTTGATGTAATTCTAGGCATGGATTGGCTATCTCCTTACCATGCGATTCCGGACTGTCATGCCAAGACAGTCACACTAGCTATTCCAGGTAATCCGAGGATCGAGTGGCGTGGCTTGACCGATTATGTGTCCGACAGGGTGATTTCTTATATAAAGGCCCAACGAATGATTGGCAAGGGTTGTTTATCTTATATGGCCTTCATTAGAAATGTTGAGGCCGAGACACCGAGTCTTGATTCGGTCCCCATTGTGAGGGAGTTTCCGGGTGTATTTCCAGCAGACCTACCGGGCATGCCGCCTGACAGAGATATCGACTTTGGTATTGACTTGGTGCCGGGCACTCAGCCCATTTCTATTCCTCCCTATCGCATGGCACCAGCAGAGTTAAAAGAATTGAAAGAACAACTTCAGGAACTCTTAGATAAGGGTTTCATTCGTCTGAGTGTGTCACCTTGGGGTGCACCGGTGTTGTTCGTGAAGAAGAAGAAAGATGGCACAATGAGAATGTGCATTGATTACAGGCAACTAAACAAGGTAACAGTGAAGAATAAGTACCCATTGCCTCGTATTGAGGACCTATTTGATCAGCTCCAGGGAGCTAGTATATTTTCTAAGATTGATCTTCGATCGGGCTATTATCAGTTGAAGATCAGGGACTCGTATATTATGAAGACAGTGTTCAGGATGCGATATGGGCACTACGAGTTCCTGGTGATGTCTTTCGGGCTGACTAATGTCCCAGCTGCATTCATGCACTTGATGAATAGTGTATTTCGGCCGTACCTTGATTCTTTTGTGATTGTGTTTATTGATGATATTCTGGTATATTCACACAGCCATGAGGAGCATGCACAACATTTGAGAGTGGCATTGCAGAGGTTGAGAGAAGAGAAGCTTTATGCAAAATTCACTAAGTGTGAGTTCTGGCTTGATACCGTGGGTTTTCTGGGACATGTAGTGTCCAGTGATGGTATTCGGGTTGATCCACAGAAGGTCGAGGCAGTGCAGAATTGGCCCAGACCTTCCTCAGCTACAGAGATTCGGAGTTTTCTCGGCTTGGCAGGCTATTATCGTCGGTTTGTTCAGGATTTCTCATCTATTGCTTCACCGTTGACTAAGCTGACACAGAAGAATGCTCCATTTGTGTGGTCCGATGAATGTGAAGAGAGCTTTCAGAAGCTCAAGGAGGCTTTGACCACGGCTCCAGTACTTGTGTTACCATCAGCCTCAGGGTCATATACGGTGTATTGTGATGCTTCTAGAGTTGGACTCGGTTGTGTGTTGATGCAGGAGGGTAGAGTTATTGCATATGCTTCTCATCAGCTAAAGCCCCACGAGAAGAACTACCATGTTCATGATTTTGAGTTAGCTGCTATTGTTCATGCCTTGAAGATTTGGAGGCATTACCTATATGGTGTATTTTGTGATGTATATACAGACCACCACAACCTTCAGCATTTGTTTAAGCAGAAAGATCTAAATTTGAGGCAACGGAGATGGCTTGAATTGCTTAAAGACTATGATATTACTATCTTGTACCATCCCGGGAAAGCCAATGTAGTGGCTGACGCATTGAGCCGGAAGGCTATTAGTATGGGCAGTTTGGCGTATATTCCAGTTGGGGAGAGACCCCTAGCAGCTGATGTTCAGGCGTTAGCTAATCAGATGGTAAGGCTGGATATTTCTGAGCCCAGTCGGGTTCTGTTGTTTCTCGATCTTCCTTGTATAACCGCATCAGAGAGTGCCAGTATGATGATCCACATTTTCTTGTCCTTAAGGATAGGGTTCACCATCATGATGCTAGGGATTTGACCATTGATGGTGATGGCGTGTTCAGGATGTAGGGCTAGATTTGCGTGCCCAATGTAGATGGGCTCAGAGAGTAGATTCTTGAGGAAGCCCATAGCTCACAGTATTCCATCCATCCGGGAGCCACGAAGATGTATCAGGATTTGTGGAAGCACTACTGGTGTAGGAGTATGAAGAAGGATATAGTAGGGTTCTTAGCTCGATGTCTCAAGTGTCAGCAGGTAAAGTACGAGCATCAGAGGTGGGGCGGTGTACTTCAATGTATAATTATTCCCGAGCGGAAGTGGGAGAGGATTACTATGGATTTTGTGAGTGCTCTCCCTCAGACTTTGAAGAAGTTCGATTCGATTTGGGTGATTATGGGTCGGCTGACCAAGTCTGTGCACTTTATTCCAGTATGTACTGCCTATTCTTCGGAGCGACTAGCAGGGATCTTTATTTGGGAGATTATATGATTTCATGGGGTTCCGGTGTCTATTATCTCAGATAGGGGTACTCAGTACACTTCTTAGTTCTGGAGGACATTTCAGCGAGAGTTGGGTACGCAGGAAGAGTTGAGCACAACATTTCATCCTCGGACGGACGGGCAGTCCGAGCGTACTATTCAGATATCGGAGGACATGTTGCATGCCTGTGTCATTGATTTTGGTGGTTCATGGGCTGATTATTTGCCTTTGGTGGAGTTTGCTTACAATAATAGCTATCAGTCCAGCATTCAGATGGCACCGTATGAAGCTTTATATGGGAGGCGGTGTAGGTCTCCAGTTGGTTGGTTCGAGCCCGGCGAGGCTAGGTTGTTAGGGATAGAGTTAGTCCAAGATGCCTTAGATAAGGTGAAGGTGATTCAGGAGAGATTAAGTGTGGGGTGAAGGGAAATTGAAAAGGGAGAATCAAGAATGAATGGTAGAAAATAGTAAGCTGGCCAAAATAATATAAATGTGTTGCAAAGCAATGAGAAAAAGAGCTATATCAATGTATATATGAAAATTACAAAGGCCAGTTACACCAACAAAAGAAAAATGGGGATTAAAAGAAAATAAAAGGTGAATAAATGTTTTCGGGAGACATAAGGAAGAAAACTAAAAGGGAAAGTGGTGAAAGAGAAAAGAAAAGTGCTTAGTGAGGCTAGTCACTATACCCAAAAGTATCCTACCCGTCCCATAGCCTACATTACAACCCTTAAAGACCTCTTGATCTATGATTGGATAACTCGATTAGTGGAGTATTACACTAGGGGCAAGCTTATGGTGTGTCTGTACTTCATATAAATGTTCTTTGTGAGAGTGAGTGAATTTTTCTGATATCTATAAGTTCCATGTGTTTGAATTGTTAATGTGTGGGAACTTCTCTCAATAACTTTTGTGAGGGCATGTAATTCAAGAGGAAGAAGGTAAAAAAATTGCAAGATTTTGGTAATAAGTAGAGTAAGTAATAATGTGCGGGCATGAGAATTTGCAGTTAAGTAAAGAGTATGCATATCTTAGGTTGTTCATGTATAATAGCTTTTGTGACATATTTTGGGGGAGACAAAAATTTTTTTTAATTGGCCTAAGGTGTGATTAAAGGTTGCTCGAGGACGAGCAAAGGTTTAAGTGTGGGGTATTGATAATAGGTGAATTTGACTATAATTATGCCCTAAATAATCACACTTTATTATAAGAATAATGTTGTTAAGAGGACAAAATGCTTTGATTAGTGTTTGATTGTGTTTTACAGGTACATGTGATGCATTGGATGCCTTAAAAAGCCATTTTGAAGCCATAAGTTGATGAAAAGGCCAAGAGAAGAGCTAAAGTGAAGAGGGCCGGACGAAGCAGTAAAGAAACAGAAGCACTGTTCATCCGCGGTCCACTCGCGGTTGCGGATGAACCGCGAAAAACAAAGCCCTCTGAATCTTGGCTGTTCGCGGTCCGCTCGCGGCCGCGAACGAACCGCGGAGGTCCCAACGGCAGTTATCCTAATTGGACTCTAATTTGTTTTCTTAGCCCTAAAACCTCTATATAAACTCCTAGTTTGCCCCATAGAGGCATGTACTTTATTTCTTCAATACTTTTGCAAGGTTTTTAGTAGGAGAGATTCCTCTCAAACTCTTTCTATTATTTTATATCAAGCAATTCTTTATGATTTCAATTATTATTCTTTTTGTTTCTTCAAGCATGAGTAGCTAAATTCTTTTCTAAGGTTTTGATGGAACCTATTGATAGATGAACTTATCGTTTATGTGATTACAAATTGTGACTTAGATTTCTATTTGTTCAACTTCATTCTTATTGTAGTTAATTGGTAGACGTCCCAATTAGCTGTGCCTATTTAGTGTGCATAACTTGGAAAAGAGTGCATATTTAGGTTTATTGTTGAACAACACCACACCTAGGTTATTAGAGGAATCTATAATTTTAGGCGTAAAGACGGGGTTAGGAATAACGAAGTCTTGGGTGCAATCTTAAGTGAACTATTCAAATTAAAGCTAGCTAGGGTAGCTTGGGAGAGTGCACTAGTAAATTATTGTAATTGCTCTGGGAGAGGGTTACGATACACATAGCGTTCATGATTGATAGAATATATTAACAATTTGTATGAGCATAACGATAGGGGATTCCGTCAATAGGGGAAATCAATACCTTAGTCTTTCTCTATATTATTTCATTCAACATTCAATTCTTTCTTTTAAAGAATTCTTTAATTCTTGCAAAGTAGTTGTTCGAAAACACACAAATATATATTCAAAGTTTGGGAACTTGATTCGTAAGTACTTTTGGGGTTGTGAAAGTTGCAATTGGTAGGTTAATTCTCTGTGGGATCGATCTTGGACTTATTAAACCAAGTTATATTGACTACGACCGTTGCTTGGACGTGAATCAATTTTGGCGCCGTTGTCGGGGAATTAACGGAATTGTCAATTGCCATTGACAGAACTTCAAGATTCTTGTGTATTCAGGTTCTTTCTACACTCTACATTGAATATTTTGACGTTTGTTGATTTGGGTATTCGGGTGCATGCCTAGAAAATCTGCAAGGACTGGAGAACTAATTGAAGGACTCTCAGACCCCGAGCAAACCTTCCGGGCACGTAACAAAGCCATCAAACAAATTCAACAATCTCAACAACCAATCAAACTAGACTTCGACATGGGTGACATGAACGCTCAAAACCAGCAAGCCGGGCTAAACATGCAAGAGGCACAGGAGGCACAAGAAGGTGCATTGTTCGACTGGGCACAACCCACAGCGGATAATTTGGCAACTGCCATCGTTGTGCCAGCAATTCAAGCTGAGTCTTTCCAGATTACCAACAACATGCTTCACTTGTTACAAAACAAGGGATTATTCTCTGGGTCTCAGGTTGAAGATCCACAGCAGCACCTCAAAAACTTTCTATCAATATGCAAAACACAAAGGCAACCGAACGTAACTCCGGAAGCTATCAGATTACTACTTTTTCCATTCTCAGTTACAGGAGCAGCACAGATATGGCTAAACTCACTCACAATAAACTCCATTGCAACTTGGGATGAGTTAGTCAAACAATTCCACAACAAGTTTCATCCACCCAACAAAACAACTCAACAAATTGATGAGATTGTGAGCTTCAAGCAGAAACCACTGGAAACACTACATGAAACTTGGGGCAGATTCAAAGGCATGCTTGTTATGTGTCCTCACCATGGAATTCCCGAACAAATGTTGGGTCAAAGGTTCTACATGGGACTTTCAGACAGTATGAAGAACATTGTACATGCTTCAGCAGGTGGGGCTTTTCTGAGCAAGACTTGGAGAGAGGGCCAAAATTTGCTAGACAAGATGGCTCAAAATTCTGGCTGGACGTCCAGGAATGCTCCTATCACACTAATGGTACACTCTGTACCTCTGGATCCATCCAACACTCTGGAGGAGAACGTGGCAACTTTATTGACACGAATGAGCATCCTGACAAAGAAGGTGGAAGAATCAGGGGTTAAGCAGCAAGTTCGCATTGTAGATACTACCAATGGTGGTTTATGCACATCTTGCATTAGCCAACCCATAGGTAATCCATGGGCCGCAGACCAAGAACATCATCACCAGCATGAGGATATGAACTATGTGGCTAACTATGGAGGACAGCGACAAGGTAATCAAAACTGGGGCCAACATGCTCCAATGCAATACAGACCTCCCCAGCCACAATTCAATGCAGCAGGTATGAGGCCACCACACAACATGGCTCCATATCCTAGACCTCAGAATTTCGGCAATCAGCAGCAGGGATATCATCCACCCCCACCACCACATGGGGGTAGACATGATGATGGGTTCGTAGAGTTGAAAGCTATGATGCAGCAAGTAATTGGGTCAAATGCCAAAACCAATGAAAGGATGGATGCACATGACGCAGCTATCAAGAACGTGGAAGTGTAGATAGGCCATATTGCTATGTCACTCAACAATCGTCCTCAATGGACATTGCTTGCAGATACACAAACGAACCCAAAGGACCAAATCCCAAAGCAAATAATGGCAGTAACTCTAAGAAGCGGTAGAGATCTTGATGCTGAGAATGAAAGTGAGAAAATTGACAGGCAGGCTGAGACACCTACTCCATTGCCCATTGAACTGGATGAGTCCATCAGGTTGACAGAAGTTACAGTCCAGCCAGTTGCCGAAAATAAAGAGATGCAGCAGGGAACGGAGAAAGTAGATGAACAGGTAGAGCAACAGGTAGAGGAGAAAGTGATAGAGAAAGAAAAGTCCCAAGTCATTGGGAAGAAGAGGCCTCTACCACCATTCCCCCAAAGGTTGGCCAAGCACCAAAAAGAGGAACAATACAAAAAGTTCTTCGAGATGCTCAAGCAAATCCAGGTAAACATTCCATTAATTGAAGCTTTAAAAGAAATGCCTGGTTATGCTAAGATGATGAAGGATTTGATGTCGTGGAAATTTGATTTCCAAGACTTGGCCACAGTTACACTCACCCAGACTTGTAGTGCAGTGGTCTCTAGACCCATTGCTGAGAAGCTATCTGATCCAGGTAGCTTCACCATCCCATGCACTATAGGGAATTATGCCTTTACTAAGGCTTTATGTGATTTGGGGGCAAGCATTAATCTCATGCCCTTAGTTATCTATAAGAGGTTAGGTATTGGGAGAGCCAGACCCACCTCTATGCTTTTACAGCTTGCTGACAGGACGGTTAAGCATCCATTTGGTATTATAGATGATGTGCTAATCCAGGTTGGGAAGTTCGTGTTTCCCGCCGATTTTGTTATTCTTGATTGCAAGGTCGACGAAGAAATTCCTATAATCTTGGGAAGACCATTCCTAGCCACTGGGAGAGCCATAATTGATTGTGAAACTGGGGAACTCAAGATGAGGTTGAATGATGAGGAGATCATTTTCAATGTGCAAAAATCCATGAGGCGTCCTAGTGAGTTCGCAAATTGCTCTCTCATTGATGCGGTTGATGCGATAGTGGAGACCGACGATGCAGAATTGACTATTGAAGATCCACTTCAAGCATGCATGAACATGGAAAAGGTAAATAGTGAAAGTTTAGCAGAACGGGTACTATCTCTGGAAGGCAAGGGGTTTTGGGAGAGAGAGCTTGAATTCGAGCCACTACACTTAAAGAAAAGAGAGACCCCTCCTACAAAACCATCCATAGAAGAGCCACCAAAGCTTGAGCTTAAACCACTACCATCTAATCTCAGGTATGAATTTCTAGGTCCTATCTCCACTTTACCTGTTATTATCTCATCTAGTTTGTTAGATGTGCAGGCTCAAAAGCTTATACAGGTACTAAAAGAATGCAAGACTGTCATTGGGTGGACCATGGCAGACATAAAGGGGATCAGCCCCGCATATTGCATGCATAAAATTCTCCTGGAAGAGGGACACAAACCTTCCAAGGAACCCGAATTTGAAGGATATGGTGAAAAAGAAAGTGATAAAGTGGCTAGACACGGGGTAGATCCCAGGTAAGTTGTCTCACCCTTCTGTGCTATACATGTATTATTATGCCACGAGGACATGGCATATTTTTAAGTGTGGGGTGGGAAACTTATCTTGTACATGATGTATATATTAGTGTAGTAAGTAATCTAAAATAATAAAAATACAAAAAAAAAAAAATCAGAAAATTTTAAAAAATCCAAAAATATGAGTAGAGGACTCTTCCTGATGACGGACTATTTAGGACAAGTACTCTTGAGGGAAGTAGTCCACGTAGGAATTTTCCTTTCTTTTATTTTCTTTTTCTAGGTAGTGTATCATCTCCCCCTTGGTTTTTCTTTTGACCACGATTCTTTTCCAAGGGTTTTTATTTGAACCGGGTTAGGTAGATTTTTCTTTTCTTAGGATTAGAGGTAAAAGGGCAACATGTAACCCCGAATATGCACATTAGCAAAAGCGTAAATTGAACTTGAGAATGTATCTTCTAAACTTGATTGTAGAATCTCAATATGCCTTAAATTGCACAATAATGCTTGCTTGAACATCGATAGGATTTTGTAGATAAACCGGATTCCAAATGAGTTGCATGCCATGTGTGTGTGAGGTTTTTACTTACATTGTATGTTGTACATGATGCCTAGAACTTGCCCTGTGTGTTTGCAAAGCGAAATAGAAGTTATTCGGTTGTAGAAAGGATAGAGGCATTTCTTTGTGTAACCCCATATATCAATAGACATGAATTCACCCGTACATTATATCTTAGTTAACCCCTTTGAGCTTTAAGCCTATTTCTTTGATAACCCTTGAATGTTCTTCAAATTATTATATTTGTTCTACTTTACCTCCTAGAAGCACTTGTATTGTAATGAATATGCAAAAGTTTAAGTGTGGGGTGAAGGGAAATTGAAAAGGGAGAATCAAGAATGAATGGTAGAAAATAGTAAGTTGGCCAAAAATAATATAAATGTGTTGCAAAGCAATGAGAAAAAGAGCTATATCAATGTATATATGAAAATTACAAAGGCCAGTTACACAAACAAAAGAAAAATGGGGATTAAAAGAAAATAAAAGGTGAATAAATGTTTTCGGGAGACATAAGGAAGAAAACTAAAAGGAAAAGTGGTGAAAGAGAAAAGAAAAGTGCTTAGGGAGGCTAGTCACTACACCCAAAAGTATCCTACCCGTCCCATAGCCTACAATACAACCCTTAAAGACCTCTTGATCTATGATTGGATAACTCGATTAGTGGAGTATTACACTAGGGGCAAGCCTATGGTGTGTCTGTATTCATATAAATGTTCTTTGTTGAGAGTGAGTGAATTTTTTCGATATCTATAAGTTCCATGTATTTGAATTGTTAATGTGTGGGAACTTCTCTCAATAACTTTTGTGAGGGCATGTAATTCAAGAGGAAGAAGGTAAATTTGCAAGATTTTGGTAATAAGTAGAGTAAGTAATAATGTGCGGGCATGAGAATTTACAGCTGAGTAAAGATTATGCATATCTTAGGTTGTTCATGTATAATAGCTTTTGTGACATATTTTGGGGGAGACAAAAATTTTTTTAATTGGCCTAAGGTGTGATTAAAGGTTGCTCGAGGACGAGCAAAGGTTTAAGTGTGGGGTATTGATAATAGGTGAATTTGACTATAATTATGCCCTAAATAATCACACTTTATTATAAGAATAATGTTGTTAAGAGGACAAAATGCTTTGATTAGTGTTTGATTGTGTTTTACAGGTACATGTGATGCATTGGATGCCTTAAAAAGCCATTTTGAAGCCATAAGTTGATGAAAAGGCCAAGAGAAGAGCTAAAGTGAAGAGGGTTGGACGAAGCAGTAAAGAAACAGAAGCACTGTTCATCCGCGGTCCACTCGCGGTCGCGGATGAACCGCGAAAAACGAAGCCCTCTGAATCTAGACTGTTCGCGGTCCGCTCGCGGCCGCGAACGAACCGCGGAGGTCCCAGCAGCAGTTATCCTAATTGGACTCTAATTTGTTTTCTTAGCCCTAAAACCTCTATATAAACTCCTAGTTTGCCCCATAGAGGCATGTACTTTATTTCTTCAATACTTTTGCAAGGTTTTAGTAGGAGAGATTCCTCTCAAACTCTTTCTATTATTTTATATCAAGCAATTCTTTATGATTTCAATTATTATTCTTTTTGTTTCTTCAAGCATGAGTAGCTAAATTCTTTTCTAAGGTTTTGATGGAACCTATTGATAGATGAACTTATCGTTTATGTGATTACAAATTGTGACTTAGATTTCTATTTGTTCAACTTCATTCTTATTGTAGTTAATTGGTAGGATCCCCAATTAGTGTGCCTATTTAGTGTGCATAACTTGGAAAAGAGTGCATATTTAGGTTTATTGTTGAACAACACCACACCTAGGTTATTAGAGGAATCTATAATTTTAGGCGTAAAGACGGGGTTAGGAATAACGAAGTCTTGGGTGCAATCTAAAGTGAACTATTCAAATTAAAGCTAGCTAGGGTAGCTCGGGAGAGTGCACTAGTAAATTATTGTAATTGCTCCGGAGAGGGTTACGATACACATAGCGTTCATGATTGATAGAATATATTAACAATTTGTATGAGCATAACGATAAGGGATTCCGTCAATAGGGGAAATCAATACCTTAGTCTTTCTCTATATTATTTTATTCAACATTCAATTCTTTCTTTTAAAGCATTCTTTAATTCTTGCAAAGTAGTTGTTCGAAAACACACAAATATATATTCAAAGTTTGGGAACTTGATTCGTAAGTACTTTTGGGGTTGTGAAAGTTGCAATTGGTAGGTTAATTCTCTGTGGGATCGATCTTGGACTTATTAAACCAAGTTATATTGACTACGACCGTTGCTTGGACGTGAATCAAGAGACAACGGGTCCTGCGGACGCCTGCAAGGCTACCTCGTAGTCTCAGTAGTCAGAGATGTGTCCTATTCAGTAGGTGAGAAAGTGTTGCTGAAGGTTTCGCCTATGAAGGGTGTTATGAGGTTTGGAAAGAAAGGAAAGTTGAGCCCAAGGTTTATTGGACCTTTTGAGGTGCTTAGGAAAGTTGGGGAGGTGGCTTATATGCTTGCTTTGCCACCCGGTTTGTCGGGAGTTCACCCGGTGTTCCATGTATCTATGCTCCGGAAGTATGTCGGAGACCCGTCTCATGTGTTGGACTTCAGCACGATACAGCTAGATGAGGATTTGACTTATGATGTGGAACCAGTAGCCATTTTGGGTCGACAGGTTCGTAGGCTGAGATCTAAGGATATAGCTTCAGTGAAAGTGCAGTGGAGAGGTCGTCCCGTGGAGGAAGCAACTTGGGAGACCGAGCAGGAAATGCGGAGCAGATATCCACACTTGTTTGATGCTCCGGGTATGTTTCTTAACCCGCTCGCGGACGAGCGTTTGTTTAAGTTGGGGAGAATGTAACGACCCGGCCCGTCGTTATGGGAATTTCCACCCCGTTACCTTGCATTTACATATATTATGCTTTTAAAGCAGTATTAGAGTATATCGGGTGAGTTAGGAGTGATTTGGATTGAAAATGAAACAAATAGCATGTTTGAAGAAAGCTTGAATATGGAAAGTCAACCAAGAGTTGACTATTGAGTTAGAGTGCTCGGAACCGGATTCTGATGATTCGACTAGTTCCGGGGGATCATTTATGACTTAGGAGAACAATCGGAACTGAATTTGGAGGTCCGGTGTAGTTTTAGGCTTGAATTGGCGAAGGGTGATATTTGGCGAAAACCGGATGGTAGGTGATATTTTGATCCGGGGGTCGGAATGGAATTCCGACAATTTCTGTAGCTTCGTTATGTGATTTTGGATATGTCTGCAAATTTTCAGGTCATTCGGACATCGTTTGATCGGGTTTTGAATTGAATGTTAGTTTTGAAAGTTTTGAAATACTTAGGCTTGAATTCGTGATTAAATGATGATTTTTATGTTTAGTATGGTGTTTTTATGATGGGAACAAGTCCGTATCATGTTTTGGAGTATGTTGGTGGTTTTCGTTGGGGTCCCGGGGGCCTCGGGATGGATTCGGACCATCAACCGGGCAATTAGAACTTAGAAAAATTCTGCAAAAAAATTGCAGTCAGCAGTTACTCTATGCGATCGCATAGAGATTATTGCGATCGCATAGAAGGGTAGAAGGGGGCGTGATGTTAACTCTATGCGATCGCATGGAGGGCATTGCGATCGCATAGTGTCCGGAAATTGCGCATTGCGATCGCGGGGGGCTCGATTGCGATCGCGGAGGGTATTTGATGCGAAGCTATGCGATCACATGGATAGGCCTGCGATCGCATAGAACAAATTGGAGGCCTGAGAAAAATTACTCTATGCGATCGCAATAGGTGGCCTGCGATCGCACAGAACAAAATGTTCTGGCAGTGAATTAAATCACAGAACAGAGGGGTTACCGGGTTCATTAACCCAAAACTCAATTTTGAGCCCTAGAGAGAAGAAAACTCGAGGAGATCACCGAGAAGTCATCGGGTATTCGTCGGAGGTAAGATTCTTGACTCAAAAACATCATTTTATGGTAGTATTAACATCAATCTTCATGAAATTGGGTTGAAATCTTGAAGAAATGTGGCCTAAATATTGAAAACGGGATTTTTGGATTTGGGAGGCCATTCGAACTCCGATTCCGATAAATTTTATATGCACGGACTCGTGGCGAGATGAGGGTCGCGTTGGTACTTTTTTTGAAATTTTCCGAGAAGTGGGGCCCGGGGTCGGGTTTTACCAACTTAGTGTAATTATGCGAATTTCATATAAATTGAAGTGTGTTATGATTCTTTGACCCGTAATTGACATAATTATTGTTATTTGACTAGATTCTACACACGAGGCAACGAAATTCAAAGGAAAAGGCATCGCGGACGAGTTTACGACCGGCTAGAGGTGAGTAGTTTGTGTATATGGTAGCCTGAGGGTTCGAAACCCCGGCTTAGCACATTGTGACACTAATAGGGCGTGGCTCGCACACCGTGGCAGGTGCGGGATTGATTGTGATTGGGGATTGAGACTTGGTCCATCCCGGAAATAAATGGTATGTTGCTAGTGTTGAAAATACACTGTATGTGATATATTTGTGGGTTGTAAGCCTTGTTTGGGGCCTTGTGCCGATCCTGTAGCGTCCTTAGAGGACAATATTTATGTGATAGCTATAATTGCTTAAATCACTGATCTCAGTCCTGGAAATTGAAATCACACTTTTGAAATGCTAAGTCACCAGCTTTTACAAATTTAATAAAGTTAAAGTATTTTTCATAAATTATGAATTGAGAACTGGAATTAAGGAAAATGAATTGTTTTGTGACTTAATTGCTTATTGTGGACTGAGCATGGGATCGGGCTGCACGCCGCAGCAGTATTGCGCTTGGGCTGTAGGAGCCCCTCCGGAGTTTGTACACACCCCCAGTGAGCGCCGTCGACGTTAAATTGGATCGGGCTACACGCCGTAGCGGTTATGTGCATTGCATTGCATTTGTATTTGTTGAATTACTCTGTGGTAGCTTTATTGTATTATTGCTGCTAGTTCGTAGGAGATTCGGACTGTAGTGTAGCTTTATATTGTGGTAATCGGTGGATTTCTTACTGTCAGCTATTATTTTTACTCACTGAGTACTTAGTACTCACCCCTACTCCTCGCACCTTTGTGTGCAGATTCAGGTACACAGGAGGATTAGACAAACACTCCAGCCTATATCAGAGTTTATTCAAGTTGCTGAGGTAGCTGCCGGCGTTCGCAGAACCTAGCTTCTCCTCTCATTTCCAGTTGTTATTTTGTATTTTGTATTCGGACTTGAGTACTTCTATATCGTACTCTCTATTTCCTATTGGGTTTTGTTAGAGGCTCTAGACTTGTGACTCCGGATCTTTGGGAGTGTCAGTATTTTGTTCTTTACTATTATTATTGGAGTTCTTAAACTCATATATTCTCCTTGGGTTGTCCATTTGGGACCGATATCTTTGTGTTAATTAAATTGTTGGTCTGGCTGGCCTAGCTTGATTGTTGGGCGCCATCACGACCGGATTTGGGTCGTGACAGCCTTAGTGTAAGTTTCTGTATTTTTAATGCTGTAACTTGGGCAAAGAGCCATAAAACTAGGGATTAAGGTCCAATTTCTGAAAATAAAAAGGGGGAAAATGAGTAAAAAATGTCAGAACCTTCTACCCCCTTTATGCCTCTAAAAGGCATGTCTAGTGCCTTGGATTACAAGTTTGGAAGTCTGAGAATTCAAAAAATCCTTTCCACTTAAAATTTCCCCTAAAAATCCCTTCCTTAAGTCTGAAATCAAAATTAAACCTAACCACTTGGAAGGTTTGAATCTGAAATCAGATATCCATGGAAACCTTCACTTTAGATCTTAATTCCTGCTAAAAATCCAAAAACATTAAAAAAATCCAGTAGAAAATTCCAAAAAATAAATAGCATTGCCTTAAATTTTGAGTTCGATTGCAAGCTAATTTTCATCTGAGTTTCCTACTGTTTCTAGCTTCAATTTCAAGTCATTTTGTGTTTAGTTCAAGTTGTTTTGGGTTGTTTCTATTTGCTGAAGTTCAAAAGTCATTTCCTGGGTTAATTTCAAATTGCTTTGGTCACTTAAAACTATTTAGTGGATTTTTGGAACTGTGATATCACATTTTAATTCCGGAGTGATTTTAGTGCTATTTGTTTGGTTGTATATGAGCTGCTGCTTTGCTATTGGCTACTGATTCCTCTTTATCTTATTGTACTTTGATTCCAGGTACACATTCTAAGCTTATGTCAATGTACATCACCAGTTAAAATGAAATGAAGTGATTGCCTATTGTCTGATAGTTATTACTAGATTTGTTTTGATTTTCATTTTTCAATTATATATTTCAACTATGAACTATACACTAGAGACTTTATAACTTGAGCTATTGAACTCTGATGATAACACGTTGTCACACCTCCTTTTTCTACCTAACTCTTATTCGAGCCCGCTTATTTACCTACACCCCGGGAAAGGATATAAATAAAAAGGGAAGAAGTTTTTCCAATTTAAGGACAGTCGGAACGAGATTAGTTTATTTCAATTTTCAGATTCTCCACTTGAGAATATAATGGTGTCCTAAGTCACTGGTTTAATCCCAAACCAAGGAAAGTTTGAATCTGTTTCAGTTTCTGAACTAGAAATTCGGATAAGGAATTCTGTTAATCCGGGAGAAGGTGTTAGGCACTCTCGAAGTCCGTGGTTCTAGCACGATTACTCAACTGTTGTATTTGTTTTTATCTGATTTCTTTATATATTTTAATATATGTGCATTTATTAATATTCCGCTTTATCATTTTAAGGATATGCAACATCGTGAAAATGCATTTCAGGCCACACCGTAGCAGTACGCTTGTGGCTTTAATACATTTCAACTTTGTTGAGATTTAGATTTGGGTCACATAAATGTGCACCCATACTTGAGAATATGTATAATAAATTGCGCCTAAAATGTCTAGGTCTTATTAACTTTGGGAAAGACCGTAAAATTTGCTAAACGGTCCTTCCAAATCTAAGTGTTTTATAACAATTAATTGAAGGCCCCGTGTATTTTATTCTCAAATGAGGCTCATCTCATATATTTTAAGAAGTCAAACCTAAGGTGTGTCACACCTCCCTTTTTACTATCCCCAAACCTTTAAAAGAAGTAGGGTATACCTCAATGTTCAAATACCCGAGAGGGATATAAAGACGAGGAGGAAGGAGTTTTTCCAAATAAAGGATAATCGGTCCGGGATTTTATTTAATTTTCAGAGTCTCCACTTAGGAATATAATGGTGTCCCAAGTCACCGGTTAATCCCGAATCCGAGGAAGTTGACTCTGTATTACAATCCGCGAAACTAGAAACCTGGATAAGGAATTTTGTTAATCCGGGAGAAGGTGTTAGGCACTCCCGGATTCCGTGGTTTTAGCACGGTCGCTCAACTGTCGTTCTTGATTTTATATGACTTATTATATGCCTTTTAACAAAATGTACACGTTTCAAGCTTTAATAGTTTTTACGAATTGCGACGGCGCGGAAAAAGTATTTCGAGTCACACCGCAACCAGTACACCTGTGACTTTTAATACATTTCGGCTTCGCCGAGATTTATGATTTGAGTCGCACCAAGTGAACACTCGTATCAAGGCAGGTATATTTATTAAATCGTGTCTAATAAGCATCTAACGGCTTTAAATCTTTGGTAAAGGTTGTGAAATTTACTTTCAACCTTCCCGAGTCTATTATATACTTCATCAATTGTTTATAGGGGCCCCCACTATTTTTGTTACTATGTGAGGCTCATCCCATACGTTTGTTAAAGTCCATAATTAATGTATAACTATATTTTCTATCACTGTTTTTTCCTTAATCAATTTAATTATCTCACATTTTCAGAAAATGAGTCCAGGCCTTTATTGTTTCTGTTATTACTGGGCCTGGACTTCTGGCCATGTGTTCAGCAAATTGCTGCTTGTATCTGGGTCTTAATAACCCAGATCATATTAAGGCTTTCATTCAGAGACCCAATTGGTACTCGAACACAGTCCAGGTCTGCGTTACACGTTAGGCCCAGACCAAAACAAAACAGAGGTAATGAAAATAGAAAACGAAAACTCAGGATATGAACAGGTAATTGAAATCAAAAGGAGTAGATTCAAATTATGCTTTATTCATTAAAAGATAATCACTGTACAAAACTAACAATATCGACTCTGAATCATAATAGACTAATATGCATAAAACTTAATTAACAAATTATTTTCACTTTGTTTTCCAACAACTGATTCATACTATCGATTTGAGTTATTTACCAGCTAAATGACGGGAGATTATTTAACTATGCGAAACGTGATCAAATTAAATGATTCATTTACTTAAACTAAAACAACTCATTTGCAGACGCTAGTTATATTTTTACTAAGTTCACCATGAGTCTGGTTTGTTTGATATTACAAAGTCAGTCTTAATTAAACTATTACTTCGCTTTATTGTTGCTGTTTTAAAACTCGTTTAAATCCAACTATCAGATACTAGATTAAGCTACCTATATAGGTTAATTAAAATCATTACTAACGCGTTTAGTGCTATTGAAGTTATTTCGAAAATGATTAGTCTGCTTTTATGGTTTTATCCTATTTTAACTAAGTGATGTTGGCTACCATAACTACAATACCTCTACTTACTACTTATTACATTGTCTCGTTTGAGCTTTTACATATACACACGATATCCTAACGAATTACAAATTCAAACTAGCTAAAAGCTACCAGAAACAGAAATGTAAAAATAACGAAATGCTTTAAACTCGAGACTTCATTTCATCATAGCTTCCAATTACATAGCCTGAACAAGGATGTGTACCCGATTCAGCAAAGAAATATCGATGAGTTCTAAGGGATGGAATAGGTACATCAATTAGGATCAACAAAGGCAATGCAACAGTGGCTAGAATGAATCCCAAACGAGCAAATGAAGTAACACAGAAACATCAATTGAAACCCAGTGAATAGGCAGAAATCTAAAACAGCTTCCAATATGAACTCCAAACAGAAAAACCCAGGAAGCTATCTACGATTTAGTATATAAGTTTTTTTTGAAAATTTTGATTTCCAAAATCCAGCCCCTCAACAGGCTATAAATGGGGTTATTTATAGGTGGGAAATTGTGAAAATTTGGGGGGGGGGGGAAGGGAAGATAGAAAGTAATTCTAGTTCCCTCCCCTCCTTTATACCAAATCTTACACTTTAATCCCATTTTCTGTGATGAGATGCCTTCCAGCATGTGCTGGAAGGTTCTATTTGATTCATTTTTGGGGCTTTTACTAGTGTGCCCCTACTTATTAGTGTTATTTACTAAGTTACCTTTTCTTTAGGACCAATGTGCCCTTAATTTTGTGCAAAATTGCAGAAATCATGAGCCTAAATGTCTTATGTATCCCTATAGGCTCTATTAAATCTACCACTTTGCCATTTTCTATTCCCTATATGCCCTTAAGGGTATTCACTAATTACCCGACCTATCCAGGTCAGGTTTCCCTATGTTTAGTTCTTATTTAACTATTGTCCAGTGTTTATACTAATATTTAAGACCTGGCCAGATTAGACTTCAGATTTATTTCAATTTTAACCACTTTTGTTTCGTATTCTGTTATTGAAGCTAGTTTGCAAGACTAGCCTTCTTAATTATTAAAAACTAACTTATTTAAAACTTGGCCAGTCCAAAGTTTGGAATTAGCCTTGCAATTTGGGCCCATTAATGAACACAGGCTAGCTAAGACTTTGCAAGTCTAGCCACTAGTGAACATGGGTCAATTTGGGACTTTGCAAGTCTAGCCTATGAGACTTAAACCAATTTTATTACACACTTGGCCTATTTAACACTTAGCCGGTGTGTCAAGATTATTAAAGCTGGTCATTTGCAAGACTGACCACTCTTTGTTATTCATTTCACTTATAATCTCTTTTTGGGCTTTTATGTGTTTGGGCCAACATTTCAAATTCTTGGCTCAATTTTATTGAACTTTTTGTATTTCCTTGTATTTAATTATTTTTGTTGTATTTTCTTTGTATTTCATTTTTTTCTTTTTTGTATTATTTAAATTATTCAATTTCCTACTTCCACTAATTTTCTGATATTTTTTGACAATTTTGTACTATTTTTCCTTAATTTCCGCCATTAATGCTCTTTTTTTTGTTAATTTTCTTTTTTAACTACTTAATTCAAAAATGCATGTATTTAACCTATTTTTTTTAATTTTTTAATTTTAATCTCTAATTATTCAATCACACAAATACATCTAATTTCAATCAAGACATGTAATTTCACCAAAAAATATTATTTATTTTAATTTTGGAATTTATTGCTTAGGGCAAAAATCACGTGCTCACAGCTGCCCCTCTTTGCTCGGGAACACGAAGAGTTTCAGTGCAAAGATAAGTGAGCAGTAATGAGAGATTTTTTCCCACTGGCATATTCTGTAAGGAGCATTTTTTAAAACCTTTTGACCGCACCCTGCCTTAGAGGTTGCCTACATATCCTGGGCTAAACAAGAATCGGGTCAGTGTAGTTCAGGAAGGTCTAGCAGTTAAAAACTACCAGACTTACTGTTGCATTGACACAGTTATGACTTACTGACCTACTCCTTATTACACCAGGGGGTAAGAATATAAAATGAAGAAGCTATTCTAAGCTATAATTCTACGAGTTACAATTGTTCCTATCTAACTTCTTGTCTCTTTATTCTTCTTTGTCTCTTTTTCCTTGATTTATTGTGCGGCTGTCATTCTTTTTGATGATTTTCTTTTCCTTGCTTCCCTTTTTTTGTGATTTTCGATGTTACTTCTCGCCTTCAAACTGATACCTGCTCAAAACAAAACAAAAACAACAAACACTTTCTTCTGGCCAGTGTGGGCTTTTCATGTTACGGTGTTACTCATGCTAGCTAACACAAACCAAAATTGCAGAAATTAAAATTGTAGAAAATGTATTCCCTTGTTATACAGGTGGGCGCCTGAACAGAAATTAAATATTGCAAGAAAATGTATTCCCTTGTTATACAGGTGGGCGCCTGAACAGAAATTAAAAATTGCAGAAATGTATTCCCTTGTTATACAGGTGGGCGCCTGAACAGAAATTAAAATTGTAGAAATGTATTCCCTTGTTATACAGGTGGGCGCCTGAACATAAATTAAAATTGCAGAAATGTATTCCCTTGTTATACAGGTGGGCGCCAGAATAGAAATTAAAATTGCAGAAATGTATTCCCTTGTTATACAGGTGGGCGCCTGATGCATGAAATGCAAATGCAAAAAAGTATTTCCTTGTTATCTAGGTGGGCGCCTGATGCATGAAATGCGAATGCAGAAAGTGTTCCCTTATTATCCAGGTGGGCGCCTGAACAGAAATTAAAAATGCAGAAATGTATTCCCTTGTTATCCAGGTGGGTGCCTGATGCATGAAATGCAGGTGGGCGCCTGATGCATGAAATGCGAATGCCGAAAAGTATTTCCTTGTTATCCAGGTGGGCGCCTGATGCATGAAATGCGAATGCAGAAAGTATTCCATTATTATCCAGTTGGGCGCCTGATGCATGAAATGCGAATGCAGAAAGTATTCCCTTGTTATCTATGTAGGCGCCTGATGCATGAAATGCGAATGCAAAAAGTATTCCCTTGTTATCCAGGTGGGCGTCTGATGCATGAAATGCGAATGCAGAAAGTATTCCCTCAGTTTGATAATTGGGGTGTGAAGATGATACCTCCTTGTTGTTTTTGGTATTATTTTGATTGAGTGATTCCTCCATCCATGAATTCCTCCATTTATTGCTAAACATCTTTTTTATGTTTTCTTTCTTTCCACATTGGTCACATTCACTTTAAAGTGATTAGTGACGATCTGTTCATGTCTAAATCACAAAAACAAAATCTTAATAGTTATAAGTTGCTGGCAACTGACATCTGCCGCTCCTGCCTTTTATCGCCTTCCTCTTTTTGCTTTTCTTCTGGTATGCGGTCTTTCAGCTGACTATCCTTTGTAAACTCTTTTTGTATTTTTCCTTACTTTTCACCTTTTTTGTTTTTTTTTCTTTCGGATCTGATTGCCAACCTTCTTTATTCTTTTCAACTCCTTTATTTTCTTTCTTTTGATCCAGTGTTATTTCAGCTCTTATCATCAGAAGCTGGTAGTTAGATTTCAAAGGACAAACAATGAAATGCAGAAACAAATGAATTTCAAAACGGTAAGGGTGTTAAGTGATAGAACTTATCTGGGTATGTTGGTTGATTCTGTTGACCATGCCATGTATTTAAACTCCGACCCAGTTCGTCCAATCCATTATTCTGACTCCAACTTTCTTGCAACCCAAACCGATTCTATTTTGTTACTTTTCTATTTTTCAAAATAAACCTTGCAATCGCCTTATGGTACCGTGAAAGGTTTTCACCAATAAGACTCTCTCATTTATTTCTCTCAATCTCACAATCGCCTTGTAGTGTCGGTAAAGGTTTTCAATGACAAGACTCTCTCATTTTTATTTCTCTCAGCCTCACAGTCACCTCACGATGCTGATTAAGGGTTTCACCGATGAGACTCTCTCATGTTTTTCATTTTTTTTTGTCTTTTGTTTTTCTGAATCACTTGTATTGTCCAATGTCATGTTCTTCCTTTATTCTCATTGTATTTGTTATTTTCTTGAAATTGATTAGAAGGTCTTTCTTTGGACCGTAATGTGGCTTTTGGATGGGTTAAGAAAGAAGGGTATAAAGGCTCAAAAATTTATGAGGGTTTTAAAATATTTACAACTCTCTAAATTATAAAACATAACTTCTGCCCCAGTTTCAATATGTGGGAGATTTTTGGATTTTTTCTTTGTTGTGACTGAACCTTAATGAGATTTCCTACGTACCCTTTCGGGATCAAGTCAAAACGTAGTTCGTAAACGCCGATTAATTCATGGTTTTCTTTTGACTTTTCCCAATTTTCTTTTTGTCTTTTTCTTTTGTTTGCTTTTTTTTTTTACTTTTCTTTTGTATAAAATAATTCCGAGAGAGGGGTATGAAAGAATAAATCGAACACGGCTCAAAGGGGATGTCAATGGATAAAGTGTTTGGATAGAGAATAAAATGCCTTCGTCATATCAATTCCAAAATCACAACAAAATACAATTATACAATTGAAAAGGAATCATACATAGTATCTTTTGACCGCATCTGAATTGATAGCAGTCTCTAAGCATTTCCCTTCAATGTCTGTCAGATATAGTGCCCCATTAGACAACACCCGTGATACCATAAATGGCCCTTGCCAGTTTGGCGTGAATTTGCCTTTTGCTTCAGCCCAATGCGTTAAGATACGCCTCAACACCAGTTGTCCGACTTCAAACTTCCGAGGACGCACCTTCTTATTATGTGCTCTGGCCATTCTTTGTTGATATAATTGCTCATGGCAAACCGCTACTAACCTCTTTTCATTGATCAGATTTAATTGTTCCAATCGGGCTTTTACCATTTGTCGTCATCAATCTCAGCTTCAACTATGATTCGAAGTGACAGTATTTCGATTTCCGCGGGTATAACAGCCTCTGTCCCATACACCAATGAATAGGGTGTGGCGCCAATAGAAGTGCGCACTGTTGTGCGATAACCCATAAGAGCGAAAGGCAGCTTCTCATGCCATTTTCTAGATTCTTCCACTATTTTTCTAAGGATCTTATTTATATTCTTATTTGCAGCTTCTATTTCTCCATTTGCCTTTGTCCTGTAAGGTGTAGAGTTATGATGTAGTATCTTAAATCTCTGACATGCTTCCGCCATGAGGTGACTGTTCAGATTTGCCCCGTTATCTGTGATAATTACTTTGGGAATTCCAAATCGGCATATAATATTCTCATGCATGAAATCCACCACGGCTTTCTTCGTCGCCACCTTGAATGTCTTTGCCTCCACCCACTTAGTAAATTAGTCAATCGCGACCAAGATGAATCTGTGTCCATTAGATGCTGCAGGCTCTATTGGTCCGATAACATCTATGCCCCAGGCGACAAATGGCCAAGGTGCAGACATCGTATGCAATTCATAAGGTGGGGAGTGAATTAAATCTCCATATACTTTTCATTGGTGGCATTTCTTCACATACCTGATACAGTCTCGCTCCATAGTGAGCCAATAATACCCCGCTCTCAAAATCTTCTTTGCTAAGATATACCCACTCATATGAGGTCCGCAAGCTCCAGCGTGCACCTCAGTCATAATCATATCAGGTTGTTACGCATCCACACATCTCAGCAAGCCCAAGTCTGGTGTCCTTTTATATATAATTCCTCCACTGAGGAAAAAGCCATTCGATAAGCGTCTTACAGCTCTTTTCTGATCTCCGGTTGCTTATTAAGGGTATTTTCCCGTCTTCAAGTATTCCTTGATATCGTGATACCACGGCTCTCCATCTAACTCTCCTTCCACAGCAAAATAGTAAGAATTCTGATCATACACCTGTATCTGAAATGGATCTATATAGGCTTTATCCGGATGATGTAACATAGAGGATAGTGTGGCCAGAGCATCTGCTACTTCATTGTGCATTCTTGGGATGTGTTTGAACTCTATGGATTGGAATCTTTGGGACAATTCATGTAGACAATGCCGATAAGGTATCAATTTCAAATCTCTTTTCTCCCATTCTCCCTGAATTTGATGTATTAAAAGATCCGAGTCACCCATAACCAAAATCTCTTGAACAACCATATCTATTGCCATCCTTAATCCCAATATAGACGCCTCATATTCGGCCATATTGTTGGTGCAGAAAGATTGAAGCTGAGCGGTAACGGCATAGTGTTGATCTGTTTCTGAAATAAGCACTGCTCCAATCCCAACTCCTTTACTATTGATGGCTCTGTCGAAGTACATCTTCCATCCTGGCTTATCGCCTTATTCCATTTCTTCGACATTCATTGCCTCCTCATCCGGGAAGTATCTCTTTAGTGGCTTATATTTATCATCCACTGGATTTTATGCCAAGTGATCTGTAACTACTTGTGCCTTCATCGTCGTACGTGTTACATAAATGATGTCAAATTATGTGAGCAGAATCTGCCATTTGGCAAGTCTCCCCGTAGGCATGGGCTTCTGGAATATATACTTCAGAGGATCTAACCGTGATATCAGATATATTGTGTATGCTGACAGATAATGCTTCAATTTCTGAGCCACCCAGGTCAATGCACAGCATGTTCTCTCTAATTGAGTATATATTACCTCGTAAGATGTGAATTTCTACTAAGGTAATATATAGCTTGTTCTTTCTTTCCTGTCTCATCGTTCTGCCCTAGTACACAGCCAAAAGAATTATCAAGCACTGTCAGATATAAGATCAAAGGTCTTCCCCGCTCTGGAGGAACTTACACTGGAGGATTTGCCAAATATTTCTTGATTTTATCGAAGGCTTCCTGACATTCATTGGTCCATTTCACTGCTGCATTCTTCTTTAACAACTTGAAGATAGGCTCACATGTTGAAGTCAACTGAGCGATGAACAGACTAATATAATTCAGCCTTCCTAGTAAGCTCATTACTTCCTTCTTATTCTTCGGCGGAGGCAAACTCTGGATGGCTTTTATCTTTGATAGATCTAATTTAATGCCTCGCCGACTTACTATAAATCCCAATAGCTTCCCTGAAGGTACTCCAAAAGCGCTTTTCGCAGGATTGAGTTTAAGATTATACCTTCGGATTCTTTGGAAAAACTTCCTCAAGTCCTTGACATGATCATGTTGCTTCTTGGACTTTATGATGACGTCGTCCACATACACTTCAATTTCTCGATGCATCATATCATGGAACATTGTGGTCATTTCCCTCATATAAGTAGGTTCGGCATTCTTTAACCCAAACGGCATCACTCTATAGCAGTATGTTCCCCAAGGGGTGATAAAAGCTATTTTCTCCGCATCTTCTTCGTCCATTAGGATCTGGTGTTAACCCGTATAGCAGTCTACAAAAGAGCCAATTTCATGCTTGGCGCAATTGTCGATTAGTATGTGGATATTCGGTAATGGGAAGTCATCCTTTGGACTGGCCTTGTTGAGGTCCCTGTAATCTATACACACCCTAGTTTTCCCGTCTTTATTAGGAACTGGCACAACATTTGCTAACCAGGTGGGGTATTTGGTAACTCGTATGACCTTTGCCTCAAACTACTTATTCACCTCTTCTTTTATCTTCACGCTGATGTCAGTTTTGAATTTTCTCATCTTTTGCTTTACCGGCCGGCATTCGGAATAAATAGGCAACTTGTGTACCACCAAATCAGTGCTAAGTCCGGGCATGTCATCATAGGACCAGGCAAAGATGTCCTTGTATTCGTGCAGCAGCTTTATTAGCTCTACTCTAAGGAAAGCTTCTAGGTGTACACTGATTTTTGTCTCCCGGACATTATCCTTATTCTACAAATTAATAGATTCTGTCTCACTTAAGTTCGATTTGGGTTTTTCCTCGTATTGATTCATGTCTTTACTTATTTCCTCCAGTATTTCCTCATCTTCGTATTCTATTTCACTCTCATTTTCAGTTTCTTGTATAATAATTCAATTGTCAAAACTGGGCCGGGAATCCTTCATGCATGACATATTATCAGAATCAGCGCATATTGAACTGTACAAAAGGAAGAAAGGAAAAATAATAAAAATAAGGCAAAAATGAAGAAAGAGGAAGAAATTGCATTTCATTGATATTTTTTCGAAAAGATGGCAGAGACTGAATACATTTGATCTCAATGGGGGATGGGGATTACAAAAAATTGCTTTTGGGAAAGGATGATATATTTTAAAAGCTAACTACCAAGACTCCCTCCTGATTGGAAAAGGAGTGGCTTCCCAATTATGAGTGCAACACTGGGCCCCACGAACTGGATATCTATCTTACTGGCCCCCTCGCCCATCTCCACCATGTTCACATCCCCAAATAACATTTCAAACCTTGCGAGGAGTTCCGCATTTGGCCTTATCTCAGCATGCCTTGACGCAGCAGTCACTAAATGTCGTTGTGTACCAGGCTTAGTGAAGGTGTCGGATAATTTGAGAACTGGTTTCGGGAGGGTCCAACTTTTCTTTTTGGTTCTTTTTCCTTTTTGGATGTCGGTGTAGGTAGGTTTAAAGCCCAAGCCAAAGGTGTCATTGTTTCCCGGTAGATGAACAGGCTGTGTTATTCCTTGTAAGGATATTCCCAAACCTTTTCCCGGTGTGAACCCGTTTCTGATCATCTCTTTGGCTTTCATTACTGCGGTAGATTCCACTGCAGGAATTGGCAAGCTCTCTCCTTTGGCTATCTTGTTGACTACCACAGTGTCTGTCACTTGATACACCGATAGGCCCTTGTCCCCATCAGCTTCCTCGAAAGGCATTATGGTATTACAAGCATCTTCCTCTCCATGCACTATAATTTCTTGCTGTTCCCATTCGAACATTACCATTTGGTGCAAGGAAGATGGTACAGCCTTGGCCGCATGGATCCATGGCCGTCCCATCAATAGATTATAGGACACAGTGACGTCTAACACCTGAAATTCCATGGTAAAGTCTACCGGCCCAATGGTGACCTCCAGCACAATATCTCCCAAGGTATTTTTGCTTCCTCCGTCAAACCCTCGAACACTCACTCAATTTCGCCGGATTCTATCAGGATCAATCTTTAACTTTCCTAGAGTTGAGAGTGGACAAATGTTTGCACTCGACCCGTTGTCTATCAAAACCCGAGTAACCACTGATTCTTCACTTTTGACGGTGAGATAGAGTGCCTTGTTGTGTTCAGTCCCTTCGACAAACAATTCATTGTCCAAGAATGTTATCTTGTTCGACTCAAAAATTTTGTTGGTGATCTTTTCAAGATGACAGACTGAGATTTTTTCGGGGACATGTGCTTCATTTAGTATTTTCAACAATGCCTTCCTGTGCTCCTCTGAGTGAATTAGCAATGAAAGCAATAAGATTTGTGCAGACGTCTTTCTCAGCTGTTCTACTATCGAGTAGTCTTGAGTTTTTATCTTCTTCAAAAAATTTTCTGTTTCTTCTTCATAGACCGGCTTCTTCACATGACTCTCCTTTACTACCTTCATTTTCTTAACTCTTCCGGGGCAAAGCACTGCCTGGAACGAGTGAGGCTGTGTGTTTCATTGACCTCCCCTGTAACTTCTTTTCCCATGTACATTATTGTGACCTTGTTGTAGTTCCAAGGTATGGCTTTAGTATCAACCACCGGCTTTATGACCACTAGTTTCATGTCCGCTCCTTTCACTGTCAACAATGGCTTAGCCCCTGGCACCATAATTTTCAAAGTTTCAACCACTGGCGGCTTTTTCACTGGCACCTCGGCTGTCGCTTTCTCTTTCTCAACCTCTTTCTCCACTTTACTATTGGCTTTTATCATCATTACTGATTGGGACGGCTTCCTGCTACTCTTTTCTTGTTCTAGCTCTATCATGTGTGTCTCATGATGAGTCGGTAATGGATTTTGAGTAATGTTTAGAGTCTCTGGAGCCTGTACTTCAATCCTTCTACTGTCAATGAGCTCATGTATAGCAGATTTCAAGTGCCAACACTTTTCAGTATCGTGCCCTGGTGCCCCGAAGCAATATTCACATCTGACTGACTGGTCAATGATTTTGGGAGGCGGGTTTGGCAGTTTTGGTTCAATTGGGTTTAGCATCCCCAATTCTTTTAGACGATCATAGAGGCTGGTGTAAGATTTCCCCAATGGGGTGAATGTTTTCTTTGTTTGGGCTCTGTTTCTCATTTCTGGATCAGGTCGAAAGCTGGGTCTATTTGGGTTCTTGTAAGTTCTGGAAGGAGGGTAAGTGTTCTGTGTATGATAGACGTTTTGTGGAGCTTGGGCTCGCCACACATGTGGGGGCAATGGGTAATGTTGGGCTTGTAGGATGGGATAATGTGGGGTAGTGGGTGGATAATATGGTGGAGGTGGGTTGTAAGGTATTGGCGGGTATGATTGGTAGGGGCGAGGTGGATGATGGTATGTGTTTTGGCTCCGAGTCCATGGTCTACTTTCTACAACTGAAACCTCTTCCTTCTTCTTCTTTCTAATAGACCCTCCATTTCCGGTTTGTATCGCCTGATTCGTAGCCTTGATAGCAGAAAAGCTCATGATTTTGTTGGTTTTCAATCCTTCCTCTACAAAACTCCCCATTTTCACTACTTCATTGAAATTTTTGCCAATAGCCGACACCAGATGGCCATAGTAAGTAGGCTCTAAGGCCTGCAGAAAACAATCTACCATTTCGGTCTCCTTCATAGGCGGATCCACTCGTGCCGCTTGTTCTCTCCATCTAAAGTCGTACTCCCGAAAACTTTCTCCGGCCTTCTTCTCCATCTTGGTAAGCGACATCATGTCTGGTGTTATCTCCAAGTTGTACTGGAAGTGGTTGGCAAATGATTGAGCTAGATTGTCCCAGATGAACCATCTAGTGTGATCCTGACGTGTGATCCTGACGTGTATACCACTTCACCGCAGAACCGCTCAGACTGGGACTAAAGTATGCCATCAAAACTTCATATTTTCCTCATGCACCACGCATCTTGCTGCAATAACCTCCAAGATGGGCTACAGGATTCCCGTGTCCATCGTACATGTCGAATTTAGGTAGCTTGAACCCAACCAGGAGTGCACTTCTGGGAACATACACAAATCTTTGTATGCTACGCTTACTTGGCCTCCTAGCCCTTGTATGTTACAGAAAGATTGTTCTAAACTCCTCATCTTCAGTGCCATTTCCTCTTGTTCCAAGTTCTTGACAAGCTTTTCTTCCGTTGTTTCCATCAGTAGGGTATGAGAGTCATGCTGCCTAAACGTCGGCTCCGGCGGATAGTAATGAGCATCTTGCACATGGAACACTGGTTCACTTGACGGCTTATGCAGAGCAACAGGTGGTGGTGACACATATACCGGGGCGACCTGTGGTCGCTGCGGTGGAATTTTCTTGGATAGTGGTGGTGGTGTATGTGAAGTAGAGGCATAGTAGTGGTGGTAATCTGGGTACGTGGAGGATGAGTTCATGGTAGGTGGCTCGTGATTGGGATTGGCGGGAGGGACATATGCTGGGTTGGCTGGATATGCGGGTAAAGGTTGACCCCTGGACCAAGCTTGATACATTTCCGACATTTGCTGCTTGAGCTTATACATTTCCTCCTTCATACATGCTACATTCATGACCTCTTCTTCTTGCATTGGGTCCATGATAGTTGGCTCAATTTCCTGAGACACAACCTTAGTCATAGTCTTTGATCGTGTGTTGTAATGATGATTTGCCAGAGTACCAGTTGCCAGCTGAAATCTGATTCTTATAAACAACAACACTTATTAATTATTAGTACATAAAAGGATAAGATGCAACGATTAAACATCACAACTTTTTCCTTTGATCGTTATGCATCATCCCGGCAGTTATTCCATTTTGAATCAACATCCGTTTCTTATTCATCTTCTTTCTTTCTTTCTTTCTTTCTTTTTTCTCTTTTTCAATGATTTTTTTTTCATTCATCTTTCTTTTCCTCTCTTTTTTTTCTTTTTTTTTTCTTCCTTTTTTTCTCTATTGATTTTCGTTCCTACTTATTTGCCTATCATACGAACAATCAATATAAGGCGAAAAGGGATTAGCAACAACTTCTTTGATCTTTTCATTTATACTCAAAAACATTGATTTACAAAATGATGTTGTGCTACTAATGCAAAAAGAAATACAAATACAAAATGCATGCCCTATGAGTACATTAATGCTCCTAATGCCCGCGAGACGTCGTTCGGTCTTCCCGCGGGCCTGTATGCCAATCCACTTTGGAGCCTATCTAGGTCGGACATGACTTGCTTCACAAAGAACTTCACGGCTGATACAAATGTTGCATGGGACATATCTTCACATAATTGGCATTTTCGGGTGATGTAGTGAGCAATATGGACAATTCTTTCTCGAACGACCCCTTTTTCTTGAAGTTACCTGCTGATCTGTTCGGCGTGATCGTCTAAGGTTTGTTGGTTCTCTTTCTGTAGCTGTTGTAACTCGAACTCTAATCGAGCCATAGTCATTTAACAATGCTCTCTTTCTTCCTCAAACTCTTTGATTATCTTGTTACTTTTGACCGTGACTGTGATGACCTTCTTTCTCAATCGAGCTACCTAAACTTCATGTTTATCTTGTAATTGCTGAACCATTCTAGCTCTTTCCTCGGCATCTCTAGCCAGTTGCTTCCGAACCCTGACTAATTCCTTTTCTGCTTTATCAAGATCGAAGCTGTAGTCATTCACTTTGCACCGAAGATTCTCAATTAGTTTCTCGTCTCGGGCTAAGCGAACCGGGGTCTCGGATGCAATTTTCATTTTTGCAATTTGAGCCTTTAGAATTTCATTCTCCTTTTTTAGCTGCTTCTTTTCTCCTTTGTCAGATGCTGCCTGTAAACTGTTCTCAAATTGGAGATCTCGCAACTGTTTTTCTAGCAAGCTGATTTTGGACTTATACTCATTTTATTTGGTCACCCAATTTCCATATTCCTTAGACTGCTCAGCCAAATCTTGAACGTGAAGTATTTTCAATGGTCTGTCATGCTCAATACCCCGTTGATACCATGCGGCGTACCCTGGTGATACTTCTCCCCGAGCTCTGTTTTCCATACAAGTTTCCGCTTTCAAATTTTGACACTCATTCCAAATCTATCGGACCTTTGCTTCAGGGAATTTCCCATCCAGACTAACCTCTATTACTTGCAAACTGAGGTCCCCATCCTTTGGTATAACTTTATATCTTCCAAGCTGTCGTAGGGCCCTGTACGGGGCATAAGGCTGGATACTTTTTAACCCATGATCAAGAAGTGTGACCCTTCCGTCGGCATGTAAATCACCTCATCGAGGGGCAACCATCCGTATGTCCAATCGATTTGGCTATCGGTCAACGATCGTAGATATAAAATCCAACCTTTAACTCCCTCTAGCAGCTTAACTTCTTTTGTTCTTGTGTAGAATTCTTTGAGGCACGTTCTTTCAGTCGGCCCATAGCTTGAGAATGAAGGATGATGGCATAGATGCTCTATCAACCAGATTTGCAGAATCAAGTTACATCCCTCAAAGAAGTTGCACCCTGCTTGTAACGACCCGGCCCGTCGTTACGGGAATTACCACCCTGTTATGTTGAAATTGTATGTTTTATGCTTTTGTATCAGTGTTAAAGTCTATCGGGTGAGTTAGGAGTGAATTGGATTGAAAATGAGGCATATAGCCTTTTTGAAGGAGACTTGAATAAGGAAAGTCAACCCGTAGTTGACTATTTGGTTAGAGGGCTCGGAATCGGATTCTGATGATTCGGTTAGTTCCGGAAGGTGATTTGTGACTTAGGGGATCAATCGGAATTGAATTTGGAGGCCCGGTGCAGAAATAGGCTTGAATTGGCTAAGGTTGAATTTTGGCGAAATCCGAACGGTAGGTGAGATTTTGATCCGGGGGTCGGAATGGAATTCCGATAGTGGCAGTACCTTCGTTAGGTGATTTTGGATGTGCCTGCAAAATTTCAGGTCATTCGGACGTCGTTTGGTCGGGTTTTTGATTGAATGCGTAATTCGGAAAGTTTTAAGAAACTTAGGCTTGAATTAGTGTGTAATTGGTGATTTTGATGTTTAGGATGGTGTTTTTATGTTATGAGAAAGTTTGAATAAGGTAATGTGATATACTGGTGGCTTTGATTGAGGTCCCGGGGGCCTCGGGGTGATTTTGGATGGCTAACGGGAATTTTTGAGTTGAAAAATGCAGCAGAAAAATTGCAGAGAAATTTTGTTCTATGCGATCGCAATGCTCTGATGCGATCGCATAGTGTTAGCTACAGTGCTCGGAGAGTTTGTTCTATGCGATCGCAATGCTCTGATGCGATCGCATAGTGTTAGCTACAATACCCAGAATTTTGTTCTATGCAATCGCATAGTGTTAGCTACAGTGCCCGGAGAGTTTGTTCTATGCGATCGCAATGCTCTGATGCGATCGCATAGTGTTAGCTACAGTACCCAGGATTTTGTTCTATGCAATCGCATAGTGTTAGCTATAGTGCCCGGAGAGTTTGTTCTATGCGATCGCACTGCTCTGATGCGATCGCATAGTGTTAGCTACAGTACCGGACAGAATGTTAAAAACATTTCAGTCGCGAAAACAACCCATTTTTCCACCATTTTTGGCCGTTCTTGAGAGCTTTTGGACGGGAATTGAAGGGATTTCGACGGGGAATCATTGGAGGTAAGTTTTATGAGTTAAATACATGTTTTTATACAAGAATCATCCATGGAATTCATGAATCTATAGCTAAAAATCAAGAAAATAGGGCTTGGAGCAAAAACCTTAAATTTAGGATTTGAAGGACCATCTGTGGTCCGAATTGGGAGTTCTTGGTATGTACGGACTCGTGGCGAGATGAAGGATTCCGAAAATGTGAATTTCAGAATTTTTCGAGATGTGGGCCCGGGGCTCGGGTTTTGTCAATTTCGTGATTTTTGATATTTTTCGAGTTCTTTCGATTGGGTTATGTTCCATTAGCCTATTTTGATATATTTGTACTGATTTTGGCTAGTTTGACGTGCGTGGATGCCGGTCCGAGGAGCTAAGGCGTCGCGAGCATGAAGCTTCTACCGGTTCGAGGTGAGTGGTAGTAGTAAATAATGTACTGAGGGTTTGAAACCCCATACTAGCACTTCACAGTGCTATATTGAGATGAGACACGCGTTTTATGACGGGCGTGGTGACATTGTGATTGGGGGTTCGGACTTAGTCCTTCCCGACTAATAGTATATTGTGTGTTATGACTGATAATAAGTTTATAACTGTGCAATTGGGCTGATAGCCATGTTTGGGGCCTTGTGCCGATCTGTAGAGCATTAGGGAACCTATAGAGCTAGGTGACCCTTATAATGTGTTGGAGGAAACATACACTCAGTCGTAGCTCTAGCTGTATAGTATAATATGAGCCCGTACTAGATGTGTACATTGAGAGAGATTATCTAGGGTGGAATTCCCTCTTCTAGCTGAGTGGGCCTGAAAGGCCAAGTCTATACCGATTGAGATGAGATAGGGTCAAGGACCCACTATGAGATGTTATATTGGGCCCGAAAGGCCAAGTCTATATTGACTGAGACAGGGTCAAAGACCCACTATGAGATGTTAACGGGCCTGAAAGGCCAAGTCTATACCGATTGAGATGAGACAGGGTCAAAGACCCACTATGAGATGTTATATTGGGCCCGAAAGGCCAAGTCTATATTGACTGAGACAGGGTCAAGGACCCACTGTGATATATTATATCGGGCACGAGAGGCCAAGCATATATTGATCGGGATAGGGTCGAGGACCCATTATGAGGTAGTATATATATATACCTACGTTGGATCGGGCCGCACGCCGCAGCGGTATATATGTTGGATCGTACGCACGCCGCGCAATACACGCGATATACGTGTAATACACACGTGCGACGGGACTCGCACGCGGGACGACCTGCGCGTTACGGCGTGCAGCGAGCCCTTCGAGTCCGAGTCCGCACATATTCCAGTGAGCGCTGGTATATTATTGGATCGGGCTGCACGCCACATCAGTATAGTTATATATGTATATATATATTGGATCGGACCGCACGCCGAAGCGATATATGGTGGACCTCGGGCCGCACGCCGCAGCACCATAGCGCGTGGGCCTAGAGAGCCCCTCCGAAGTCCGTATACACCCCCGACGAGCGCCGTCGACGTTAACTGGAGCGGGCTGCGCGCCGCAGTGCAGATATGTATTGGAGCAGCGGCTGCGCGCGCGTCGGATATGTATTGGAGCGCGGCCGCGCGCACGACAGATTATACTTATTCATATTCATATATATACTAAAATATTTATATGTTATAGACAGATGTATATGTCTCCATATATTGAGATAGCTGTATACCGTAGTGGTACGAGCGAGGATGTGGTCGGTGTGGGACCTAGATGAGATAGATGTGGACTGGAGATCAGAGTACTCATTATAGTGATGACTAACCTGTGGGGGTTGCCTTAGAACTGTTTAGTGATAGTACAAGAGTTCTTATTTTCAGTTATTGTTTATTATTATTACTCACTGAGTTGAAATATACTCACCTCACTCCCCTGCACTTTTGTGCAGATTCACAGGTGCTAGAGAGCAGTTGAGCTGTCGCAGATGCTTATTCATTACTATTCCGTGGAGACTTCGAGGTAGTTGCCAGCGTCCGCAGTACCTGACCTCTTTCTTTTTATCATTTTGTTGTCTCCATTCTGGTTAGACTTGATTTTGTAGTAGATCTCATTTGTAGAGGCTCGGACTTGTGACACCACGATTTGGTTGGGGCTGTGTTCTTGTATTTCAGTTCTACACTTCTTGATTTGTTATGAAAACAGGCTAATCACGCCGATTAATCAGTATTAATTATACTTGGCTGGTTTAATTGGATAAGACGGTCGGGCTTGCCTAGCAATGTGTTGGGCGCCATCACGACCGGATTTTGGGTCGTGACAAGTTGGTATCAGAGCCTAGGTTTACTAGGCCTCATGAGTCTTGAGCCGGTTAGTAGAGTCTTGTGGATCGGTACGGGGACGCCCGTACTTATCCTCGGGAGGCTGCGAACCTTTAGGAAACACTTCACATTTCTTGGAATTCTTATCGTGCGTACTTGATTCAGCTTGAGATATAATTTTTGAAATTCCTTCCACACGTCTGTGTACGCATCGAGCGCTCCGTAATATAATTGCCTTATGGCTTGTGATTTCTCCGAACGAGGGGCGAGATATAATCCCCGTGAATTCATGTTGGGCCAGTCGGGAGGACTTGAGGCCAGATCTTTGTCTATGGCTTGAGCACCAAGGTACTAATTTCGCGAGCCGGTATTATGAAGTGCGTACGATCGGTATTGGTCTTTATTGTGATTTGATATATAGCCCTAGCTATGGGCGCGAGAAATATTTTCATCGCCTCTTAATTGGAAGGTAAAGTGCCTTATGTGTAGCGGAACGAGTTCAAACTCAGGAAGACTAAAGTGATTATGCTATGTGTATCCTGGTGGAAGGTATTGTACTGAAATGCTAAATTGAGGCGAGGTAAGTGGATTGACTCTCATGTGTAATTGAAAGGTATTTGATATATGTTATGATTCGAGCAGGTGCAGTACATGCTCAGGTATAATTGTGATAATATGATTCGTATAGTATTGAGATTTAATGTTGTTGAAATACATTGTGATGTTTTGTTGAGTTGTGGATGTATTGTTAGAATGGTTTGGTGATTCTCTGGCAGGTGGATAGGCCAATTTACAAAGGAAACTTTGCCGAAATTTTTGGAAAATTCGGGACTTAGAAAAGATTTTGCCACCTAAAGAGGGGGCGTAACTGTTGTGTGTGAATGAATGCAAGAATTGCAAAAGGGTTAATATTTCTGATAATTCGAATCTCCGCCGAAGCTTGTAAATGACTGAGTTTAATCTAACTAGAACTTTGTGGCATCATTTGAGTAATAATGATATGAGTGGTTGAAAGTGCTTTGATGAATGACTTCGAGCTAAGTTGGGGAGGTTGTTATTGATTATCTGATTGCACTGTCGTGTGCTGTGTTGGCTCTGTCTCTAGGTATGTTGGAAATTTTGATAAAGGCTTATGGTGCTTCGTAGATTTGAAGAAATACTAGGATGTTTTGAACTACTGTTGGTAGAGAATGTTCGGTGTATAGAAAGGAAAGATAGCGAATTGTACCTGTAAGTAATCATGTTCTGCGATGTCAGAGTTCTAACAAAAAACGAGTGGTTCTACTCAATAGGACAGTTGAATTACATCTGAATAAGGGTGAATGATGCCCGAGAATGGTTTTGCAGTGTTCAAGATTTTGCTTGTAACAGTCAGGTGCCTTAAGATTGTGCATGTGGCTAAAGATGGTGGTTTCGTTAGAAGAGATCGATACTTGTGTTATATTATGTGAATGATGGGATTCTATGTAATCCGTATTGGAAGGTAATGATAACGAATTCAAATCGCAAGAGGTTTTTCAAAATAAAGTATTGTAGGATGTGATCCTTCTGGAAATATTGAGAGAGTATTGAGAGAGTATTCTATGGCCTATGTGCCTTAGACCGTGTGGTCTTGTGTATGAATCTCGTGTGGTAACATAAGTTGATGTATTGTGGTCCTTCAGTAAAGGAGAATATGAAATTAAAGATGAATCAGAAAGGAAACTGGATAAATGGAACAACTTGTTAATAAACCGAAGCGGTATGATAAAGAATACGACTAATTCCTGGTATGTGGTTGAAGTAATGAGTCTTGTAGATATTGTGCAATAAAGCTTTTGAGTGTTGGCAGTCGTGTAACCCGATATGGGTATAATATGTGTATAAGGACTCGGTCCTGGCAGTTTATATTATGCAATGTGATTGGGAGAAAGAGTTTATGATGTGTTTTAATGTGGTTTGAAAAATGAGTGTATTTCCTGTTGGTATGCAAGGCTTGGAATGTGTAATGAGTTTTCTCTATATGGGATCATGAAAGTCCTTGACTAGTTGAGTGCACTGATGTTTGAGGCGTAGGGAAAGGGATATGAATTTTCCCTGTTGTCTTATTATGGTATGGTATATGCGATGTATTATGGAAAGTTGATAACGGCATGTTCAAGGTTTTGAGATCAATTAATATTATATGAGGAGTCATTAAAATCCTCAAGCAGCGTGGGCAGCTGCAGATAATCTGAGAATCAATCTTCCTGGTGATTTAGGAGAATGGTACTGCTATACTAGTATTTCGGCAGAGTCTATGGTCAAAAGGGCCAGGTAAAATAAACTGATAATATCTAGCGGTATGGTGGTATACTCCTGTTGGATCGACTGTAATAACTGAGTCCTTGATGACATAGTGAAATTTATGAATAGCTTTCGTGGTATGAATGGACGCTTGAGGTGCGTTATGTAATCGCACGGTGAAGTACGGAATCAGGCATAGTGATTCCTGTGTTATGTATGTGTTGGAGACTAGAAGTTCTCGTAACCCGCCTACGCAGCGGTGGTATATCGTGTGTATCGGCACAGTGTAGCGGTTATCGGAAATTGGAAGCCCTAGTGGCTATCTCGTCACTTGATGTTCACTTGATATGACGAATTTGAATAATGATATATGATTGCAGGCTGGTTGTCATAAGTCAGGTTGTCTAGACTAATGTGATATGGACTATATCAGAGAAATGTTACAACTGCGTGGCAGAGCGCATCAGATCGTGCTCCAGCAGGGTAGATGTACCCTAGGGCCAGCGGACGGCTGGTAGGTATTGCTTTGTAAGTTGGGCCTTCGTGGCGGATGTCAGTGTAGAGGTATCTACCAATGATTCAGTTTCGGTATTGAGGGACTTTGTCGGATGAGTTTCATGTGACCGAGCTCGAGGCTATATATACATGTTTGTTGCAATGAGTAACTTGAGGCGATGTGCATTCTCTTTTGCTAGATTTATGCATGGATCGGGTGGCACGCCGCCACATGTATAGTATCTGGATCGGGTGGCACGCCGCCACATGTATGGTATCTGGATCGGGTGGCACGCCGCCACAGGTATGCTATTGGAACGGGTTGCGCGCCGCAACAGTGTGATGTGGAAAATATAGTTTCCTATATCTTACCTTGTATACAATAGTTCCTAGCTTCCGAGGAATAGTCTGTATCGGTTTCGCTCGGGGAATAGCACATCGGTTGTGTCTTTTCAGGATTTGATAGCGTATATCTATCGTATCACCACGGGTGAGGTTGATTGCTTGGGTTCAAGACCTAGATCTGTGCGTGGCTAACCATTTAGAGCTTAGTGGCTTGAGGTGTTTCATGAGTAATAATGTTGGGGTAGAATCACGAATCGTGGCAAGGCCACATGATGTGATGACCTTTCAAGAATGAGTCGTGCACTCCATTCCTATGATGTGAGATGGGATCTCGGTTATATATTATGATGGTACAAAGGAATTGAATTACAGCCCTGTTGTTGGAGTTAGTTGTCATAATTTGAGTATGTTTAGATGTTTCTATTGGAGCTCATGTTGTGCTCATCGTGGCTTAGGCCGGTGCTGAGGTGTCATATCACCAGTACGGTGTGTTATAATCGAAATGATCGTCGAAGCCAATAATGAGTGTGAGTATATGTGATTTGAGCTAGTTAGAAAGGCAATACCGAGATTTGGCTTCGAATTTTGTTGTAGTATCAATTAAAAGGGAAATGGATTCATGAATGGTTGACCTGAGAGATGGGTTCGATATATCGCGTGTGCGGTTGCCGTTGGCAAGATATGAAGGTGTTGGAATAAGACTCTATCTAATGAAAAAGATTTTTCAGTTGGTATTTGGTTATCGTGGGAAATTATTGTGATTAGAGACTATTGTCTCGAGCGATTGGGTTGTTTGATACATCATATGATCTCACCCGGAGTGGTGAGTGTGGGTTATTGCAGTGGATTCTAGTGTATCGTGAATATAGACATGGGATTAGCAATTGGGATATGATTTCGGAAAGTGCAATGTGATTTATGGTTCGGATGGTCCTGTGAAATTTTGACTATATGGTGTTTTCGGACTTATGTGAGATAGGATGATGTATGATCACCGAATATATGCTGGGTAAGGTCATTCAGTTATTGAGTTGCTTCTAGTACCACTCTGGTACGCTCGAGGACGAGCGATTGTTTAAGTTGGCTGGCCGGCGATGTAACGACCCGGCCCGTCGTTACGGGAATTACCACCTCGTTATGTTGAAATTGTATGTTTTATGCTTTTGTATCAGTGTTAAAGTCTATCGGGTGAGTTAGGAGTGAATTGGATTGAAAATGAGGCATATAGCCTTTTGAAGGAGACTTGAATAAGGAAAGTCAACCCGGAGTTGACTATTTGGTTAGAGGGCTCGGAATCAGGTTCTGATGATTCGGTTAGTTCCGGGAGGTGATTTGTGACTTAGGGGAGCAATCGGAATTGAATTTGGAGGCCCGGTGTAGTTTTAGGCTTGAATTGGCTAAGGTTGAATTTTGGCGAAATCCGAACGGTAGGTGAGATTTTGATCCGGGTGTCGGAATGGAATTCTGACAGTGGCAGTAGCTTCGTTAGGTGATTTTGGACGTGCCTGCAAAATTTCAGGTCATTCGGACGTCGTTTGGTCGGGTTTTTGATTGAATGCGTAATTCGGAAAGTTTTAAGAAACTTAGGCTTGAATTAGTGTGTAATTGGTGATTTTGATGTTTAGGATGGTGTTTTTATGTTATGAGAAAGTTTGAATGAGGTAATGTGATATACTGGTGGCTTTGATTGAGGTCCCGGGGGCCTCGGGGTGATTTTGGATGGCTAACGGGAATTTTTGAGTTGAAAAATGCAGCAGAAAAATTGCAGAGAAATTTTGTTCTATGCGATCGCAATGCTCTGATGCGATCGCATAGTGTTAGCTACAGTGCCTGGAGAGTTTGTTCTATGCGATCGCAATGCTCTGATGCGATCGCATAGTGTTAGCTACAGTACCCAGGATTTTGTTCTATGCAATCGCATAGTGTTAGCTACAGTGCAGAGAAATTTTGTTCTATGCGATCGCAATGCTCTGATGCGATCGCATAGTGTTAGCTACAGTACCCAGGATTTTGTTCTATGCAATCGCATAGTGTTAGCTACAATGCCCGGAGAGTTTGTTCTATGCGATCGCAATGCTCTGATGCGATCGCATAGTGTTAGCTACAGTACCGGACAGAATGTTAAAAACATTTCAGTCGCGAAAACAACCCATTTTCCACTATTTGTTTGCCATTCTTGAGAGCCTTTGGACGGGAATTGAAGGGATTTCGACGGGGAATCATTGGAGGTAAGTTTTATGAGTTAAATACATGTTTTTATACAAGAATCATCCATGGAATTCATGAATCTATAGCTAAAAATTAAGAAAATAGGGCTTGGAGCAAAAACCTTAAATTTAGGATTTGAAGGACCATTTGTGGTCCGAATTGGGAGTTCTTGGTATGTACGGACTCGTGGCGAGATGAGGATTCCGAAAACGTGAATTTCAGAATTTTTTGAGATGTGGGCCCGGGGCTCGGGTTTTGTCAATTTCGTGATTTTTGATATTTTTCGAGTTCTTTCGATTCGGTTATGTTCCATTAGCCTATTTTGATATATTTGTACTGATTTTGGCTAGTTTGACGTGCGTGGATGCCGGTCCGAGGAGCTAAGGCGTCGCGAGCATGAAGCTTCTACCGGTTCGAGGTGAGTGGTAGTAGTAAATAATGTACTGAGGGTTTGAAACCCCGTACTAGCACTTCACAGTGCTATATTGAGATGAGACACGCGTTTTATGACGGGCGTGGTGACATTGTGATTGGGGGTTCGGACTTAGTCCTTCCCGACTAATAGTATACTGTGTGTTATGACTGATAATAAGTTTATAACCGTGCAATTGGGCTGATAGCCATGTTTGGGGCCTTGTGCCGATCTGTAGAGCATTAGGGAACCTATAGAGCTAGGTGACCCTTATAATGTGTTGGAAGCATACACTCAGCCATAGCTCTAGCCGTATAGTATAATATGAGCCCGTACTAGATGTGTACATTGAGAGAGATTATCTAGGGTGGAATTCCCTATTCTAGCTGAGCGGGCCTGAAAGGCCAAGTCTATACCGATTGAGATGAGACAGGGTCAAAGACCCACTATGAGATGTTATATTGGGCTTGAAAGGCCAAGTCTATATTGACTGAGACAGGGTCAAAGACCCACTATGAGATGTTATATTGGGCCTGAAAGGCCAAGTCTATATTGACTGAGACAGGGTAAAAGACCCACTATGAGATGTTATATTGGGCCTGAAAGGCCAAGTCTATATTGACTGAGACAGGGTCAAGGACCCACTGTGATATATTATATTGGGCCTGAAAGGCCAAGTCTATATTGACTGAGACAGGGTCAAGGACCCACTGTGATATATTATATTGGGCCTGGGAGGCCAAGTATATACTGACTGGGATAGAGTCGAGGACCCATTATGAGGTATTATATATATATACCTACATTGGATCGGGCTGCACGCCGCAGCAGTATATATATTGGATCGGACTGCACGCCGCAGTAATATACATGTGATATACATGTAATATACATGTGGGACGGACTGCACGCCGCAGTATTATTGCGCTTGGGCTGTAGGAGCCGACTCTGCACGCCGCAGTGATATATGGTGGACCTGGCCGCACGCCATAGCACCATAGCGCTTGGGCCTAGGAGCCCTCCAAGTCCGTATACACGCGTGAGCTGTCGACGCACATCGAGTAGTCGTCGACGGAACTGAGCGCGCGCGCGCGTGTATATGTATTGGAGCGGGCCGCGCGCCGCATGCGGTATATGTATGGAGCGGGCTGCGCGCCGCAAGATTATACTTATTCATATTCATATATATATTGAAATATTTATATGTTATAGACGGATGTATATGTCTCCATATATTGAGATGGCCGTATACCGTAGTGGTACGAGCGAGGATGTGGTCGGTGTGGGACCTAGATGAGATAGATGTGGACCGGAGATCAGAGTACTCATTATAGTGATGATTAACCTGTGGGGGTTGCCTTAGAACTGTTTAGTGATAGTACAGGAGTTCTTATTTTCAGTTATTGTTTATTATTGTTACTCACTAAGTTGAAATATACTCACCCCACTCCCCTGCACTTTTTGTGCAGATATACAGGTTCAGGAGGGCAGTTGAGCTATCGCAACTGCTTTATTATCCCCATTCTGTGGAGACTTCGAGGTAGCTGCCAGCGTCCGCAGTACCTGACCTCTTTCTTTTTATCATTTTGTTGTCTCCATTCTGTTTAGACTTGATTTTGTAGTAGATCTCATTTGTAGAGGCTCAGACTTGTGACACCACGATTTGGTTGGGACTGTGTTCTTGTATTTCAGTTCTACACTTCTTGATTTGTTATGAAAATAGGCTAATCACGCCGATTAATCAGTATTAATTATACTTGGCTGGTTTAATTGGATAAGATGGTCGGGCTTGCCTAGCAATGTGTTGGGCGCCATCACGACCGGGGTTTGGGGTCGTGACACTGCTTTACATGTCGTCAGGGCACGGTAGATATCGGCTATGATCATTGGAGCCAAAGTACAATTATCTTGTACAATCAAAGTGATGGCTACCCCGGCGACACTCGTATCAATGTGCCCGTCCTTTCTTGGAAATATGATTATCCCGAGGAATGCCACCAAAAAAGTGAATCGTCGATGTTCCTCCCATTTGGCTCGGTTAGACTTGCTATAGAGTTTGTTCGTGGGGTCATTGAAACTACCGACATGTCCATATCTACTGTAGATGAAGTTTAAAGAACAAAACCCATTAACTAAATTCTCCTTGTGGACGTTCCGAGTAATCTTCAAAGAGTTTAGGAAGCGGTGCACCGTTATCGCTCTTGGAGCCACCGGGTATTTCTCTTTTAAGGGGACTTCTTTTTTCCCTATATAGTAAGCAACTTCCTCAAGAGTGGGAGTGAGTTCAAAGTCCGAAAAATGTAGAACGTTGTGCGCAGGATCCCAGCATGTAACAAGTGCTCGTACTATATCGCCTCGGGGAATTATGTCCATTAATCCCGTAAGATCCTTTAGATAGTATTTGACCCAATTATGTCCTTCCTGTCCCACGTCGTTCCACCATAATCTTAGCTCCAATGGGATTCTATTCATTAAAGTGAAGGGTTCATTCTGTATCGTGCTCATCCTGCACATTTATTAAAGGCTATTTTATTTAGAAAAGGAAAAAATATTTTTTCAAAGCAAATTTTCATTTTTTTCGGTTCTTATTATGAAAAAGGGAAAAGGCATGACTTTCAAAGTGGCCATCTTTGCCAAAACAGCCTTCCATCGTCCTTTCGGAACATTCAGCTATTTCCAAAAATAGCGATCACCTCGATTATTTGAAACAAAATATTTTTTGGTCATTTTCTAAAAGGGTGGTTGGACCCATTCAAGGGTTGCCTACGTATCCCACCTAATGGCGAGAATCAAACCTGCGTAGTTAGGTCAGATTAATTGACCAATTATTTTAACAACAAAGCTATTTCCACAATTTTTTTTTTCATATTTCCAAATTTCTTACAACTCTTTCATCAATATTTCTCTCTCTCTTTTTTCATTTCCGAATATTCGTTTTCTACTCTCGGGGATTTTGCCGGTTCGCATAACGATCAAAGACAATTAAAAATGCAACACATAATATACTCGGTCTTAATTACCGGGTAACCTACCCTTGACGGACCCAACCCCTGTGTTGAGTCCCCTAAGTCAGTTATGATGCAAATAATCGTTCTAGACCTATGTTTAATATCTTATGGTTTCATAGAATTCTAGACCGTGTACCCGAGCGGACAACTCAGATCGAGAAGGGGGCTACGCACCGGTGACTCGCGGGGTTAATCGGCTTTGTAACTTATCCGGCCTCTGTTTCTTACTTTGGATTTGACTTAAAAGAAAGGGGAGTCTCAACTAGTAAGCAAATCCTCGGAGGTGAAGAAGTGAAGGGTTCTCGACACAATTTATATATACAAACCATATAATATCAAAGCGGTAAAACACATAGCATGTTGTTCAAAGCATATAACAAAGTCAAATAATATTGAGGACAGCGATTCTAATGAGCTCGAATTCTTAAACCCTGAAACCGAAGTTCTGGGTTGCTATTCCCCAGCAGAGTCGCCAGAGCTGTCACACCTCCCTTTTTACTACCCCCAAACCATTAAAAGAAGTAGGGTATACCTTAATGTTTAAATACCCGAGAGGGATATAATAACGAAGAGGAAGGAGTTTTTCCAAATAAAGGACAATCGGTCCGGGATTTTATTTAATTTTCAGAGTTGCCACTTGGGAATATAATGGTGTCCCAAGTCACCGGTTAATCCCGAATCCGAGTAATTTGACTCTGTATTACAGTCCGCAAAACTAGAAACCTGGATAAGGAATTCTGTTAACTCGGGAGAAGGTGTTAGGCACTCCCGGATTCCATGGTTTTAGCACGGTCGATCAACTGTCGTTCTCGATTTTATATGACTTATTATATGCCTTTTAACAAAATGTACACGTTTCAAGCTTTAATATTTTTTATGAATTGCGACGTCGCGGAAAACGTATTTTGAGTCACACCGCAACCAGTACGCCTGTGAGTTTTAATACATTTCGGCTTCGCCGGGATTTATGATTTGAGTCGCACCAAGTGCACACTCGTATCAAGGAAGGTATATTTATTAAATCGTTCCTAATAAGTGTCTAACGGCTTTAAATCTTTGGGAAAGGTTGTGAAATTTACTATCAACCTTCCCGAGTCTATTATATACTTCATCAATTGTTTATAGGGGGCCCACTATTTTTGTTACTATGTGAGGCTCATCCCATGCGTTTTTTAAAGTCCATACTTAATGTATAACTATATTTTCTATCACTTTTTTTTCCTTAATCAATTTAATTATCTTACATTTTCAGAAAATGAGTCCATGCCTTTATTGTTTCTGTTATCACTGGGCCTGGACTTCTGGGCATGTGTTCAGCGAATTGCTGCTTGTATCTGGGTCTTAATAACCCAGACCTTATTAAGGCTTTCATTCAGAGGCCCAATTGGTACTCGAACACAGTCCAGGCCTGCGTTACACGTTAGGCCCAGACCAAAACGAATCAGAGGTAATGAAAACAGAAAACGAAAACTCACGATATGAACAGGTAATTGAAATCAAAAGGAGTAGATTCAAATTATGCTTTATTCATTAAAAGATAATCACTGTACAAAATTAACAATATCGACTCTGAATCATAATAGTCTAATATGCATAAAACTTAATCAACAAATTATTTTCACTTTGTTTTCGAACAACTAATTCATACTATCGATTTGAGTTATTTACCAGCTAAATGACGGGAGATTATTTAACAATGCGAAACGTGATCAAACTAAATGATTCATTTACTTAAACTAAAACAACTCATTTGCAGACGCTAGTTATATTTTTACTAAGTTCACCATGAGTCTGGTTTGTTTGATATTACAAAGTCAGTCTTAATTAAACTATTACTTCGCTTTATTGTTGCTGTTTTAAAACTCGTTTAAATCCAACTATCAGATAGTAGATTAAGCTATCTATATAGGTTAATTATAATCATTACTAACGAGTTTAATGCTATTGAAATTATTTCGAAAATGATAAGTCTGGTTTTATGGTTTTATCCTATTTTAACTAAGTTATTTGGGCTACCACAACTACAATACCTCTACTTACTACTTATTACATTGCCTCGTTTGAGCTTTTACATATACACACGATATCCAAAAAAATTACAAATTTAAACTACCTAAAAGCTACCAGAAACATAAATGTAAAAATAACGAAATGCTTTAAACTCGAGACTTCATTTCATCATAGCTTCAAATTACATAGCCTGAACAAGGATGTGTACCTGATTCAGCAAAGAAATATCGATGAGTTCTAAGGGATGGAATAGGTACAACAATTACCACACAGGCAATGCAATAGTGGCTAGAATGAATCCCAAACGAGGAAATGAAGTAACACAACAACAACAATAGAAACCCAGTGAATAGGAAGAAATCCAAAACAGCTTCAAATATGAACTCCAAACAGAAAAACCCAGGCAGCTATCTACGATTTAGTATATAAGTTTTTTCTGAAAATTTTGATTTTCAAAATCCAGCCCCTCAACAGGCTCTAAATGGGGGTATTTATAGGTGGGAGATGGTGAAAATTTTGGGGGGGGGGGGGAAGATAGAAAGTAATTCTAGTTCCCTCCCCTCCTTTTTACCAAATCTTACACTTTAATCCCATTTTCTGTTATGGGATGCCTTCCAGCATGTGCTGGAAGGTTCTATTTGATTCCTTTTTGGGGCTTTTACTAGTATGCCCCTACTTATTAGTGTTATTTACTAAGTTACTTTTTCTTTAGGACCAATGTGCCCTTAATTTTGTGCAAAATTGCAGAAATCGTAAGCCTAAATGTCTTATATATCCCTATAGGCTCTATTAAATCTACCACTTTGCCATTTTCTATTCCCTATATGCCCTTAAGGGCATTCACTAATTACCCGACCTATCCAGGTCAGGTTTCCCTATGTTCAGTTCTTATTTAACTATTGTTCAGTGTTTATACTACTATTTAAGACCTAGCCAGATTAGACTTCAAATTCATTTCAATTTTAACCAATTTTGTGTTCATTTTCTGTTATTGAAGCTAGTTTGCAGGACTAGCCTGCTTAATTATTAAAAACTAACTTATTTAAAACTTGTCCAGTCCAAAGTTTGAACTTAGCCTTGCAATTTGGGCCTATTAATGAACACATGCTGGCTAAGACTTTGCAAGTCTAGCCACTAGTGAACATGGGTCAATTTGGGACTTTGCAAGTCTAGCCTATGAGATTTAAACCAATTTTATTACACACTAGGCCTATTTAACACTTAGCCAGTGTGTCAAGATTATTAAAGCTGGTCATTTGCAAGACTGACCACTCATAAGTTTGGTCACCAGAGATGAACTCTGATGACCGGAGTTTCAAGAAACTGGAGTTTTCTTTAGTTTCTTGGGGTTTTCATGGCGGTTTGGGGTGAAGAAGAAAATATAAGAGAGGGAGATAGGAGGTGGCCGGAGACTGCCGTGGAGGGTGGACAGTCTCCATGGCCGGCAAGGCTTGAAGAAGATGATGAAGAGAGAAGAAGAGATAGGGCGACTAGGGTTGGGGATATATGAAAATGGTCGGCCGTCTCCTAGAGACAGGGTTTAAATACCCATCGAGGTTGACTGGTCCTTGGCCGTTGGATCAATCAAGATCAACGGTCAAGATTACATGCTCCAAAACGATGGCGTTTGATTTAAATTAAAGGTTAGCCCTCATCCGTCAGATCTTACTAAACGGACGGCACAGATTGGATCTTGAATTTAGCCAATTTAACTAATTCCGGATAAATCCTCAGCCGTTGGATTTGGAGAGATGAACGGCTGGGATCACTTTGATTTAAATCAATTGGACCGGATCACTTTGGGCTATTATGTGTTTGGGCCAACATTTCAAATTCTTGGCCCAATTTTATTGATTTTTTTGTATTTTCCTTGTATTTAATTGTTTTTTGTGGTGTTTTCTTTGTATTTTATTTTTTCTTTTTGTATTATTTAAATTATTCAATTTCCTACTTTCACTAATTTTCTGATATTTTTTGACAATTTTCTACTATTTTTCCTTAATTTCCGCCATTAATGCTTTTTTTGTTATTTTTCTTTTTTAACTACTTAATTTAAAAATGCATGTATTTAACCTATTTTTTTAAAAAATTTCTAATTTTAACCTCTAATTATTCAATCACACAAATATATTTAATTTCAATCAAGACATGTAATGCACCCAAAAATATTATTTATTTTAATTTTGGGATTTGTTGCTTAGGGCAAAAATCACGTGCTCACAAGGTGTGCCACATTTTCTACTATTGTTTTTGCTTTACCAAAGTAACAAATAATGCTGCCTAGTTGTGATTTGTATTTTTATTTCATTTACGTTCAGGCTTTCATGTGCTTATGGCCTTGAAATCTGGCCAGCGAAGAACAGAGCACAGCGGTGCTCAGGGCTTATTCTAGCCCAGTTAATATATATTGATTTTTTCAAATAAGAAACGAGGTTATTGCTACTAGATCTGGGCCTTTATGCTTGAATCAGACCCATATTATTAACATGAATCCAAAATAGGCACAAATGTTATCACTAATCTAATAATGGACTTACACAATTATTATAACTGCATATTATCAGAAATTAATCAAGGCAATAACACTGAATTCCTATTCGAATATTACTGTTTTAACCTATTTAGATTAACTACACCTATTTTTAAACGATCCATAGATTAACTATCATTAAAAATAGATTTCTACTATTATTTATCAAGTGAAATACTACATATTCAAATGCAGAGTTGAATTACTGCTTTGTTCAACTGGAAATATTAAACTAAACTATAAAATATATTCGAATTGAAGTACAGGTTCGTTCATATTGAAACAGTCATTTTATACTTATTATTGAAGACTAATTACAATTTTCCTTACATAACATGAATTAATCTGAGCTTATTGTATTAACTAACCAAAACTTGAATCTGACAAACTCATACTTTTATATTAAAACAGACTAACAAAAAATAAGATAACAAATAATTTTTTTTAAAATATCATTGCATTTCTGATTTGTAACAACTGAATATCCAAAAATCTCAACCAAAACAGATTTTAACGCGTTTTTAATTTTTCTAATCTCTAATCTAATGAAAATATTTTTCTATTAATCTAATTCACATGTGATTTTCTATGTAGTAATTAAACTAAGCTACTAAAAATTTTAATAATCTGAGTCCAAAGTCCAACAGTCCAATAGTCCAGTTATACATATGATTTACCTAATGAATACACATGAATCTACCTAATTCTATATCTACAAAATCAGCAGAATCAGAAGTTAATGAAATCAGTCAAAAACATTTCCATATCTTCAAATTGTGACTACATCTTCGAGTTTCAGAGGTGTACCTGGAAAGGTGAAACAAGTTTGATAAGTTCTAAAGCAATGAGAGGAGAATGGTCAGCGATAACAAGACTCCAACAAATAATAAACCAGCAAATTCACAGTGAGTGCACAACGACCAGATTTGATCACAAAAACCTCAAAACCAAACAACTTACCAAAGGATAACCACAGCAATATACAGCTTCAGCAACCAAATCCAGCACAAAATACCAAAATCCAAGAGAATTTCAATTTGAACTCGAGCCAAAAGCAATGGAACAGTATTACTATAGGACTTACAGAATTTCTGAGGATTAAACTAGGAAATTCCAGTTTTCAGAGATTAGAAGGATTTCAGAATATTCGACCTTCCAAACTTATTAAAAGTGGCCTAATGAGGCCTATTTATAGAACAAAAATTGGAGGAAATTTTAAATTAAATATTCTAAGTTTCTACCCCGCCCGTCTTGTGATTTATTTTCAGATAACTACACTAATTTTAATCGAAAATGCACTAGAACTCCTTCTAGAAGATTTTAGTGGCATCTACCCTATTCTAATACCTTTAGTTGTCTAAACTACCCTCAATTGGTTTCAATTTTCACTTAATTGCCCTTTTATTATGCCTAGAATACCCTTTATTCTTTAACTAATTACCAGTGAACCATGCAGCATTACCAATTACACCCTTACCCCCTTAGGTTTATTACAGTACAGCTATTAACCTTCCTCATTTAGATCTGCCTTTTCCTTTTATTTACCCTTTTAACCTCATTATTAATCAGAACCCAAAATTCAAAGTTAAAATCGATTTACAAAATTAACAAAATAATAGACAGTTTCGCAGATAAAGATCAAATTAGAACTTAATTAATCAATTAATGAGATTCAAGAGAAGAAATTAATCAGAGGTAGAATCTTATTAACAGAAAACTTAATTACAAATTCGATTTTGTCAAATAAAACCCTAGAAATCTAAGTGTGGCTATTATGAACAACAAACATACAATTTTGACTAAGATGAGAGATTACACCCATGCGAATCACAAATAAGAAAGATCAAAAAGCAAAGAGGTTAGAGGCATACAATTCATGAAGCAAATAATTCGAAATACTTAGCTTTCCTTCTTGATTCTTCTTTTCTATCTTTCTTTCTCTTGTTTTCAGTTTTTTTCATTTTTCTTGATTATCCGGACCTTTGAAAGTTTTGGATACCATTTTCTTGGACTTTTGCTCTCAGGCATTCTTATTAAGTCTTTTTTTTTGTGAAAATGACTCTTGGAATGTGAGGCTGGGTGTTATGGGGTTATACAGGGTGGTTTTTGAAACAAGGGTGTTCACTGGAGTAGGGTTCCGGCGACACCTTTTGACAAATTCATGGATTTCTAGGCTTATTTGAAGGAACTGCCTAGATGGGGTTAAAGAGGAGGTGGAGGCGGTTGTGAGTTGTTAAGGATGGACTCTGCTTCATAGGTGGTGTTCGCCGGAGTAGGGTTCCGGGTATACCTTTTGGGTTATTCGAAGGTTTCCACGGGTTTTCAGGGAAAGAAAACGGTATAGGATGAAAGAGGGGACGGAGGAGGCTATATGGTGTTCATGGTGGTTTGATCAGAGATGGTGGTGAACCACCGTCGGTAGGTTTCCAGCGATGGTTGAGAGGATATTAAGGCGGCTAGGGTTTGAGGTTAGAGACGAAGGGTGTAATTGAGATGATATGTATAACATTTGTATATTTAAAATCCTTTGAAGATCTGAGGCAGTTGGATCAAGTGAATCGACGGCTCGAATTTAATCACTCCATATACGGTGTCGTTCCTTTTAAGTGATCTTTTAATTGTAATCATTAGATTGATGATATCAACGGCTTAGATTAATTCAAATACACGACGTCGTTTTGTTTATTAAGTGACTGATTACTCTGGGTTGTTTGATCAAAGCTTAAACGGTCTAGATCCATTATTCAAGAACGGTGTCGTTTGGCTTAGTTATATGGCATATCGAGCTTGATCTTCTTTGGGCCTGGGCAGTGTATTACTAATTGGGCTACTAATTTTCCTATTTTTTGTACTTAGCCCAATATTTTTTGTGTTGTATTATTTCATTATACTTTCTTTGTATTTTCTGCATTTTTGTATTTATTGCTTTTTCTACATTTTTTTGTATTTTACTTTTGTACTTATTTTCTATTTATTTTCCTTGAATTTTTTCTTCTTCAAATTTTCTCTGATTTTTTACTAAAAATAAGAGAAGGTAATTAATTTCTAATTTTTTGTATTTTCTAATTAAACCAAATTGATGTATATTTTGTTTTTCTTTGATTTGTTTCCAAAATAATAGGAATAAATCTTGGCATTTCTACCTATTTTATGAATTATTATTATGCACACAATTATCAATAAATTGCCACAAAAAATTAAAAAATTATTGCATATATTTGAGAACAATTTGCTCAGGGAAAACATCTGGTGCTCACGCACGTATATTTAATGTTAGTTTGACTTAGCAGTGTGTCTTAGTCAAGTTGAATCAATGGATGCTTAGAAAAAATGCTAATATACTATTAGTAGCACCAATTTAGCGTAATATGTAATTGATTGAAACATTAGACCTTTATAATTAGAGAAATATATTTCAAGTAGTAGGTAGTATAAGTACTGTTCACTGCACATTTTCATGTTAGATTAATTTGTCAAGTAGTAATATACTGTTTATTATAAATTGTCCAGTACAATTTATTAGATTGAATTGGGAGTGATATATCTTTTCAGGAGGAAGCTAATGCAGCTCGTAGAGTTGAGATGGCTCTTTCTCAGGGAGGTGGATATCCTTCAGACAAGAGGCCTCGTCATTCCGGCAGATTTAGTGGTTCTTCTTCCGGCGGCAGGAAATCTTTTGATAGGGGCGAGTCTTCCAAACCTTTTCATTCCGCCCTTCAGGCTTTACAGGGTGGACCTGGTGCTTGTGGGTTTCGTGAGCAGTATTCAGATTAGCCACCCATTAGTGCCCAGCCTCTTCAGAGTTTTCGTGGGGGCCATTCAGGTCGTTAGGGCCAGCAGCCCCATCAGCCTAAATGTTGTTATGGTTGTGGTGACCCAGGTCATCCTATCAGGTTTTGCCCTCGAGAGACGGGCAACACTCAGTACCGGGGTCCTCATCCTATGATTTCAAGCCCCAACTGACCCACAGCCTGCCTAGCCAGCCAGAGGCGGGGGTAAAGATCGTAAAGGTGGAGGTGGAGACCGTAGATGTGGAGACCGTCCCGCTAGAGGTAAAGGTCAACCAGTGGATGACCGTCCTAGAGATGTAGCTCAGAGGGGAGGTGTTGATCCCCGATTTTATGCTTTACCAGCTAGGCCAGAGGCAGAGGCATCAGATGTTGTGATTACAGGTACCATTCTTGTTTGTGACAAAGGTGCTTCAGTATTATTTGAACCTGGGTCTACATATTCATATGTGTCTTCCTACTTTGCACCATACTTTTCCGTGCCTAGCTATGCCTTGGATATTCCAGTTTATGTGTCTACACCAGTGGGTGACTCTATAGTAGTTGAACAGGTGCATCGTTCATGCGTAGTTATATTCGGGGGTCTTGAGACCCGTGTTCATTTATTGCTATTAGACATGGTGGATTTCGATGTCATATTAAGGATGGACTGGTTGTCCTCCAATCATGCTATATTAGACTGTCATGCCAAGACAGTGACCTTGGCCTTGCCAGAATCACCCCGACTGGAGTGGAGAGGGACCTCAGGCCACTCCGTTCGCACTGTTATTTCCTATGTTAAGGCTTGACGCATGGTTGAGAAGGGGTGTCTAGCTTATTTGGCATATGTTCGTGATTCCAGCGTGGAAATTCCTTCTATTGATTCAGTTCCTATTGTATGGGAGTTTGCCGAGGTGTTCCCTTCGGACCTGCCGGGCATGCCACCCGACAGGGATATTGATTTCTTTATCAATCTAGCATCGGGCACTCAACCCATCTTTATTCCACCCTATCGTATGGCCCCTCCGGAGTTAAAGGAGTTAAAAGATTAGTTGCAAGACCTTGTAGAAAAAGGCTTTATCACGCCTAGTGTTTCTCTGTGGGGTGCACCTGTGTTATTTGTGAAGAAGAAGGATGGCTCGATGCGGATGTGTATTTATTATCGGCAATTAAATAAGGTGACGATAAAGAACAAGTCTCCACTGCCGAGGATTGATGATTTGTTTGACTAGCTCCAAGGAGAGAGGCTGTTCTCAAAAATAGACTTGAGGTCGGGCTACCATCAGCTGAAGATCAGGGTGGCTGACATTCCTAAGACAGTTTTTCGCACTAGATAAGGGCAATATGAATTCTTGGTCATATCTTTCGGGTTGACCAATTCTCCAACAGCATTCATGGAGTTGATGAATCGGGTGTTGTGACGACCCAAAGGGTCATCACTTATTTTATTAATAATTTCGAGCTTCTGAGGCCTTGAAAACCACGAGCAGCACCTCAGAGTGGTTCTTCAGACTCTGAAGGATAATCATCTATATGCCAAATTTTTGAAATGTGAGTTTTGGTTGAGTTAAGTGGCATTTATGGGTCATATCGTATCAGTGGAGGGTATTCAGGTGGACCCAAAGAAGATTGAGGCAGTCCAGAATTGGCCTTCGCCCAGCTTAAGTGACCGAGATTCAGAGTTGTTTAGGGTTAGCAGGTTACTACCGTCGGTTCGTAGAGGGGGTTTCTTCTATTGTAGCCCCAATGTCTAGGTTGACCCAAAATGGTAGCCTAGTTCAGGTGGTCAGATGAGTGTGAAGCGAGCTCTCAGAAGCTCAAGATAGCTTTGACTACAACACCGGTGTTGGTTTTGCCCACGGGTTCAGGGCCTTTCACAGTCTATTGTGATGCTTCCCATATGGGGCTTGGAGCGGTATTGATGCAGGATGGTAAGGTTGTTGCTTACACTTTGAGAGAGTTGAAAATCCATGAAATGAATTATCCGGTTCATGATCTTGAGCTGGCTGCAGTGGTTCATGCCTTAAAAATCTGGAGGCATTATCCATATGGTGCGGCGTGCGAGGTGTGCACGGATCACAAAAGCCTACTGTATTTATTCAAGAAAAAGGAGTTGAATTTGCGGCAGAGGAGGTGGTTAGAGTTGTTGAAAGACTATGATGTTACTATCCTATATCACCCGGGTAAGGCCAATATGGTGGCCGATGCGTTGAGTAGAAAGTCTGCCAGCCTGGGTAGTCTCGCGTACATTCCAGTCAGTCAGAGACCACTTGCTCTAGATGTTCAGGCCTTAGCCAACTAGTTCATGAGATTAGACATTTCTGAGCCTAGTAGGGTGTTAGCCTGCACGGTCGCTCATTCTTCTCTATTAGAGCATATCCGTGAGAGGCAGTTTGATGATCCTTATTTGCGTGACCTGAGGGATACTATATAATGGGGAGGTGCTACGAAGGTAACTCTAGATGATGATGAAGTATTGAGATTGCAGGGCGAGTTTGTGTGCCCAATGTGGAGGGGATTCGAGAGTTGATCTTAGCGGAGGCCCACAATTTGCGGTATTCTATTCACCCGGGCGCCGCGAAGATGTATCAAGATTTACGCACTACCAGATGGCACAGGATGAAGAAGAACGTCGTTGCGTATGTCGCTCGGTTTCTAAATTGTCAGCAGGTGAAATATGAGCACTAGAGGCCTGGTGGTGTATTCCAGAGAATTGAAATTCCCTAGTGGAAATGGGAGCGGATCACAATGGACTTCATTACTGGACTTCCTTTGACTCGGAGGAAATTTGATGCTATTTGGGTCATTGTTGATAGGCTGACCAAGTCAGCACACTTCATTCCAGTATCTATCTCTTACTCATCGGAGAAGTTAGTAGAGATTTACATAAGGGAGATTGTTCGCCTTCATGGGGTGCCGGTATCTATTATCTCAGATCGGGGTAAGCAGTTTACCTCGCATTTCTGGAGAGCGGTCCAGCAGGAGTTAGGCACCCAGGTTCGATTGAGTACAACTTTTCATCCTCAAACGGACGGTCAGTCCGAGAGGACTATTCAGATCCTAGAGGACATGCTCCGAGCCTGTGTCATTAATTTTGGAGGCTCGTGGGACCAGTAGCTGCCATTAGCGGAGTTCGCCTACAACAACAGCTACCAGTCTAGCATTCAGATGGCCCCGTAGGAGGCATTGTATGGTAGGTAATGTCGGTCTCTAGTCGGATGGTTTGAGCCGGGAGAGGCTCGGCTGTTAGGTACAGACTTAGTTCAGGAGGCCTTAGACAAGGTCAAGACTATCCAGGAGAGATTGCGTTCAGCTCAGTCCAGACAGAAGACTTATGCGGATCGTAATGTTCGTGATGTAGATTTCATGGTTGGGGAGCGGGTATTGCTCCGGGTATCGCCTATGAAGGGCGTGATGAGGTTCGTAAAGAAGGTCAAGCTCAGCCCTAGGTATATTGGTCCATTTGATTTTCTGGACCGAGTAGGAGAGGTGGCTTACAGACTAGCTCTGCCACCTAGCCTATCAGCCGTGCATCTTGTTTTTCATGTATCTATGCTTCGGAGGTACCACGGCGATCCCACACATGTGTTAGACTTCAGTACTGTCCAGTTGGACAATGATCTATCTTACGGGGAGAAGTCGGTGGCAATTCTAGACTGGCAGGTTCGATAGTTGAGGTCGAAGAGTTTTCCTTCTGTGCATGTCCAGTGGAGAGGTCAGCCTCCTGAGGCATCGACCTGGGAGTCCGAGTCTGATATGCGGAGCCGTTACCCACATTTGTTCCCCGACTCAGGTACTTCCTTCTCTTGTCCATCGAGGACAAACGGTTGTTTTAGAGGTGGAGGATGTGACGACCCAAAGGGTCATCACCTGTTTTCCTCATTTTCCCCATGCTCTCGAGGCCTTGAAAACCTCATTTTATGTTGCCTCGATTTACGTGCATAGCCCGGGCATGTTGCCGAAAAGATTTTGTGCTAGAATATGTGAATTCTATGAAGCATTTGAAGAAAATTGATATTAATATTGATATAGTTAACTTTGGTCAACATATTTGGTAAACAGACCTAGACCCGAGATCAGACGGTCCCGGAAGGTCCATAGAAAAATATGGGACTCGGGCATGTGTCCGGAGTGAAGTTTTGAGGCCTAGAGCCCAAGATATGAATTTTTCTGTTAAATTGTTTTTGCTTAAATTATAAAATGATTATGGATTAAACGACCATGGTATCAGGCTCGTATTTTGGTTCCGACGCCCGGTACAAGTCCTAAATATTATATAAGTGCTTCCTGCAAAGTTTGATGACATTTCGATGTCGTTTGATGTGTTTTGAACCTTGAGTTCCAAATTTGAAAGTTTATGAAGTAAAGGAAGATAATCATGAACTTGAGGCTTGATTTGATGAAAACGATGTTATATTGACGATTTGATTGCACGAGCAAGTTCGTAATATATTTTTGAAGTTGTGTGCATGTTTTTTCGAGTCCGAGGGCTCGGGTAAAGATTTGATAGGCCGTTAGAGCAGATTTTGAAAAATAACACAACTGGTATTTTTCCCCTGCTGATATCTTCGCAATTGTGAAGAAATACTCGCAATTGTGATGTCTCCCAGAAATAGGCTAAGTTCGCAAAAGCGAACAAGTAGTCGCAAATGCGAAAAGGGCCTGGGCTGGTCTTGGTTCGCAAATGCGAACTATGTCTCACAAATGCGAGGAGCACAGCATCCAGCCCAGTTCGCAAATGCGAAACTACTATCGCAAATGCGATGTTGATAGGCTTGGGCCAGAGTTCGCAAATGCGAACTTTTTCTCGCAAATGCGAGAGCAACAGTCAAAAATTCCTGCTATGTTCGCAATTGTGAACAAACGTTCGCAATTCCCATAACCGCAGCTGTGCAATCCGATACTTAAACGAATTTTACACCTCTTTTCTTCATTCTTTCAAAACCCAACACACCACACACGATTCTCCAAGAGCAAAATCACTCCAAAACACTTGTAAGTCACTTTTTACTTAATTATTTCAATTCCTAACATCATTAAACATGTTTTTCAAGAGAAATCAAAGGTTTTCATGGTGGAAATTCTTGTTTTTGGGTAGAACCTAGGTTTTTCATGAATTGGAGAATTAGACCTCGATTTGAGGTCCAATTTCGAAATAATTCATATAATTGAACTCGTGAGGGAATGGGTAACCGGATTTTGGTCAAACCCCGAGTTTCGACCATGTGGGACTAGGGGCATTTTGGGAAATTTTGGGTTAAACTTTGAAAAAATCATTTTTAAGCGTCCAAACTAATTTATATAATACTTATTAAAGTAATTTAACCAATTATGATTAGATTCGAGCAAGTTGAAGGCTGAAATTCCAGGTAAAGCTATAGTTGAAGGATAATTGGACTTCAGGGCATAGAGGTAAGTGTTTGATCTATCCTAGCTTGAGGGAATAGGATTAATGTGCTAATTGCTATGTGATCGAGTGCGGTGTATGTGCTGTGGTGACGAGCATCCATACACTAGCGTCTAGCATGACCGTGAGTCGTTTGTTGACATATATTGTGGGATGTTTTTAAGATATAATCTTGAACCCTTTCCGGGTTGTGAAGTTGATCATTGTTTTCCCTTGTCGTGACTTTATTGTGAAGTTGATTATTGTTTCCCTTGCCGGGAATTTACTGTGATGATTATTGTGTCCCTTGCCGGGATGGTTCAAGTTAATTATTTTCATTCTTTTGCCCTTACCTGTGATTGTTATTTGGGTGAGGAAGAGTGATAATGCACGAAGGGTGATGCCGTGCCTTGTTTACTGATTATGCATGAAGGGTAATGTCGTGCCTTGTTTTATTGATTATGCATGAAGGATCATGCCGTGCATTATTTTATTGATTATGCACGAAGGGTAATGTCGTGCCTTGTTATTAATAATGCGCGAAGGATCATGCCGTGCCTTGTGATATTGATTATGCACGAAGGAACATTACGTGTCGTTGTTATTTGAACCATGGATGAAGGATCATGACGTACCATGGATGTGAGGATGAGAGTAAACGCATGAAGGGTGATGCCGTGCAACTATTTGAAATTTCCTGGTTTTGATAATAGCTGCTTTCATTATACTCTGATTTTCTTTACTGATTTAATATATGTTGCTGATTGTGTTTCCCCCAGTAAGATACTTCTTTGTTAAATATGTTACCTGATAATCCTGTTATTTCGTGGTAAGTACATATATAGAACTGCACAGGTTTATGTGAGTGTCTGGTCCTAGGCTTGTCACTAATTTGCCGGGATAGGCCAGACACTTACCAGCACATGGGGTCGGATTGTGCTGATACTGCACTTCTGTGCGTTTTTGCACAGGTCCAGGTTTCGAGCAGGAGCAGCAGCAGCAGTAGAGTACTTGTGGGATTTCTGAGCATTTCGAGACCGAGGTAGCTTGCAGGCGTCCGCAGGCCCGGCGTCTCTTCTATTTATTTATGTTTATTGTTTTGGTCTCATTGTTCCGAGACAAACAGATATTTATTATTTTCTTTCGGACCATTATGTGTAGTATTCTTTAGTAGTTCGTGAGTTGGTGACTCCACATCTTGGGTAGAGGATTTTATCAGTGTTTTACCTTGTCACCGTTCATCTCTATTTAGAAAGACTTCCGCATTTATCAAATTGAGTAATTATTTATTACTATTAAGTATGAGTATAAAAATGATGATATGAACAGGATAATGTTGAATGAGTTGGCTTGCCTAGCTACCATAAGTAGGTGCCATCACGATCACGATGACGGGGGAAAATTCGGGTCGTGACAGATATTTTATTACAGACTGGTTGTCTTAAGTCAGGTTTTCTAGACTAATGGGATATGGGCTATGTCAGAAAATGCATAGGTTACGTGGCAAGGTACATAAGATTATGTTCTAACACGGTAGTTTCGTATCCCAAGGACTAGCGGATGGCTGACAGGTATTGCTTTGTTAATTGGGCCTTCGTGGGAGATATCACTGCAGAGGTTTCTACCATTGATTTAGTTCCAATATAGAGGGACTTTTCAGATGTGTTTTGTGTGGCCGAGCGTATGACTATATAAGTTATTGTAATGAGCAAACTTGACTCGATGTGTATTTTCTTTTGTGAGGTATATATATGTGTGGATCGGGTGGCACGCCGCCATGAGTATGGTATTTGGAGCGGGTGGCACGGTGCCACGTGTATGTTATTAGGATCGGGTTGCACGCTGCAATAGTGTGATGTGAAAATAGAATTAGTTATATACCTTGTATGCATTACTTCCTGGCTTCTGAGGAAACGTCTGTATTGGGTATTGCTCGACGAATAGCACATCGGTTGTGTCTTTTTCAAGATTAAATAGAGTATATTAATTGTTTCAATGTATGTGTGATTGATTACTTAAGTTTAGACCTAAATTTATGCGTGGCTGACCATTATGAGCATGGTGGTCTGAGGTGCTTCATGGGTAATAGTGTTTGGATAAAATCATGAGTAGTGGCAAGGCCACATGATGTTATAACCTTTCGAGGGGGATTTAGTTGCCCTATTTCTATGTTGTAAGACGAGATCTCAATTTGGTGTTGTGATGGCACAGAGGAATTGGAATTATAGCTCTTTTGTTTGAGTCGGTTATCATGATTTAAGTATATTCAATCGTTTCTTATTGGAGCATGTGTTGTGCTCATCGTGGCTTAGGTCGATATTGAGGTGTCATATCACCCGTGTGGTGTGTTATAATCGAAACGATCATTGGAGTCATTAATGAGTGCGAGTATATGTGATTTCAACTGGTTAGCAAGGTTATTCGAGGTTTGGCTTCGAAATCTTTTGTGGTATCAGTCAAAAGGGACACGAATTTATGAATGGTTGACAAGAGAAATGGGTTCGGTGTATCACGTGTTTTGATTGCCGTGGGCAGTATATGAAAGTGTCGGAATAAGACTTTAGCCAATAAAAAAGGTTCTTATGTTGGTATTTGGTTATTGGGGCCAATTGCTGTGGATAGATGCCATTGTTTCGAGTGTTGGGTTGTGTAGTATATCATATGGTCTCACTTGGAGCGGCAATTATGGGTTATTATAGTTGGTTCAGATTTGGTGTATGGTTTCGGGAAGTGTAAAGTGGTCTATGGTTCAGATGGACTGTGAAATTCCAGCTATGTTGTGTTATCGGACTTATGATAGATAGGGTGACATGGTATCACCCCGAGTATATGCTTGGTAAGGTCATTTAGCTATTTGGGTTGTTTCTGGTATAACTCTGAGTCCGCTCTAGGACGAGCGTTTGTTTAAGTTGGGGAGAATGTGACGACCCGACCCATCGTCACGTGAGTTACCCCCCATTTTCTCCTTTATTGTGTTGTTTCATGTTCTATATCAGTATTAGAGTCTATCGGGTGAATTTGGATTTATTCGGATTGAAAATAAGGCACATAGCCTTGTAGAAGGAAGCTTATTTTAGAAAAGTCAGCCGGAAATTGACTATGTGGTTAGAAGGCTCGAATGTGAATTCTGGTGGTTCGGTTAGTTTCGGGAGGTGATTTGTGACATAGGAGAGCTATCAGAATTGAATTTGGAGGTCCGATATAGAAATAGGCTTGAATTGGCGAAGTTGAAATTTTGGCGAATTCTGGTCGATAGGTGAGATTTTTATCCGGGAGTTGGAATGGAATTCCGACAGTTTCAATAGCTTCGTTGGGTGATTTTGGATATGTCTGTAAATTTTTAGGTCATTCGAACAACGTTTGGTCGAATTTTTGATTGAATGTTGGTTTCGGAAGTATTAGTTAAAACTTAGGCTTGAATCTGCCTTGATTTGATGATTTTTGTGTTTGAAGATGTGTTTTTAAGATTGGAACAAGTTCGTATGATGTTTCGGGGTATGTTCGTGTTGAATTCGGCTGGTCAAACGGACCATTTTTTATTATGAACTACATCAGATTTGCTATCATGAAATTGAAGGTAATTAACCCATCGCGTTCACGTCAGTGATGGATGCGAACACATCGAGTAACTGGAGGGTCCAGATATTTTGTGCATCGCATTTGCGGCAGGAGCTTCACGAACGCGAAGGGTAAGTTTGTCAGTCAATGCGATTGCGTAAGATATGAATGCGTTCGCGTAAGAGGAAAAACCAGGGCATCGCGTTCGCGGACCAGGGGTCACGTTCGCGTAGTGTTAATCTTGGCAGATTAGAAGGGATTTGTAAAAGAATTTAAGTCGGTAACCCTTCATATTTTCCTCCATGTTTTCTCACCTTGAGAGCTAATTGATAGAATTTGAAGAGGATTTCATTGGGAAATGATTGGAGGTAAGTCTCGCGGTCTTAATACGTCATTTGTATTAAAGAATCTTCCATTAATTCTCTGAATTTGGGTATAAATTGAAGAAGTTAGGGCTTAGATTTTTGCTATGTTAAATTGGGATTTGGTGGCTCATATGAACTCCGATTTTGATAAATTTTATATGTATCGACTCGTGGTGAGACGAGGATTCCGAAAAAATGAGTTTCATAATTTTTTGAGAAGTGGGCCTGGGGCTCGGGTTTTGCTAGTTTCGAGATTTTCATAGATTTCGATTGGGTGTTGTTCCATTAGCCTATTTTGATATATCTGTACTGATTGTGGCTAGTTTCGATGCACATAGAGGCCAATTTGAGGAGCTAAGGCATTACGGGATAGAGTGTCACTAGTTCGAGGTGGGTAATACTTGTAAATGATGTCCTGAGGGTTTGTAAACCCCGAACTTGCACATCATAGTGCTGTATTGAGGTGACTTGCACGCCGGATAACGGGCGTGGGGTAGAGCACCATTGAGGATTGTGACTCGATCCGTCCCGTTTAATAAGTAATACTACCTAATTGCTTGAAGTTAAATTGACACCCTAATAAGGATATTAATTATCATGAACTGGACTGATTATCATATTTTGGGCTTTGTGCCGAATATTTAAATCCTTTAGGGATTGGTATCACTATTTTGGCAATACTGTGCATATTTTCATCTCAGTCTAAGGTTTTAAAATGGTATTTTGCTACTCAGCATTTTTATAAGATTTAAAAACTTAAACGAGGCTTTGATGACATTTTAGTTGTGGGCTGTTATGACACTATTGCCCTAGGGGCTTATATGCATTCATGAATATACATGGATCGGTCTGCACGACACATCATGAGTGATATTGATATTGTGCTTGGGTTGTAGGAGCCCCTCCGGAGTCTGAACCCCCATAGTGAATGCGGGCGCCTTTGCATGGATCGGGTTGTATGCCACAATATCATATGCATTGCATTGCATATATACATTGGCTCTACTTGTACTAGGTGGCATGACATTTAGCACTCATACATTACTGGCATACATGTGTTATCTGCCTTATTGACCAGATACCCTGGTGAAAAACTATTAAGGAGTGCTGAGCACAAAGGGCTGATTTGAGTGTTGACTTGCAATTTTTGAGGTTGTACCCAGGTATTGATCTGTTATAATGAAAGGAAGAGATGTTAAGAAGAGATTTCTAAATAATCTACTCACATATGTTAAAAAGGAATACCCTGAAAGTGTATTTCAGTTTAAAAGATGATTCTGTATGTTTATAGCATGAGATAGTATTTTGTGTGGTTTTCTTTTCCTCAGCATTATTTACTTTTATTACCGCTGAGTTGGAAGTACTCACTCGACTCTCTACACCATGTGTGCAAATCCAGGTACTTGAAAGCTTAGCTAAGCTTGTAGCTGATATAGAGCTCCAATTGGGATCGTCGAGGTAGCTGCCTAGCGTCCGTAGGACCCGACACTCCTCTTACTACTCCGTTATTGTTTATTCTGCGTACCTTCAGACTTGTAGAGTTACTTATAATATTGTATTGACATTCTGATAGAGGCTCTTGGCTAGTAATTCCAGATCTTTGGGAAGTTACGTGGTTTTCGTGAAATTTCGGGATATTATTGTAGTTATCAGCTTATTTTGATTTTCTTCACTGTTAGTAACTTAAAATAAATGATTCTGAGCTTTAAGCTCGGGCTGAGAGTGTATTTCGTCGGGCTTGCTTAGCCATTGGGTTGGGAGCCATCACGACCGGAATTGAGGTCGTGACAACTAACCTCGATCTCGACAGGTACTTCGAATCGCACATTCGGTACCTTATCCTCGTGCTTTGGTCTGACACACTATAAGGCCGATCTTTAATGCAACCCGTAGCCTCGATCAAATGGTAAAATTGGATGGCCCGATTTTAACTGTATACTATGAGAAAAAAGAAAACCAACAATTCCCCAAATGACAATTTTTGCAAATATTTTTTTGGGTCGTAATAGATTATTTAGACAACTTGGGGAGATGGTAGCTCACACATACAGAAACATTTAATGGTCGAACGACAAAGTCAAACAAAGATGTTCACGAGTACTTACGACCCAGCCTTACCAGATGTTGACTTGATTTTTTCTTTCCTTTTTTTTAACGGTCACAAAGTTTACTGTGACTAATTCGGATTTGAATTTGATAAGTTTATTAAAGGGTATAAACATTTAACGGCGGAGCCAGGACGGAACTAGAGTACTGGACCTATGTTCGGCCGAACATAATAGTTTTAATTCAAATTATATATATTTTTACAAAAATTATTATATATATATATATGTAAATTGTTAATTTAGAATCCAATAACTTAATACGATCAGAATCCTGCATCCATAAATGTGAAATATTAGCTCCGCCTCAGGGTGGAGCAACATATATTCAAGGGGTGTCAACCGACATTGCTTTATCTAAAAAGCATATGTGACATCTTAAGCAAATCTCACATCGACAAAACACAGAAGAGATGATTGGTATATAAGTAAACATACCTTAAACCCTAGTGACACATTTTAAAGACGTGTGGGCTTAGGCGCAAAGTGAACAATATCAATATTGGGGTGAGTTGTTACATATGGTATTAGAATCATTCCACGTGCAACCTTGAATGGGAGTCCGGGACTGAAATAATAATTTTTTAGACAAAAAATACATTTTTGATGTTTAAAAAAAAGATACTTTAATAGGAAATTCGCAATTTAATATTGCGAATTGCTTTAACGGTATTTATGTTGTTAACACAATTTACAGTAGTAAAAACAGCAAAGTATTTAAAAAATAATTTTTTTTCTGGCAATTTGTTGTACAGTACTACGAATTACAAATTCGTAGTGCTGTACTACGAATTGCCCTAATAAAATATGGGTCGTCTTCTTCCAAGACAACGACCGCCGTTAAAAAATAAAAGAGAGATTTCTCTGGTCCCCCACCCCGCGTACAATTTTAAAAAAACAATTCAGCCATCCGTCTCATAAAGAGCAAGGAGTGTAGGTCATGCACACAAAAGAAGCCTTGGATTGCATGTTTGGGGGTGCAAAAATTCAATTTCAATAATATTTACATCGAGGTATTCCAATTTAGTTTATGCCAAAACTCATATAGTATTGTTTGGTATGTGTTCATGTGAATTTATGTTATGTTACTGTTTAATTTTGTTTCTTTTATATACCCGAATTGATTTGTTTGATATCTGAATTTATGTTATGTTTGTGACCAAAAATGCTACTGGATTGTTTGTGTTATGTTTGATCTATATACCCGAATTTATGTTATATTTGCGACCAAAAATGCTACTGGATTATTTGTGTTATATTTGATTTATATACCCGAATTTATGTTACGTTTGTGATGAAAAATGCTTAAAAATTAATAAAGAATTTGTATTGTTATATAATTTGTATTAAAATTTGATAAATAATTTGTATTGTTAAATATTATTATTTATTTTGTTTATTTGTATTGTTAATGTTATGTTAATATTGTATAGCCTTATAGCGTAGTAAAATATAGTGACTTTTATCGAAGTAAAATATATAGCCTTTTAGCGTAATAAAATGTAGAGCCTTTTAGCGTAGAGTCTCAGTAGCTAACAAAATTCTAAAAATGTTGAAATTAAGATGCATAATAATTAAGGATTATTCGTTGGTACCGGGCCTCAGAAAATCAAGCCTTGAACCCATACATAACTATTATCTCCAATTTTAAAAATTTATAATATAATTCATTAAGTTAAAAAAAATTCTAAAAATGTTGAAATTGAGACGCATAATAATTAAGGATTATTCGGTGGTACCAGATCTCAAAAATCAAGCTTGGAACCCATACATAACTATTATCTCCAATCTCAAAAATCATACTTAGTTTAATTTATTAAGTTAATAAAATTCAAAAAAATATTGAAATTGAGACGCATAATAATTAAGGATTATTTGGTGGTACTGGGCCTAAAAAATCAAGCCTGCAACCCATATAACTATTATCTCCAATTTCAAAAATTTATAATTTAATTTATTAAGTTAATAAAATTCTAAAAATGTTGAAATTGAGACACATAATAATTAAGACATATTCGGTGGTACCGGGCCTTAAAAATCAAGCCCGGATCCCATACATATCTATTATCTTCAATTTGAAAAATCATACTTAATTTAATTTATTAAGTTAATAAAATTCTAAAAATGTTGAAATTGATATGCATAATAATTAAGGATTATTCGGTGGTACCGATCCTCAAAATCAATCCTGGAACCCATACATAACTATTATCTCTAATTTGAAAAATTATAAATTATTCATTAAGTTAATAAAATTTTAAAAATATTGAAATTGAGACGCATAATAAATAAGGATTATTTCGGTGGCACCGAGCCTAAAAAATCAAGCCTGAAACCCATACATAACTATTATCTCCAATTTCAAATAACATGCTTAATTATTTAATTTATTACACTAACACAAATAATTAATTTTATTTAAATTATAGTAGACGACATGGCGTTTCCTCCGCCTGCGCATCCTGGACCTGCCGATGATCAACTACTAGTGTTGCAGGGCAACCATAGGGCATCCTATGTTTGGGAGGGATAGCTAGCGATGCAGGCTCTCCGCCCCTAGGAGGCCTAATGATTTGTGGGAGTTTATTGTGGAGCATCCTTTCCATCCGCGCATAGTAGAGATCCTCCAGACTTCGGGATTATATACCATTTTTTAGCTTGGACGGATGCAACTTGATTGGTCGCTTATCACGTCCTTGGTAGAGCGGTGGCTACCAGAGATGCATACATTTCACTTGCCCACTGGAGAGGCTACTATCACGCTGCAGGATGTCTAGGTTTTATATGGACTGCGCGTAGAGGGATGCGCCTCCGCACTGCCCCACCACTGGAAAGGGATGACACGTGCACAATTGGCGGACATAATGGGTCAGTTGACTGGTTTGAGTCCGCAGGGTGACCGGGGTGGCAGTCACGTGGCTTTTTCATTCATTTTAAATCAGATGGCAATATTTCACCCAGATATTACCCAAGAGATAGAGCATCTTTGGATTTAGATGTACACTCAGTTGGCGTTCCTCCTGCTTTTTGACTGTGTCTTATTTTCGGAACAAAGTGAGTATACACTTTCTTCATTGTTTTGAGCAGCTAGATGAGCTACCCCAGTACAGTTACTATCCTGGCATATCTCATAGGAGCATATGTCAGGTGAGCGTAGGTCCAACGGTTGATATATGTGGTTTTCTGCCCCTCCTTCAGGTGCAAACAATTTCCAAATACATTGTTTGTTACCCCAAATTCTATATCATGAAATGACTATATATTAACATCAACATTATATCTTAGGTTTGGGCCTGGCAGCGTATCATGCCATTGAAACCACCTCTACCAATACTTCTGCCCGGTGAGGATTATCCGCTTCTCCCTCTAGCTATCAGGTGGAATTTCCGGTGTGGGAACTACCGAGGGATAGATGCTCACCATAATCTCCCCCTTTTTAAGGATCTGTTAGATATGTTGGTGGACGGACAGGTAAATATAAACCTATACTTGGTTGTTTTAAATTGAGTTGTGGTTTATGTACCCATTTTTATGTTACTATTGGTAGTTCATCTGGACGCCATACAACATCGAGTTGCTTGGTCACCTACCCGCTTGTTGCTCAGTCGACCTATTGATTTGGAGCACCTCCGTCCAATTGATCTTCTGGGATTTTGTTGAGTATCATGCCACGGAGCGTGTGCTTCGACAATTTCGTCGTCCTCAGCCTATACCGAAGGAGCCTGAATTGTAACGATCCGACCTGTTGTCACGGGAGTTACCACCCTATTTTCCCCGTTTTATGCTACTATATGTTTCATTATATATGTTAAGAGAATTTGAAGTAATTTAGATAGAGTTTGGTTAGAAATAAGGCAATTGGTCTCTTTTTAAGAAGGTTAGTTTGGAAAAGTTAACCGAATATTGACTTATGAGTTATAAGAATGGGAATGGATTTCTTATGATTCTACTAGTTTCAGGGGATGATTTATGACTTAGGAGAGCAACCGGAATTGAATTTGGAGGTCCGGTGTAGAATTAGGCTTGAATTGGCTAAGGTTGGATTTTTGCGAATTCCGGATGGTAGGTAAGATTTTGATCCGAGGGTTGGAATGGAATTTCGAGAGTTGCAGTAACTCCATTAGGTGACTTTGGATATGCGTGCAAAGTTTCCACTCATTCGGAGGTGTTTAGGTCGGATTTTAGATCAAATGCAAGTTTCGGAAGTTTTAGAAGAACTTAGGCTTGAATCCGATGTAAATTTGGTATTTTAATGTCAGTTTTGGTGATTTGAGAGTGAAACTAAGTTTGCATGATCATATGTGACATGTTAATATGTTTGTATACGGTCTCGAGGAGCTCAGGTCAGTTTTGGATAAGTGGGTTGCGTTATGCTCGTTTTTATTATGCTTCGACATTGTTTCTTCAAGCATAAATGATATCATATTGAACAAATAAGCTCCGATTACTATTTTGAATGAATCATTAGATCCGTATCGTAATTACGAGCTCGTAGCAAAAATAATCATTGAATTTGGACATCGTATGGGAATGTTGTGGCCATTTTACTAAGGTTGTCCAGATTTTCAGGTTAATGACGAAATTCCCCTTGACGGCGTATTAAAAACCTGCACTATTTGCAAATCTTAAAACCTACATATCTCCTTCATTATAAGGTCAAATTGAGTGATTCAAAAGCCTATATTCATTAGAATGTCACAAGGAATCCATTCGGAGTAGTAAAACGCATGAAACATATACCTATAATGAGCAAGTCGAGTTTTCTTCCAATTTTGGAACGGGAAGAAGCTTTTGAGGTAATTTTTAAGAGAAAATGTGTGGTATTTCATCAGGTAAGAGTTCTTAGATTCGTATTATGTTGTTATGATGTAAAATAATAGATTAAACACTGAAAAACCAAGGATTTAAGGGGTAAAAATGGAGGTTAGGGCTTGAAACCTAAGAAGATGTAAAGTTTGAATTTGAGGGGTCAAACGGACTCTGATTTTGGTGTTCTTTATATGTACAGACTCGTAGCGAGACGAGGAATCCGTTGGAGTAATTTTCAGAATTTTTCGAGAATTGGTTCCGGGGCTCGATTTTTACCAACTTCGTAAATTATTGCGTTTTTCGAGTAATTTTGATTGGGTTATATTTCTTTGATCCATATTTATGTAATTGCTGTGGTTTTGACTAGATTCGATGCATGAGGCAGCGAATTCAAAGGGAAAAGGCATCGCGGTCGAGTCCACGGCCGGTTAGAGGTGAGTAGTTAGTGTATATGGTAGCCTGATGGTTTGAAACCCCGGCTTAGCACATTGTGACGCTATTAGGGCGTGACTCGCACCCTATGGCAGGTGCGGGATTGGTTATTACTGGGTGTTGAGACTTGGTCCATTCCAAATATGAATAATATTATATTGGTGGTTGAAACGCACCATGTGTCAAGTATATATATGGGCTATAAGCCATGTTTAGGGCCTTGTGCCAATCTGTAGTATCCCTAGGGGATAAATATCTATGTGATAGCTTGATTTGTAAACTCATTGATCTCAGTCCTGGCTTGAAATCACTATTATGAAATGCTAAGTCACATGTTTATGGAAAATTAAATAAAATTGAAGTGTTTTTCATTATTAATGAATTGGAACTTGGAAATAAATAAATTGAACTGTTGTGTGACTCATATGCGTGTTGTGTACTGAGGATGGATCGGGCTGCACGCCGCAGCAGATAATATTAATATTGCGATTGGGCTGAAGGAGCCCGTCCGGAGTCTGTACACACCCCTCAGTGAGCGACATCGACGTTAAACGGATCGGGCTACGCGCCGTAGCGGTCATGTGCATTGCATTGCATTTTTGTTTGCAAATTATCTATGCTAATTGTGATTTTGCTGTTGTTGTTAGTTCGTGGTAGGTATCGGACTGTAGTTTAGCTTTGCTCTGTGGTATTATGTGGATTTATTGCTTTTAGCTATTTTATATACTTTTTACTCACTGAGTACTTAGTACTCACCCCTACTCCCTGCACCTTTGTGTGCAGATCCAGGTACATAAGAGGGTTAAACAGGCATTCCAACTTACTATCGAGTATATTTGAGTTGCTGAGGTAGCTACCGGCATTCGTGGAACCTAGCTTCTCTCTTTATTTTAGTTATTTCTATATATATTCCCAGACTTGAGTATTTTATTCAGTATGTCTATTACTATTCAGTTTTGCTTAGAGCTCTAGACTCGTGACCCCAAATATTTTGGGAGTGTTATTGCGATGTTCGCACTTCTCAGTATATAATTATACTATTATTATCGGAGTATTATTATTGACTCTTATATTCTTCTTGAAATTTGTCCTTTTGGAACTGGTCTTTAACTGTGGAAACAGCTGTTGGTCTGCTTGCTTAGCTTTAGGGTTAGGCTCCATCACGACCGGGTTTGGGTCGGGAAAAGTTGGTATCAGATCCAGGTTGATTATATGACCGTGTAACATATATTATTTTGGAAGGCATGTTGAAATACTGAATCGATGTAAATCAGGTGGGGTATCTCCTGCGGGGTGTCCTTATGTGTATGTTAGAAGATCTCAGGTGTAATTGAAAGGTATTTTCTATGTGTCATGGTTCAAATAGGTGCAACACATGTCCATGTATCAATTTTGATAATGTAACACAGGTAGTATTGAGATTTAATGTTGTTAATATACATTGTGATGTTTTGTTAAGTTGTAGCCGTGATGTTAGGATGGTTTTGGTGATTCTCTAGCAGATGGATAGGCCCAAATACAAAGGAAACTCTGCCAAAATTGTTTGAAAATTTGGGACTTAGTAAAAAAATTTGGCCGCCTAGAGAATAGGCTAAACTATTATGTGGGTGAATGGAAGAAAAAGGCAGAAGAGTTAAAACTTCAGATGATTATGTGCTACGTTGGTTCTGTCTTAAAGTATACTGGTGAACCAGTTCTGATTGAAAAAATTGAGCCGAGAATGGCACGAGTGAAGGAAAATTGTTGACAAGATGTTAAGAGATCGGATGAGCAAGAAGGAAGTTTCGATGGTAAAGATTAGCTAGCATCGTCTTAAGCATCACCTGAGAGCGGTGTTATGTCCAAGTTAATGATTCTTGATCGCTTTTCAGCGTTAGTGCGACCGGTGGTTTGGAGAAGCGCTCAAGATATTGTTGTGGTAGGTTGTGGGAGTGTGTTCCACTGGAATATATTTATGAGTGTGGCATTTGATCACTTGATTGATTAAAGATGTAAACCAAGTATAAAGTTTGAGATGGTGTCGTTAAATTAAAGATTCATGCCTAGAGGGCACTTGGCATATTGGGTTGTGAATTGGGGAGGATTACTCCGATTATGATGGTTGTTCTTGTGTTTTATGAAGAAAAAGAAAGTTATTATGGACATATGAAAGGTTATAAGACTAGTTCAAGTTGATCAGAATCGGCTTGAAGTCGGTGGATTGATTTAATGTGAATAATGGCTCCATATCAGGCCAGATGTGTACATTTTTGTAACGCGGTCCTCGTGGAGGAGTAGTTAGGTCGATGTTTTGTTTTTGTCAGATATTTTGCGTAGTGATGTATTGCGCTGGGTGAGTGTGGAATGGCATGAGAAAATTGCTATATGTTAAGAATCCGCGTAGGAATGACTTTATATGAGCATCTTCGCTATTGAAATTCCAATTGTACATCGCACCTAAATTGTGCTTGAGTTTTGTAGTTTATAACGTTAAATATCCCCCAGGGATGATATCATGCACTTAGAATGCGTATGACCGATACTCGGTATTATGTTGTAATGAGCAAATTTGGCTCGATGAGCATGTTCTTATGTGATATTTATGTGTGGATCGGGGCCCAAAACAGTAACAACTTCACAAAGACCGAGGGGTCAAGAGTTAAGAGCCTCTAAAGAGAATATAAGTGCAATAGTGTTTACAACAATACTCTGTGCGAAAATAGATAACAGTACGAAATGAAAAGATAGCTGGAAGGGGAGTAAGGTCCTGCGGACGCGGCAACTAACTTGACTATCCCGCAAATGCCTCTGAACAGCTACCGGATCAGGTCTGCTGAGACGTACCTGGATCTTCACACAAGGTGTAAGGAGTCTCAATATCAACAGTAACTGTACCAACAAGTATCAACAAAACAAAATAATAGCAATCAGATGTAGCTAAATGCAATGCAATGCATGAAATAACCGCTATGGTGCGTAGCCCGATCCGATTTGGGTACTCGTTCTCACTGTGGGGGGTTCAGACACCGGAGGGACTCCTACAGCCCAAGCACAATATCATGAATACGCTGCGGCGCGCAGCTTGATCCACTACCAGTCAGCTAATATGCAAATGCAGCCTCGAAGGCTCAAAAGTAATTTTGAAAACTCGTTTATCATTTTTCAGTTGAAAACAGTATGTCAAAGTTCCAGAGTTTGGAAAAATCATAATAACAGTAATAGCTCCGGACTGGTAGTAACACTAGCATGTCAATATGATAGAAACAATAATAACGATCCTCACAGGATCCCAATAACTGGCTCACAGCCCATAAAAGTACACGACCATCCGAGAAGGAGGTTCACCGGCTCAAGAATAGCCAATATCAAAATATAATATCAACCAGTCGGACTAAGCCATAGTCCCCAATCACAATCGACCCAGCACTCACAGGAGAGTACGTGTCTCACCGCTATGCAGCGTCACAAAGTGGTATACCTGGGTTTCGAACCCGCTGGTCATCACCCACATCCATTACTCACCTTAATTTGGCTCGACGACTAATCTGCGATGCCCTTGCCACGAGAATCAACCTCCGCAGGCGTAGAATCTGATCAAATATAGTGGAAATACATCAAAATAGGCCAATTAGATGATACCCAGTCAAAACAATTCAATTTACACCGAAAACTACAAAGTTGCCAAAACCTGACTTTTGGTACGTTTCACGAAAAATTATGAAAGCCACATATTCGGAACCCTCGTCTCAACACGAGTCTAAGCATATAAAATTTACCAAAATCGGACTCCATTTTTCCATTCAAATCAGTGATTTTCCATAATTTAGGCCTAGGGCTAAAATCCCCCTTTAATCTTCCATTAACAGTGAAATACTCAAGGGATTCCATGATAAAATACTGTAATTAGGCCATAAAACATACCTCCGATGAATACCCGATGAATTCCCAGCAATCTCCCGTGATTTTCTCTCTCTAAGACTCAAAAATGGAGGTTTTATGACTGAACCCGCGACTGGTCTGTGTTCTGGAATTTAATTCACTACCTGACCAATTATATCTATGTGTTCGCGTGACCTCCCACGCGTCAACGATGCACAACCCAGCTTACCCTTTGTGAACGCGACACTGCACCACGCGTTCGCAATGACCAATTTCCTCAGCCTCCAGATTTACTCTACGCGAACGCGATGCTTCCCATATTCCTCCTACGCGAATGCGACATCCGAGACGCGATTGTGAAGATTTCCTGCTTCCTCCTACGCGAACGTGACGCCCAGCATCGCGAACGCGATGCTCAACTTAACCCTGCCTATGCGAATGTAGGCCTTGCCTCGCGAACGCGAAGGCTTATTTTCTGCTGCACTGAAGCTACAATTTTCTGCAGACTTCTAAGTCTCAAATTATCCGGATGATGGTCCGAATTCACCCCGAGGCTCCTGGGACCCCAACGAAAACCATCAACATACTCCAAAACACGATACGAACTTGTTCTAATCATAAAAACACGCCCTTAAACAACGAAATCATCGAATTATAGCGGATTCAAGCCTAAGATTCAACTCAAACTTCCGAAACTAACATTCAATCAAAAACCCGACCAAACAACGTCTGAAAGACCTTAAAATTTGCAGACATATCCAAACTCACTAACGAACCTACTGCAACTGTCGGAATTCCATTCCGACTCCCGGATCAAAATCTCACCTACCGTTCGGATTTTGCCAAAATTCAACCTTAGCCAATTCAAGCCTATTTCTACACCGTACCTCCAAATTCAATTCCGATCGCTCCCCTAAGACACAAATCACCTCCCAAAACTAACAAAATCATCAGAATCCTATTCCAATCACTCTAACAAAATAGTCAACTCCAGGTTGACTTTCTACATTCAAGCTTCCTACAAAAAGGCTATTTTCCTCATTTTCAACCAGAATCACTCCTAACTCCCCCGATCGACTCTAACACTGATATTAAAGCATGAAACACATAAATGCAGAATAACAGGGTGGTAATTCCCGTGATGACGGGCCGGGTCATCACATTCTCCCTCACTTAAGCAAACACTCGTCCTTGAGCGGGTCAAGAAACATACCTGAAGACTCAAACAAGTGAGGATATATGCTCTGCATCTCCCGCTCGATCTCCCAAGTGGCCTCCTCCACAGGTCGACCTCTCCACTGAACCTTAACTGATGTAATGTCCTTGGACCTCAATCTCCTCACCTGACGTCGCAATATAGCTATAGGCTCCACATCATAGGTCAAGTCATCATCAAGCTGAATAGTGCTAAAGTCCAACACATGCGATGGGTCACCAACATACTTCCGGAGCATGGACACGTGAAACACTATATGAACTCCTGATAGACTGGGTGGCAAAGCAATCATATACACCACCTCTCCAATTCTCCTGAGGATCTCAAAAGGGCCAATAAATCTCGGACTGAGCTTTCCTAACTTCCCAAATCTCATGACGCCCTTCATCGGTGAAACCTTCGGTAAGACTTTCTCACCCACAGAATAAAACACATCTCGAACCTTCCAGTCCGCATAACTCTTCTGGCTCGACTGAGCTGTACGAAGTCTCTCCTGAATAACCTTCACCCTATCCAAAGCATCCTGGACTAACTCTGTCCCCAATAACCTCGCCTCACCGGGCTCAAACCAACCAACTAGAGATCTACACCGTCTCCCATATAAAGCCTCATACGACGCCATCTGAATACTGGATTGGTAGCTGTTGTTATAGGCAAACTCTATGAGAGGCAAATAATCAGCCCATGAACCACCGAAGTCAATTACACAAGCTCTCAACATATCCTCCATGATCTGAATAGTACGCTCGGACTGTCCGTCCGTCTGAGGATGGAATGCAGTACTCAACTTAACTTGAGAGCCCAACTCACGCTGAAATGTCCTCCAGAACTGCGAAGTAAACTGTGTACCTCTGTTTGATATGATAGAAACTGGGACTCCATGCAATCTAACAATCTCCCGAATGAATATCTCAGCTAACCGCTTCGAGTAGTACGTAGTACACACATGAACGAAATGAGCTGACTTGGTCAGCTTATCCATAATCACCCAAACAGAATCAAACTTCCTCGCTGTCCGAGGGAGTCCAGTAAGAAAGTCTATGGTGATCATTTCCCAATTCCACTCGGGAATATCAATGCGCTGAAATACGCCACCGAACCTCTGATGCTCGTACTTAACCTGCTGACAGTTGAGGCACCGTGCTACATGTCTAACAATGTCCATCTTTATCTTTCTCCACCAATAATGCTGCTTCAGGTCTTGGTACATCTTCTCGGCTCCTAGATTGATAGAATACCGCGAGCTATGGGCCTCCTCCAATATCAACTCACGAAGGCCATCAACATTGGGCACACATATCCGGCCATGCATCCTCAATACGCCGTCACTATCAATGGTGACATCTCTAGCATCATCATGCTGAACTCTGTCCCTAAGGACAACCAAGTGTGGATCATCATACTGGCCCTCATGAATACGATCAAATAGAGAAGACCGAGATAACATACAAGCCAACACCCTGCTGGGCTCTGAAATGTCTAACCTCACTAGCCGAATGGCTAGCACTTGAACATCATAAGCAAATGTTCTCTCCTCAGCTGGAATATATTCCAAGCTCCCCATACTGACCGCCTTCCGGCTCAAAGAATCGGCCACCACATTGGCCTTCCCCGAATGATATAGAATAGTAATGTCATAATCCTTGAGCATTTCAAGCCATCTTCGCTGTCTCAAATTAAGATCCTTCTGTTTGAACAAGTGCTGGAAACTACGATGATCAGTATACACCTCACAGGACACGCCGTACAAATAGTGCCTCCAAATCTTCAAGGCATAAACTATGGCAGCTAGCTCCAAATCATGAACATGGTAGTTCTTCTCACGTGTCTTCAACTGCCGAGAAGCATAAGCAATCACCTTACCTTCCTGCATCAATTCACAACCTATCTTCACTCCCGAGTCATCACAATATACAGTATATGAACCTGAAGCTGAGGGCAACACTAATACTTGAGCTGTGGTCAAAGCCGTCTTAAACTTCTAAAAGCTCTCCTCACACTCATTCGACCACACGAATGGGGCACCCTTATGAGTCAATTTATTCAAAGACGAAGCAATGGATGAAAATCCCTGAACAAACCGACGATAATAACCTGCCAAGCCAAGAAAGCTCCTGATCTTTGTAGCTGAGCCGCCATGGGTATGCTATTTGGAGCGGGTTGCACGCTGCAACAATGTGATATCGAGTACAATTCTCTATGTGCCATCTTGGTATGCCTTGCTTCCTGTTTTCCAAGGAAAGTCTGTGTTAGTGCGTATGATTTGATAATTCCTTTCAAAGCTCATTTTCTTTAGTACTGCATTCGAATTGGTAGCTTATTAGCACATTTGGGTATCATATGCGACATTTAATTATGTCTGGAGTGGCTTATTGCCCGAGCAGTTCATACTGAGTGAGACGAGGTCATTGAATTCGAGATCAGTGCAATCTGAGTATATGAAGTAAAGTAAAGAGCTAAGACCATTGTTTGGTTCAGAATAAGGTGATAGTTCTCGCCAAGAGTATAGATATAATGAAATGCTATTTCGACAGTGGCTAAGAATGTGTACAGGTCTCATCTGTCGTGTCTTCATTGTAAGAATTTGCACAAGACCTGTATATGTCATGCAGAGCATGTGATGTGTAGTGATTCCTCCTAAGTGATTAGATAAATGAGCTTCAGATTATGAGAAAAATTTTAGAATATCTCCCGTTGAATGAATGGATACTTGATGGGTGCATGTATTCGCACGGTGAAAACTGGGATCAGGTATGATGATTCGTGTGTTATAGAGAGTTTTGATGTAGAGGCTATATTGTGATGGTGGATCTTTATTCGCCGATGTGTTATATTTTGGATGTGATGTTAGAATTCAGACTGGTTGTTGTAGAGTTGGGTGATTTTGAACTATTGCATTAGGGGCTACGCCAGAAATGCCACGGGTTAAGTGGTGAAGTGCGTTAAAATATATTTTAGCAGAGTGATTATATTTCAAAGAATCAGCGGACAGATGGGATGGAGTGCTTTCTTAATTGGGCATTGTGATAAATGTCAGTGCAGAGGTTGCTATCATTGATCCTGTTCCGTTATTGAAGGATTTTTCGGATGCGTTTCGTGTGATCGGGCATGTAATCGGTGAGATTGTGGATTTTGGTATTTATTAGATGCCTTCGTCAGGAGTTGTAGAAGTGAAAGAAATATTTTTTCAGGCTTCTTGGTACTGAGTTCGTTGGCAGGCCGATATGGCTATGCAATTAGCTGGAGTTAGTTTAGTTGACCCTGAGTTGTACTATTGAGGAATAGGTTGAGTTTATCGTTATTGAGTTTGCTAGCGATCTAAGAAATGCAGAGTTATTTTTCGATGTTGTGAGACATTGTGATTTGATAGTTATGGGCACATGTGGTTCCATTGAGAATTCATAGAGAAATTCGAGCGGGAAAAGTAGCTGAGTGTTGCTCGGTGTATGGAGCATTTGATATGGTCTATCAGGTTGTGTGTTGTATGTTCTCTGTTTCACTATGGGTGTAATGTATTTAGTTGGTTTCGGACATCAAATGTGCGTGGTTGTTGATTTTGAGAATAGCAGCTTGAGGTGCTTCAGGTGTAACCGCATTAGGATATGATCGTGCATTGTAGCGAGGCAACGTGAGTTATGAACTTTCGGAGTAGATTCAAGCATTCTATTTCTATGATGTTAGACGGGGTCTCAGCCTGTATTGTAATGGCATTGATGAGCTTGAGTTACAGCTCTATCGATTGAGTTATTTGTTATGATTTGACTGTGTTCAGATTGTTTCTTACTGGTGCATGTATTATGCAAGATGTGGTTTCGACTTGTATTGAGGTATCATATCATCAGAGTGGTGTTAGATTCGAGGTGATCATTGGGTTCATTAACGAATATGGACAGATTTGATCTTAACTTGTTAGGAAGATAATATCGAGCTGTGACCCGAAAATCTATTGTGATATAAGTCAAGGGAAGTGGTTTAATTATTGGTTGATCTGAGAGATATTACAGTTTATAGTGCATTTAATTCATCGTTGACAGTATATGAAAGTATGGGAATAAGGCTTTAGCTAATAAGAGGTTCTCTGCCGGTAATTGGTTGCTGAGGACAATTGCTGTGAATAGAAGCTATGATTCCAAGTGTTTGGTTTAGGCGGTATATCATATTTTTTCAGCTAAGGGTGAAAGTATGGGTTATTACAGCTGGTTCAAGCTTACCCGGAGTTCAGATGTGAATTTCTGATCTTGTGTATGATTTTCGGAAAGTGCGATGTGGTTTTATGGATTAAATGGACTATGAAAGTTCGTATATATAGTGTTATCAGGTCTATATGATAGAATGAAGGAGGATCACCCCGGGTATATGGTTGGTAAGATAATTCAACTACTGGTTGGCTTCTAGAACAACTCTCGATATGCTCGAGGACGAGCGTTTGTTTAAGTTGGGGAGGATTTAACGACCCGACCCGCCGTCACGGGAGTTACCACCCTGTTTTCCCTGTTTTATGCTTCTATATGTTTCATTATATATGTTTGGAGAATTTGAAGTAATTCAGATAGAGTTTGGTTAGAAATAAGGCAATTGGTCTCTTTTTGAGAAGGATAGTTTGGAAAAGTTAAATGAATGTTGACATATAAGTTATAAGAATTGGAATGGATTTCTGATAATTCAACTAGTTTCGGGGGATGATTTATGACTTAGGAGAGCAACCGGAATTGAATTTGGAGGTCCGGTATAGAATTAGGCTTGAATTAGCTAAGGTTGGATTTTGGCGAATTCCCGATGGTAGGTGAGATTTTGATCCGAGGGTCGGAATGGAATTCTGAGAGTTGTAGCAGCTCAATTAGGTGATTTTGGATAGACGTGCAAAGTTTCAAGTCATTCGGAGGTGTTTAGGTCGGGTTTTAGATCAAATGAAAGTTTCGGAAGTTTTAGAAGAACTTAGACTTGAATCCGATGTAAATTTGGCGTTTTGATGTTAGTGTTGGTGATTTGAGAGTGCAAATAAGTTTGCATGATCATATGTGACATGTTAATATGTTTGTATGCGGTACCGAGGAGCTCGGGTGAGTTTCAGATAAGTTTGGGTTGCGTTATCTCGTATTTCTTATGCTTCGACATCGTTTCTTCAAGCATAAATGATATCATATTGCACAAATAAGCTCCGATTATTGTGTTCAATAAATAATTTGATCCTTATAGTAATTACGGACCCGTAGCAAAAAGAATCATCGAATTTGGACATCGTATGAGGATTTTATGGCCATTTTACTAAGGTTGCCCAGATTTTCAGGTTAATGACGAAATTGCTGTTGACAGCGTATTAAAAACCTGCACTATTTGCAAATCTTAAAACCTACATATCTCCTTCATTATAAGGTCAAACCGAGTAATTCAAAAAGCCTAATTCATTAGAATTTCACAAGGAATCCATTGAGAACAGTAAACCGCATGAACAGTATACCTATAATGAGCAGGTCGAGTTTTCTTCCAATTTTGGAACAGGAAGAAGCTTTTGAGGTGATATTTAAGAGAAACTTCATTGGATTTGATTAGGTAAGAGTTCTTAGATTCGTATTTTATTGATATGATGTAAAAAAATAGATTAAACACTGAAAAATCAAGGATTTAAGGGGTAAAAATTGAGGTTAGGGCTTGAAACCTAAGAAGGTGTAAAGTTGAAATTTGAGGGGTCAAACGGACTCCAATTCTGGTGTTCTTTATATGTACGGAACCGTAGCGAGACGAGGTGTGATTTTCAGAATTTTTTGAGAAGTGGGCCTGGGGCTCGGGTTTTACCAACTTCGTGATTTTTGCGTTATTTGAGTAAGTTTGATCGGGTTATGTTTCCTTGACCCATATTTATGTAATTGATGTGGTTTTGAATAGATTCTACGCACGAGGCGGCAAATTCAAAGGGAAAAGGCATCGCGGACGAGTCCCCGGCCGGTTAGAGGTGAATAGTTAGTATATATGATAGCCTGAGGGTTTGAAACCCCGTCTTAGCACATTGTGACACTATTAGGGCGTGACTCACACACCGTGGTAGGTGCGGGATTGGTTATGAATAGGGATTGAGACTTGGTCCATTCCGAATATGAATAATATTATATTGGCAGTTGAAACGCGCCTAGTGTCAAGTATATATGTGGGCTATAAGCCATGTTTGGGGCCTTATGTCGACCTGTTGTATCCCTAGGGGATAGATATCTATGTGATAGCTTGATTTGTAAAATCATTGATCTCAGTCCTGGCTTGAAGTTAACTATTATGAAATGCTAAGTCACCTGTTCTTGAAAAATTAAATAAAATTAAAGTGTTTTTCATTATTAATGAAATGGAACCTAGAAATAAATAAATTGAACTGTTGTGTGACTCATATGCATGTTGTGTACTGAGGATGGATCGGGCTGCACGCCACAACAGATAATATGAATATTGCGCTTGGGCTAAAAGAGCCCCTCCGGAGTCTTTACACATCCCCAGTGAGCGTCGTCGACGTTAAATACATCGGGCTACGCGCCGTAGCGGTCATGTGCATTGCATTGCATTTTTGTTTGCAAATTATCTGTGATAATTGTGATTTTGCTGTTGTTGTTAATTCGTGGTAGGTATCAGACTGTAGTTTAGCTTTGCTCTGTGGTATTCTGGTGATTTCCTGCTTTTAGCTATTTTATATACTTTTTACTCACTGAGTAGTTAGTACTCACCCCTACTCCCTGCACATTTGTGTGCAGATCCAGGTACATATGAGAGTTAGACGGGCATTCCAGCTTACTACCGAGTATATTCGAGTTGCTGAGGTAGCTGCGGGCGTTCACAGAACCTAGCTTCTCTCTTTATTATAGTTATTTCTATATATATTCCCAGACTTGAGTATTTTATTGAGTATGTCTATTACTATTCAGTTTTGCTTAGAGGCTCTAGACTCGTGACCCTAGATCTTCTGGGAGTGTTATTTCGATGTTCGCACTTCTCAGTATATAATTATACTATTATTATCAGAGTATTATTATTTACTCTTATATTCTTCTTGAAATTTGCCCTTTTGGGATTGGTCTTTAACTGTAGAAACAGTTGTTGGTCTACTTGCTTAGCTTTAGGGTGGGGCGCCATCACGATCGGGTTTGGTTCGTGACATGGATGGGAGCCTACTCACTATCAGTGGGATGACCGTTCGAACATAGACCGGCAGTATGTTGGATGGCTGTAACAGCAGATAGCTTATTGGGAGGACCGAGCTGAGCGCATCCCGCTACCACCTACAGTTTTCCAGGTGTGTCGACCCAAAAGGTCATCACCTATTTTCCTCACAGTTTCGTGCTTTCGAGGCCTCGAAAATCTTATTTATATTGCCTTGATTTGCGTGGGTAGTCTGGGCGCGTAGCCGAAAATATTTTACGTTGAAATATGTGAATTTTGTAAAATAATTTGATATAAATATTATTATAGTTGACTTTTGACAGCATTTTTGGTAAACGAACCCGGACCTGAGATCGGACTGTCCCAGAAGGTCCATGAAAAAATATGGGACTCAGGCATGTGCCTAGAGTCAAAATCCGAGGTCTAGAACCTGAGTAAAAGAATTTTTCTGTTAAATTATTTTTCAGAAATTATTAAGGAAAATGAGAATCAAAATTGATTAAAAGGTTATGGTATCGGGCTCGTATGTTGGTTCCAACATCCTGTACGAGTCATATATATTTTTTAAGCGCTTCTGTAAAGTTTGGTCAAGAACGGACGTCGTTTGACGTGTTTCGGACCTAAAAAACTAAAGTTAAGGTTTATGAACTTTGAAATGAAAAGTGATGATCTTGGGGTTTAATTCATTGAATTTGATGTTATTTAAGTGATCTGATCGCTCGAGCAAGTTCGCATGATATTTTTGAGTTAGTGTGTGTGATTGGTTAGGAGCCTCGAGGGCTCGGGGGTGTTTTGGAGGTATGTCGGGGTGGTTTTTCACATAAAAACATAGCAAATTTCTTAAGATTTTGCAGATGAATTTGTTCTTTGCGAATGCAGCCTTAGGCACGCGTTCGCAGTGCCTTGTGATCCCCTTCGTCGCGTTCGCGTTCTGGCCGTCGTGATCGCGTAGTTCAATGCCCAGTCTCTATTGCGTTCCCATCCCTACGCACGCGTTCGCATAGGCTAATCTGGGACTCCCCAGCCTTTCCTTCTACGCGTTCCCGTTCATTCTCCATGCATTCGTGATTCAATTCCTAGTTACCCTTCACGAATGCGACCCTTTTCACGCAAATGCAAAGGGTAATTTTGCCCAGCTAAATTTTTACAAAGAGGGACAGAATCAGTAGCTCGGGATTTTTCACTCTTTTATCACGAACCCTCTTTTCTCCCAAGCCCTAAGAAGCCATTACCGCCCCCAAGCTTCAAGACCCTTTGAGTAAGTAATTTCCCGCTTATTTTCTTCACTTTTCCTTCATTAATTAACTAGTTTCTAAGCCTACATCATGAAATTAAGGTAGAAATCATGGGTTTTGAGCAAAGTTAGGTTCTTGGGAATTTTGGGTAATTCAACGCCAATTTGGGGTCGAATCTTAAAACAAATTATATATTTGCACTTGTGGGGGTATGGGTGAATTTATTTTGGTTCGAATCTCGACTTTTGACCAAGCGGGCCCGGGGTCGGTTTTACAATTTTTGGACAGAATATTAAAAGGACTTGATGCAGAATTGATGATATTAAATGAATTATGTATAGATACAATTGAATTGAAGCGAAATTTGAAAGGAAAGGCGAGGACCGAGTTGACCATAAACCTTCGAGGTAAGTGTTTGATCTAACTTTGTCTTGGGAGAATAGGATTAGAGTATAATAAATTGCTAATTGCTAATTGATTGAGTGCGGTGTATAGGCATGGTGATGAGTTTCTATAAACCGAAGTCTAGCATGACCGTGGGTCTTTGTTCGTAAATGTTTCGAGAAAAATTTGGAACTCACTTAAGTTAAAGTATAATTTGCTACAACTGTGCAGAGTTTAGAATAAAATGTGAAATATTGATTTTTGGAGCATTGGCTCGAATACTGAATATTATTGAATTAAAGGTCGAAAGTATGAAAGAAAGTATAATTAATCCCTTACCGGGATGGTTAAATTACTGAACCTTTGCCGGATTGTGAAAGTTATTGCTATTGTTACCTTGCTGGGACCTTATTGTTATTGTTGTTACTCCCTTGCCGGGATAGTACTTGTTATTTATTTATCCTTCTTGCCCATTTGGTTGTGACTGTTGTTTGGGTGAGGAAGAGTGATATTGTACGAAGGATCATTCCGTGCTATTTCTGATTTTAATTGCATGAAGGGTCATTCCGTGCTATGTTGTGACTATTTACGCACGAAGGTACGTTTTTTGCTCTGATTTGATTATATTTGCACGAAGGGTCATTCCGTGCCATAAAATGAGAGTTATGTGAGGAAAAGCACAAAGGGTAATGTCCTGCATTTTTATATGATTGTTTGGGTGAGAATGAGAGTAAAAGCACGAAGGGTGATGTCGTGCAACTATTGAATTTCTTATTTTGTGATAATTATTTTTGTGCTCCATTGCTAATTACACTGATAAATTATATATGTTCAATTGTGCTCCCCATAGCATGTTCCGTCCCTTTTATTTGTTTAGTTAAGTATTTTTGTTGTTTTTATTGTACATATGTATATAGAATTGTACATGTTGATTAGGCAGTCCTATCTAGCCTCATCACTACTTCGTCGGGGTTAGGCCAGGCACTTACCAGCACATGGGTCGATTGTGCTGATACTACACTTATGTGCATTTTTGCACAGGTCTAGGTTTTGAGTAGCACAACAGCAGTAGTTCGATAGTAGGATCTTATTACTATGCGACTAAGGTAGCTTGCAGGCCTCCGCAGGCCCGACGTCTCTACTTATGGTTTTCATTTATACTGCAATCTCATTATTTCAAGACAGACAATAGTTATATTTCTTTCAGACCATTATATGTAGTTTATTCTTAGTAGTTCATGAGTTTGTGACTCCACATCTTGGGTAGAGAGCAGTTCATATTTTTTCAGACTTATATAGTTGGACTTCCACAACTATTGTTATTATTATTATTCATGCTATTAAACTGACAACACGATGGTTTTATTTATGAAAACGGTGAGTAAATTTGGCTTGCCTAGCTACCACGAGTCGGTGCCATTGGTTGCGCCCAACTATGCCTCACAAAAACAACAATGTGGTCGCAGCAAATATAACCCAAGTATTACGCTCGGGGTCGAATCCTTAGAGAATTAACCTATCAGCTACTATCTCCAAAACCACTAACTCTTCAGAATCAGTTTCCCAAATATTCAAATCTCCGTTGAGTGTTCCTTAATAACTACTTTTGCAAAGAATTAAATAACTATAAAATAACTAAATATGTTGTAAACAATAATGAGAAAGACTAAGGTAATGATTTCCCCTATTAATGGAATCCTTTCTATTTATGCTCATAAAAATTTATCAATATCTCTCTATCAATCATGAACACTAATCTTACCGTAAATCTCTCCCGAGTAATCACAGTAATTTACTATTGCACTCTTCCAAGTTACACTAGCTTACTTTAATTAACACTGTTCACTTTAGATTACACCCAAGGCTTCGTTATCCCTAATCCTGCCTTTAAACCCGCAATTATAGATTCCTCTAATAATCTAGGATTGGTGTTGTTCAACAATAACCTAAATATGCACTCTTTTCCAAGTTATGCACACTAAATAGGCACACCTAATTGAGGATCATGTCAATTAACTACAACAAATACAAATTTGAACAAATAGAGATTAACTAACAATTTGTATTCACATAAATCAGAAGTTCATCATCCAATAGGTTCCATCAAACCTTAGATAAGAATTTAGCTACTCATAACTATGGAAACAAAAGCTAGAATAGAATTCATAATGAAAATTCAAAAGAAAAGAAGAATGATGTTTGGAGAAATCTCTCACAATAGGTTTCCTCGCAAAAGTACTCTAAAATACCATGCTTGTCTCCTTTGGGAAAATCCTAATGTTTTATATAGGGTTTAGGTCTAAAATATCCCATTGTTACACTTAAGTCCCTCCATTTTCCACCTTCTACCGCGGTCGCGGCAGAACCGCGGCCAAACAAGCTCTTTGATTCTCTGAGATTCTGCCGCAGTCGCGGTGAAACCGCAGCCGAACAGTGTTTCTGAATCTAAAGGGCTGTATGGACATGGCTTCAATGGGAATTTGCTTTTTTGGCCTTTTCTTCCACTTTTTACTCCAAAATTGCTCCTTAGCCTTCCTTAACCATTTATTACCTACAAATCATGAAAAACACTAATACGAGCATTTTGTCATCATATATATATATATATATATATATATATATATATATATATATATATATATATATATATATATATATATATATATATATATATATATATATATATATATATATCACCAAAAACAACATAATAAGGTGAATATTTAGGGCATGAATATAGTTAAATTCACCTATTATCAACACCCCACATTTAAACCTTTGCTCGTCATCGAGCATAATTAGTCACACTTATAGGACTAACTTGTCAATGTATTACCCCAAAATATGTCACACTCGCTATTATCAATGATTAACCTAAGCAGTGTAATAATCCTTACTCAACTGCAGACTCTCATGCCAAGACATATTATTTCTCACTCTAATTACTCTAACAGAAGTGAAGTCTCACTTTTTCTTCCTGTGTCACATTCCCTCACAATACAAAATCTGAGAGAAGTTCCACACACATTAAATTTAACAACAAGGAACCATATCGGAAGATTTCACTCACTCTCAGCAAAGAGCATTAACATGCCACATAGACACACCATAAGCTTTCCCTTAGTGTACTACTCGACTAATCGAGCCATTCAGTCAAAGATCAAGAGGTCTTTAAAGGTTGTAATGTAGGCTAAGGGACGGTTAGGATACATTTGGATATAGTGGCTAACCTCCCTAAGAACTTTTAATACACACTTCTTTTTTTTTTCTTTCACCTTTATGCTCAACCCAACCATTATTCCACATTTTTATTTACTTGTAGCCCCCACTTTTCTTTAGGTGCAATTGGCTTCTCCTTTTTTTTTAACATTTACTATACAAATGCCAGTTCATCAATTCAGCCATTCATTCTTGATGCCCCTTTTCACTAACTCCCTAACACCCCACACTTTATCTTTTGCATTTCTTTAATACTTAAAGTTCTTCCAGAAGATAAAGGTTCAAACATTTAACTTATTCAGCACAGCTATTGAGATTATTATAGGGTTATCAAAGAACAATCTTAAGGCTACAAGGGATTAACTATGGTATTATGTACAGGTGGATTCAATATTTTTTATAGGGTTGCACAAACAAATGTCTCTATCCTCTCTAAAACTAAACGACTTCTATTTCGCTTTGTAAACACACATGGCAAGTTCTAGGTATCATATGTAAGAACATAATGCAAGTAAAAACCTCACACACACTTAGCATGTAACTCATTCCGAATCAATTCATCAACAGAATCATACAAGTGATCAAGCAAGACAAGTTTTGCAAAATTAAGGCATATCTTAGAGTCTACAATCAAGCTTAGACATCACATTCTCAAGTTCTTTTTAGTTATTTGCAAGTATGCACATTTGGGGTTATACTAACCTTCACCCATCTAATTCTAAAAACTAGTTAAAGAAAAATTTACCTAACCCGGTTCAAGAAAAACCCTTGGAAAAGAACCATAGTCAAAAGAAAAACCAAGGGGAAGGTAATACACTACCTAAGAGAAAAATTAAAAACAAAAAACCTACATGGACTACTTTCCTTAAGAGTACTGTCCAAGCCGTCATCAGGGAGAGTCCTCTACTTTTGTTTTTGGGTTTTATAATTTTTTTATTTTTTTATTATAAGCAATTCCGACTTTGACCCTTAAGAAACCTATCGAAAAGTGTCTATCGTTGGGCTAAGTCAGCTAATCCTAATATAAACTTACTCCAATATATACAATACTAAGTTACAGTACAACACAATTATACAAGATACAGCATACAAAAAGAGTAAGTCTCCCATCCCACACTTAAAATTATTGCATTTCCCCATGTCATATAAAGATAATAAAGAATTAAGGGGTTAGAAGACTTCCCTGAGACTCAATCAGAGTCGGAGACAATGCCGGGGTCGGCATGGCATGCTCTCCCCAATGCTTGAAACCAAGCCATGAATCGGCTCTCAGACCTAGATTGCCTCTGGGACATTGCATTAATGCGTGTGTTCAAGCCATCCACTGAGGAGCGGAGATACGTTACCTCTTCCTCCAAAGACCGTAGCATATGTCTCATGGACTGCGATCTTGAAAGATAAGCCCCGGAGTGTGTGCTCCTAGAAGGACCTGCACTATCTGTGGACCCTCTGGACGGGGCAACATGGACAGGGTCATCATCTTCATCATCAATGTCAATTGTTCTGCTGACACCTCGTCCCACCCGAATTAGAGAGGCCTTGAATAGAGGTTTTGGTGGCAACTATCAGTTGGGTAGGTAGGTGTATTACTCATCGAACACAGTGTGGTGACTAAGGAAGGGAAGTAGAATCCATTTGTTTTCAGTCGACCCTGGAGTATCATCTCGTTGCCAATTATCCAGGCTGCGTCAAACTCTTTCTAAGTGACAAAACACCAAGTCAAGACTGGCCTATTGAAATTTACATCCGTAGTGTTTCTTGATGGGAGGAACCTACTGCAAATCACTGTTAGCCAACATTTGGCCAAGTGCGTGAATGAGGCGGAGTTGAGGGTGATTTGGTCCCTTATCCATATAGGTCACCCTCTTGTGCACAGTGCCTCTGTCATAACCGCCCAAGTGGCATTGGGCCTATCGTGATAATAGTCCATGTCACTACTGAATGGTGGCAACCTCAACACATGTCGTATCGTCGGAACCTTGGGCAATGACTCTTTTGTCGCGAACAAACACCTCCCTGCACATGTGGAATGTGCAGTTGGCATAAAACTCACGTACCAACATCTTGTTGACAGGCGCTATGTCCTGGAACAAGAATTTCATCTCCCATCACCTAATCTTCTCATACATGTCTGTTTTCTCATCACGAAGACCCATCTAGTCAATCAGAATCTCATGCAGAAAACTCTTTGTGGCATTGGCATGGAAATCATCTTCAGCCACTTCCAATCAAACCGTGATGCATCATAAGTTGGTTGCCTAGAGGGCCATGCTGCTTGTCTTGACCTTTTGGGAGCCATAGTCCTACAAAGAAGTAAGAAAACTATATCAAAATATGTCCATAACAATAGCCAAATAGATGGTTACTCAGACTTCACCACCCGATGACCACAAATACACTCCCTCAATTCAATCATACCATGTCCGCTGAAGTCCCACAATTTTCCTACTTTTCTACCACTTCCGGTATAGTACACCCATACTTACACTTTTTTATGTTAAACATACAGTACATAGCCACCATATAAACATCACCCATCCATTACAACAACCCCACTACTCAATTACACACAACTCCACAAGTACAACAACCCACACCTCAATTGGGCATAAAATATCCCACAAATATACAACACTATGCCAACACATGGCTCAATCACCACATTACACCACAAAAACATATTCTTGGGACTCCAAGCCACAAAAACAACATCACAATTAAACAATCATGGAGACCCACACAATTTTAGCATCAAACAACTCCAAGAACATCATCTACAATAATGGCACTTTAAAATAAAGCAAAAATTAGAGTTTTACACTAAGCGTAACTAGAGTTTAAAGAAAACTACAAATTAATTACAATACACTACTTTAAATAGAAAGAGATAGAGAGAAAAGGAAGAACTTACTTGTGTTAAAGATGCAAGAGTGAAGGTGGGGGGTAATGGGGAAAGATGGAGAGGGAAATGAAGGAGTAGAAGAGAAAGAGTGGGGGAGGGTCTTTTTAGAGAGAAGAGAGAAGAAAAAAGTGATTGAGGGGCGGCTGCTTAAGAAAAATAAGGGGTGGGGGCGTCGATTAGGGTACGAATAAGGGGGGAATAAAAAAATTAATTTTTTTAATAGAAAACTTACCTGGGCCATGAATTGGGTTGTGATTCTGTCGCGGTTGCGGTAGAACCGCGAGCAACAAGGTTCAGAGACCTTAATCCACCGTGGTTTGACCGCGTCGCGGTGGATCAACTTCAAAGAGGGAGTTTGACCGCGGTTTCACTTAGGTCTTGGTGGATGACCCACTCGGATTCTAATGCCCAGTTGCATCATTTTTTTGTGATTATAAGCTAAACTATAAGAGTTAAAAATATAACAATTTCATGGGTTGCCTCCCACGTAGCGCATGATTTAACATCCCGGCACGACTCATCTGAGCGCATTTAAGTTTCGCTCAACCTTTGTGGATCATTCAAATGTAGCTCTGACTTCTCCTTAGGCTCGTCCATACCCATTTATAATTTCAATCGCTGACCATTGACTCTAAATGTGCGAGAGTCATCTTCAGTAGCAACTTTCACAGCTCCGGATGGAAATACTTCAACCACGCGAAATGGTCCAAACCATATTAACAATCGTAATCTTGAGTGATAGAGAAATACATTGTCCCCGGAATTGAAACTTCGCTCAATGATGTTTTGATCATGCAACCGCTACATTCTCTCCTTATATAGCCTTGTGCTTTCAAATGCCAAATACCGGAAGTACTCTAACTCATGTAATGCATTGACTATTGTTGCGCTCGCAGCTTCCAAGTCTAAATTCAGTTGTTTAAGTGCCCACCACTCTCTATGTTCAAGTTCAACCGGTAAGTGACAGGCCTTCCCAAATACCAACTTGTAGGGTGACATGCCAATTGGTGTCTTGAAAGCTGTCCTGTAAGCACATAGTGCATCATCAAGCTTTCTTGACCAGTCAGTCCTTGTAGCATTCACTGTTTTCGTCAATACGCTCTTGATTTCTCTGTTGGACACTTCAACCTGTCCACTAGTCTGTGGGTGTATGGAGTAGCCACCTTATGGCGCACATCATATTTCGACAACAACTTCTCAAATGCCGTGTTACAAAATAAGTTTCTCCATAGCTTATAATTGCACGCGGTTTCCCAAAGCGGGTGAATATGTTCTTCTTGAGAAACCCAACCACCACCTTGGCATCATTGGTGGGTAATGCTGCATGTGAGCACGTGATTTTTGGCCTAAGCAAATTATTCCAAAATCTAAACAAATGATTTTTTAAATTTCTGTTAAATATTTATTGCATTTTTTGTGTTAACTAGTAGCATAATAATTCATAAAAAATATGCAATTTTAATTTTACAATTTTGGTATTAATACATTTTAAGAACAAATTAAAAAAAAAAGTCAAAATAGCATTTTTGTGTATTAATTTTAAAAAAATACCATAAAAAAAGAAATTAATAAGTTTTAAAATTAGCAAAATTAAAAAAAAAATAAAAGAAATACAAAAATACAAATACAAAAGGAAATACAAGATAAATCACATAAATATACACAAAAATTGGACTGATAATATCAGTGACCCAAAAATTGAATACACTAGCCCAATTAACCCCAAGCCCAAAAAGAAATACCTGTCTGCTTGGCTCTAAATCCAAATGACACCGTTTAGTTATAAGAGATTTGGGCCATTGATTAATTCGATCAAATGGTAAGGTATACAAACCAGTTAATAAGCCAAACGACGACGTTTCAGTCGTCAAATCCTGGCCATTCAGTTGATTGATTTAACGGGTAGAATTGAATCATCAATTAAATGAGACGATACCGTTTCAAAGCCTAGAGCATTTGAGCCGTTAATACACTTAATCCACCAGCTCAGAATATCAGATCCCCTTTCTATAAATTGGTGTATACTTACACCATTAATCATTTCACCTTCCACTCATCTATACACAAACCCTAGCCGCCCATTTTCCTCTCACTAACCCCGCCGAACCCTACCGGTGGGAAACGTAAACTAAGCCAATGATTCCACCATTAACACCACAAAAAGATCTAAGCCTCCTATCTCACCCCCAAAGTCAATTTCCCTCAAACAGCTGGGATCTTTTCATATATATGTTCAAGTGTCGTCGAAACCCTACTTCGGCGAACACAGTGTTGGCTTCAGCCTTCACCATTAACACTATCAAACTATCTCAGTCTTCTCTTTCACCTTCTATACTTTGTTTCCTCAAAAAACACTAGAAACCCTTGAATCATCAAACAAACCTCACCGGAACCCTATTTCGGAGAACAACAATTACGCCAAATCTTTCACCAATAACACCCAAGACACCTCTTGACTTCCTCTTTCAATCCATACAACCCGTTTGTCTCGAATCAGACTATTTTCTTTCGAATACGTTGTTGAAAATCATTGGAATCCTACTCCGTTGAATAACCTTTACCCAAAAATGTCCATTAGTCTTCTGAGCCTTAGTTTGAAACCTTTAAGTACAAATAACCTTGAAAAGATAAAAAATAATCAAAGGAAGGTTCTGCCAGAAAATCAAGAAAAATGAAGAAAAAAGAACAGAAGAAAGAAAGAAAAGGAAAAAAGAAAAGAAAAGTCTAGAAGAAATAACAAAAAAGCTAAGTTTTTCCGTTTCCTTTTTATTATTTTGCTTCTGTTTACTTGCATGTCTATGATTCTTTTTTTGTTGTTAATGTTTCATAAAAATGACATAGTACTTTAGCGTTTTGATTTCTATTCGAATAGGTTCTGATTATTTGATAACTTGATTAGTAATTAGGGTTTTCTTTTTTATTAAATAATCAGAATCTTTATTGTTTGATTGGTTTCTGAATTTTATTAATTGATTACTTATGTTTGATTTGGTTATAGCTGTTAATTGACAATTAATAAGAAATTAATTAGTCCAAATAACTAGTTGAGGTTTATAATTCTGATTATCAGAATAATTTTGTTCTGATTATTTTTTTTTAAAAGGAATTTGGTTATAACTGGGGATAAAGGGCAGTACGGGTAGAAGGGTAATTGAAATGTGGAATCAGGGTTAGTTTTAGGAATGTCATTTGGTTCATTAGTAATAATTCTAAGGGGGTGAGGGTAGATTTGGTAATACTATTTGATCTAATGGTAAAATGCTTAAGGGGTGAAGGGTATTTCAGGCATAATAAAAGGGTAGTGCAATGAATACCAACTAGAAGTGAGGGTAGAAGGGTAAAAATAAAGGAAAAGAACATTCTAGATTGGGGAAAATGGGTAATACTGCATTAATAATGGGATTTGATTAAATAAAAAATAATAAGGGTCTAATTGCAATAAAAGAAAGGACTAATGGACAATTTTAGAGTTTGAAATTCCCTCCCTTTTCAAATCTATAAATAGGCTTCATGAGCCTTCTTTTAAAAAGTTCTGAAGTTTGGCTAATCTAAAATCCTACTAAAATCATCTCGATAATTCTAAGTCTTCACCTTAGAGATTTTTCATTTTCAAAACTCAAAAATACCAGACAAAATATCTGAAATAGTTCGAGAATCCTACTGTTTCATTAGTTCTAACATCAATCTGGAATCTGTTTGGTGCTGATTGTCGAGTTAGTGTGGAAATCACATTTTGTAATCAAGTGATGGGTTATATGGTGGTTTGCTGTTGTTGATCTATTATTGTTGTGGTTCAATTGGTGATGATTGAAGATGATTGATTGTTGTTGTTATCACTGTTGTTGATCTAGGTACACTTCTGTCATTGTGATGTAATTGCGAAACAGAAGAAGACGAAATGAAAGTTACATGTTATTTCATATATTACTGTTTGTTTTTATCGAATTTAATCACTTGTATGTGTAAGGATTAGTTTGATATGTACTAAATCGGACTGTACTGTTGAACTTTAAATTGATATTAATTTTAGTTTTAGAATAGTTCACATTATAGTCGAGATTATATGACAGTATAAGAGGTAAAAATGTAAAGTAAAGTAGATTTAAACTTCAGCAACTTGTTCTGTTAGTTTAATAATATAGTGATATTTTCTTAAAGAGTATTATTACCTGAATACTGAAGTCAATTAAGTAGTTACAAATTATTCATGTAAATGCATGTTCAACTTCTGATAAGCACATGGATTTATATAATAAATGTTTCGTGTTCAGTAAATAGAACAAGTTCTGTAATGTATCACTTTTATGAGGCTTTATTCAATTAAGTATTAGTTAAATTCTCATTTTCTCGTATATTAGCCTTTCATAAACTGATAATAAAGAGGAATTGAGTATTTAGTTAATAAATCTAATCTGTAATCACAAGTGAATGAATATGTGCCAATTTGATATCACTTCTAAGATAATGTCATAAATCAGAAATAGTTCAACTATGATAGCATTTAGTTCAGTTTAAAGTGATTAGTGTTAGAAATAACTTAAAATACTTAATAAAATAGTACTCGTGATAGAATCATAGCTTGTTTCGATTTTGAATTTTCTTTACATTACATCGAATTCTGTACATAAACTTGAAATAAAGGAAAGTTTCTTATAGTAAGTGCATAATTGTGTTTGAGTTTAAATTTGAATTGTAATAATCTAAAAATGAAGTAATAAAATCATATTCTGTTGCGAGTTCAATTTGAGAAAGGTCCAAATGCAAGACCCAAATTTAGTAAATGTTATACATGGGCTTGCATCATATAAATAGAAAATATATTGATTTGGGGGCATTAGTAGAACACTTACGTGATTGACCTGAATCTGAACATTATTAGATTTAAATTGGGCTGGATATTGATACATGGGCTGTGTTAAGCCTAACATGAATTAAAGCTTGGACTCTTATGAGTTTCTTGGCTCTAAAACGCAAAATTATTAGGTAGTGAACAAATAATCAGGATATTTATTTGTTATTAGAGATAAATGGCATAGAAAAGGTAATATCCTTTAGATAAAACCTTAATAAATTGAGATGAGCCTCGCCGCATTAAATACACAATTGCGGGGCCCTCAAATAATTGTTTTGAAAATCTTAAATTTGAAAGGACCGTTTAGCAAATTTCACGGTCTTTCCCAAAGTTAATAAGACATACACGATTTGTAATAATATTACCTTCTTAATATGGGTGCACATTTATGTGACCCAAATCCAAGTCTCAATGGAGTCGAGATATGTTAAAAGCCACGGGCGTACTGGTACGGCGTGGTTCGAAATATATTTTTACGACGTTGTAATTCTTTGAAAAATTAAACAATAAGCGGAATATTAATAAATGCACATAAAATGGAACATATAGAAATCAGATAAAAGCAAATACAACAGTTTAGCGATCGTGCTAGAACCACAGAATTCGGGAGTGCCTAACACCTTCTTCCGGATTAACACAATTCCTTATCTGGATTTCTAGTTCGCGGACTGTAGCAGAGTGTGACGACCCAAAGGGTCATCACTTATTTAATTAATCATTTTGAGCTTCGGAGGCCTTGAAAACCTTATTCTATGTTGCCTCGATTTACGTGCACGATCCGAGCATGTAGCCGGAAAGATTTTGTGATAGAAAATATGAATTCTATGAGAAATTTGGATAAAAATGATATTAATATTGATATGGTTGACTTCGGTCAACATTTTTGGTAAACGGATCCGGACTCGAGATTTGATGGTCCCGAGAGGTCCGTAGGAAAATATGGGACTTGGACATGCATCCGGAGTCGAATTCTGAGGCCTAGAGCCCAAGTTATGAATTTTTATGTGAAATTGTTTTTGATGCAATTATTAAAGGAAATAAATTAATTGACCTTGGTATCGGGCTCGTATTTTGGTTCCGACGCCCGGTACAAGTCTTAAATATTATATATGTAATTTCATGTAAAGTTTGGTGACATTTGGATGTCGTTTGAGAGGTTTTGGACCTTGAGTCCCAAGTTTGAAAGTTTTGAAAACTAAAGGTATGAAAATCATGCATTTGAGGCTTGATTTGATGAAAACGAGGTGATATTGGCGATGTGATCGCACGAACAAGTTCATAATGTGTTTTTGAGGTTATGTGCATATTTGGTTTGGAGCCCCGAGGGCTCGGGTGAACTTTAGATAGGCCACGAGGTCAATTTTTCATGTTAGAAGTTGCTGTCTGCAACTGGTCTGCAGAGTTCGCAAATGCGAACAATAGTTTGCAAATGCGAACTCCCCACTATTCTGCAGAGTTCGCAAATGCGAACAATAGTTCGCAAATGCGAACTCCCCCCCTATTGTGTCCGTGTTCGCAAATGCGAACAATAGTTCGCAAATGCGAACTTGACCCTTCTGTGCCTGTGTTCGCAAATGCGAGCTATAGTTCGCAAATGCGAACTGGCCACTATTCTGCCTGGGTTCGCAAATGCGAACAATAGTTCGCAAATGCGAACCTCCCCATATTTAGCTTTTGTTCGCAATTGCGAACAATAGTTCGCAAATGCGAACTTCCCAGTTTTGCCTTGGCTTCGCAAATGCGAAGAAAAGTTCGCAAATGCGAACTTCCCACCCTTAGCTTAATTTTCAAACTCCAGAAATTGGTCGGGGTTCGCAATTGCGAACCCATGTTCGCAAATGCGAACACGGAGACCTGAAAAACACGAATTTCAGTCATTTCTTCACATTTTACAAAACCAAAACACCCATTTGCGATTCTTCAAGGATTTCTTCTTCATCAAAATGATTGTAAGTCACTTTTTACTTAATTCTTTCAATTCCTAACATCATTAAACATGTTTTTCATAAGAAATCAAAGATTTTCATGGTAAAATTCTTGTTTTTGTTAGAAAATAGGGTTTTTCATAAATTGGGGAATTGGACCTCGAATTGAGGTCCGATTTTGAAACAAATTATATATATTAACTCGTGGGGGAATGGGTAACCGGATTTTGGTCCTAACCCCGAATTCCGACCATGTGGGCCCGGGGTTGAAATTCACTATTCATGGCAGAATGTTGTAAAAGTAGTATTTGGTATTAGGAATTAGTTTGTTGAGTAGAATTGATGATATTAAATCAATTGTGTATAGATACGGTTGGATTGGAGCCAAATTGAAAGAAAAGACATTTCCACGGAGTGAATTGTTCATAAGCATTCGAGGTAAGTGTTTGTTCTATCCTAGCTTGAGGGAATAGGATTATGTGTTATGTGTTGTGTGATCGAGTGCGGTGTATGGGCTGTGGTGACGAGCATCCATACACTGGTGTCTAGTATGACCGTGAGTCGTTGGAAAATGATATTTTGAGATATATTACAGGTGAATCGTTATTGTTCTCCCTTGTTGGGACTTGTTGTGAAGATAATTATTGATTGCCCTTGATGGGACGATTTATGAATTGTTGTTTCTTTCTCTGCCCTTAACTGTGAATGTTATTTGGGTGAGGAAGAGTGATAATGCACGAAGGGTGATGTCGTGCCATGTTTATTTATTTATGCACGAAGGTTAATGTCGTGCCATGTTTATTTATTGATTATGCACGAAGGATCATGCCGTGCCCTGTTATTGATTATGCACGAAGGATCATGCCGTGCCCTGTTATTGAACCATGTACGAAGGATCATGCAGTACTATGGATGTGAGGATGAGAGTAAAAGCACGAAGGGTGATGCCGTGTACTTTATTTGTTTATTTGGTGAGGATGAGAGTAAAAGCACGAAGGGTGATGCCGTGCAATTGCTTGCTATTTCTTGAAGTGATATAATTCGTGTTTACATTATACTTTGTTTTCTTTGTGAAATTATTAACTGTGGTTAATTGTTGATTCTTTAAGATACTCCTTATTGTGTTATTACTTGATTATTTCTTGTTATTTTGTGGTACACATATATATATTGAATTGCACGGGTTTATGTGAGTGTCTGGTCCTAGGCTTGTCACTACTTCGCCGGGATAGGCCAGGCACTTACCAGCACATGGGGTCGGTTGTGCCGATGCTACACTTCTGTGCGTTTTTGCACAGGTCCAGGTTACGATCAGGAGCAGCAGCAGCAGTAAATAGATTGCGTGGGAGTTGATCACATTTGAGACCGAGGTAGCTTGCAGACGTCCGCAGGCCCGGCGTCTCTTTCTTTATTTATGTTAATAGCTGTAGTCTCATTGTTCCGAGACAAACAGAATTATGTTATATTTCCTTCAGACTTTTATGTGTAGTATTCCATAGTAGTTTGTGAGTTGGTGACTCCAAGTCTTGGGTAGAGGATTTCGGTATGATTTTTACCTTGTGATTTATTATTTCCATTTCGATAAAGTATTCCGCATTTATTTAATTAAAATTGTGTTAAAAACAGGATAGTATGAATACGGTGGCTTGCCTAGCTACCACGAGTAGGCGCCATCACGATCCCGATGTTGGGGAAAAATCCGGGTCGTGACATTTGATAACGGCATCACGTTACATAGGTCTCACCACCCACGAACAAGCTTAGTAGAGTTTGAGAGGTAGGTACGGAGACGTCTGTACTTGTCCTCCCGAGTCTATTGAGTTAGGAAAAAGTCTCTCATTTGTTCTTTCTTGTCGTGCGACTTGTTCCTCAATTACCGATTGAATTTCTATTCTGTCCTTTCGCAGATGGTGAGGACACGCGCTCTTCGTCCGCTGACCAGCAGCCCGAGCCCCGGGCGGCTCCCGTGGGGGCAGGGGCCAAGGCCGTATTAGAGGCCGTGGGAGGGGTAGAGCTCAGGCCCCCGGCAGCTACTCCGGAGGTGGAGCCTCATATTGAGATTGACGAGGAGGTTCAAGTTCCAGCAGCTCCAGTGGCCCAGCTCAGGTCCCCGGAGAGGCTTTAATCACCCCGGATCTCCGGGATGCTTTGATCGAATAGCGGGATTCATGGACGGCATTGCCGGAGCGGGTTTATTATCGGTTGCACCAGCCGTACTTCTCGGGCTGAAGGAGGGGCCCGGACTCCTGTGGCCTCGCACTCCGGAGCCGGTGGCTCCTCAGCCTCAGCACCGGTAGTTCGGCCGGCTGTGGCCACTCGGTCGGGTACCACGGCTCATGCCGGTGATGGAACGGCCATGACTTACGATTCGTTATGGAGGCTTGATCGGTTCTCCAAGCTATTTACCATTACATTCAGTGGAGCCGCATTTAGAGGATCCCCAGGACTTCTTATTCGGTTGCCGTGAGATTCTCAAGACTATGGGGATCGTGGAGACAAACGGAGTTGACTTCGGTACCTTCAGACTTGGAGGATCCGCCAAGACTTGGTGGAGAGATTATTGCTTGACTAGACCAGCAAGGTCCCCAGCTTTATCATGGGACCAGTTTGCGGAACTATTTATGGAGAAGTTTCTCCCTACTACTCGGAGGGATGTACTTCGGAGGCAGTTTGAGCGCCTCCATCAGGGGCACTATGACAGTTACACAGTATGAGACGAGATTTATCGACTTGGCGTGTCATGCGGTGGTGATACTTCCCACGGAGCGGGAGAGGGTCCGCAGATTTATAGATGGGCTTAATCAGCCGATTAGACTCCGGATGGCTATGGGCGTGGGGAGTGACATATCATTTCAGGAGGCAGCCAATGCAGCACGCAGAGTTGAGATGGCTCTTGCTAGGGGAGGCGGTTATTCTTCGGATAAGAGGCCTCGTCATTCAGGTAGATTTGGTGGTTCTTCCTCTGGTAGCGGAGAATCCTTTGATAGAGGCCAGTCTTCCAGGCCTTTTCATTCCGCACTTCAGGCTTCACAGGGTGGATCAGGTGATCGTGGTTCTTGGGGGTATTATTCAGACCAGTCTCCTATTAGTGCTCAACCTCTTCAGAGTGTTCGTGGAGGCCATTCGGGTCGTCAGGGCCAGCAGCCCTATCAGTCTAAGAGTTGCTACGGTTGTGGCGACCCAGGTCATTTTATCAGGAATTGCCCTATGGCAGCGGGCAACTCTCAACAGCGAGGTCCTCGTCCTATGATTTAGGTCCCAGCTGACCCTCAGCCTGCCCAGCCAGCCAGAGGCGGGGGTAGACATTATAGAGGTGGAGGTCGAGACCGTAGAGGTGGAGACCGTCCAGCCAGAGGTAGAGGTCAGCCAGTTGATGGTCGTCCTAGAGACGCAGCTCAGAGGGGAGGTGCAGATCCCCGATTCTATGCTTTACTAGCTAGGCCAGAGGCAGAGGCATCAGATGCTGTGATTACAGGTACTATTCTTATGTGTGGCAGAGGTGCTTCAGTATTATTTGACCCTGGATCTACCTATTCCTATGTGTCTTCCTGCTTCGCACCGTATTTGGTTGTGCCCAGCTATGCTCTGGATATTCCAGTTTATGTGGCTACACTAGTGGGTGACTCTATTGTAGTTGATCGGGTGCATCGTTCGTGTGTAGTTATATTTGGGGGTCTTGAGACCCGTGTTGATCTGTTGCTCTTGGATATGGTAGATTTTGATGTCATATTGGGGATGGACTGGTTGTCCCCATACCATGCTATTCTTGATTGTCATGCTAAGACTGTCACCTTAGCCTTGCCAGAATCACCCCGATTAGAGTGGAAGGGTACCTCAAGCCACTCCGTTCGCATTGTTATTTCTTATGTTAAGGCTCGACGTATGGTCGAGAAGGGGTGTCTAGCTTATTTGGCTTATGTTCGTGATTCCAGTGCAGAAGTTCCTTCCATTGATTCAGTCCCTATTGCACGGGAGTTTCCTGAGGTTTTTCCTTCAGACCTGCCGGGCATGCCACCCGACAGGGATATTGATTTCTGTATTGATCTGGCACCGGGTACTCAGCCCATCTCTATTCCACCCTATCGTATGGCCCCGCCGGAACTAAAAGAGTTGAAAGATCAGTCGCAGGACCTTCTTGAGAAGGGCTTTATCAGGCCCAGTGTTTCCCCCTCGGGAGCACCTGTGTTATTTGTAAAGAAGAAGGATGGCTCGATGCGGATGTGTATTGATTACCGGCAGTTAAACAAGGTGACTATCAAAAATAAATATCCACTGCCGAGGATTGATGATTTGTTTGACCAGCTCCGGGGAGCGAGGGTATTCTCTAAGATAGACTTGAGGTCAGGCTACCATCAGCTGAAGATCAGGGCGGCTGACATTCCTAAGACAGCCTTTCGCTCTAGATATGGGCATTATGAGTTCTTGGTCATGTCCTTCGGGTTGACCAATGCCCTAGCAACGTTCATGGAGTTGATGAATCGGTTGTTCAGGCCTTATTTAGATTTGTTCGTGATAGTCTTTATAGATGACATCCTCGTATACTCCCGCAGCCAGGAAGAGCACGAGCAGCACCTTAGAGTGGTTCTTCAGACTCTGAAGGATAATCAGTTATATGCCAAATTTTCGAAATGTGAGTTCTGGTTGAGTTCGGTGGCATTTCTGGGTCATATTGTATCAGTGGGAGGTATTCAGGTGGACCCAATGAAGATTGAGGCAGTCCAGAATTGGCCTCGACCAGCTTCAGTGACTGAGATCCAGAGTTTCTTGGGGTTAGCAGGTTACTACCGTCGATTTGTAGAGGGGTTCTCTTCTATTGCAGCCCCGATGACCAGGTTGACCCAGAAGGGTGCCCAGTTCTAGTGGTCAGATGAGTGTGAGGCGAGCTTTCGAAAGCTCAAGACAGCCTTGACTACAGCACCAGTGCTGGTACTACCTACGGGTGCAGGGCCTTATACAGTTTATTGTGACGCATCTCGTACAGGGCTTGGAGCGGTATTGATGCAGGATGGTAAGGTTATCGCTTATGCTTCGAGGCAGTTAAAGATACATGAGAAGAATTATCCAGTTCATGATCTTGAGTTAGCAGCAGTGGTTCATGCCTTAAAGATCCGGAGGCATTATCTATATGGTGTGACATGTGAGGTGTACACTGATCACAAAAGCCTACAATACTTGTTCAAGCAAAAGGAGTTGAATCTACGACAGCGGAGATGGTTAGAGTTGCTAAAAGACTATGATGTTACTATATTATATCACCCAGGTAAGGCCAATGTGGTGGCCGATGCATTGAGTAGAAAGTATGCCGGCATGGGTAGTCTTGCATATATTCCGGTCAATCAGAGACCATTAGCTTTAGATGTCCAGGCCTTAGCCAACCGGTTCGTGAGACTAGACATTTCTGAGCCTAGCAGAGTGTTAGCCTGCACGGTCGCTCGTTCTTCCTTATTAGAGCGTATCCGTGAGAGGCAGTTTGATGATCCTCATTTACGTGAGTTGAGAGATACAGTACATCGGGGAGGTGCCACACAGGTAAACCTAGATGATGATGGGGTATTGAAATTGCAGGGTCGAGTTTGTGTGCCCAATGTCGAAGGGATTCAAGAGTTGATCTTAGCAGAGGCCCACAGTTCACGGTATTCTATTCACCCAGGCGCCGCGAAGATGTACCAGGACTTACGGCAACACTATTGGTGGCGCAGAATGAAGAAAGATATCGTTGCGTATGTCGCTCGGTGTCTAAATTGTCAGCAGGTGAAATATGAGCACCAGAGACCTGGTGGTGTGTTCCGGAGGATTGAAATTCCCGAGTGGAAATGGGAGCGGATCACTATGGACTTCGTTACTGGACTTCCTTTGACTCGGAGGTAATTTGATGCTATTTGGGTCATTGTTGATAGGCTGACCAAATCAGCACACTTTATTCCAGTATCTGTCTCCTACTCGTCGGAGAGGTTAGCGGAGGTTTACATTAGGGAGATTGTTCGTCTCCATGGGGTGCCGGTATCTATTATCTCTGATCGGGGTACGCAGTTTACCTCGCGGTTCTGGAGAGCGGTCCAGCGGGAGTTAGGCACTCAGGTTCAGTTGAGTACAGCATTTCATCCTCGGACGGATGGCCGGTCCGAGAGGACTATTCGGATTCTCGAGGACATGCTTCGAGCCTCGTGTTATTGATTTCGGAGGCTCGTAGGACCAGTTTCTTCCATTAGCAGAGTTCGCCTACAATAACAGTTACCAATCTAGCATCCAGATGGCTCCGTATGAGGCATTGTATGGTAGGCGATGTCGATCACCAGTTGGATGGTTTGAACTGGGAGAGGCTCCGTTGTTGGGTACGGACTTAGTTCAGGAGGCCTTGGATAAGGTCAAGACTATTCAGAAGAGATTGCGTTCAGCTCAATCCAGGCAGAAGACTTATGCGGACCGTAAGGTTCGAGATGTAGATTTCATGGTTGGTGAACGAGTATTGCTCCGAGTGTCGCCTATGAAGGGCGTGATGAGGTTCGGAAAGAAGGGCAAGCTCGGCCCTAGGTATATTGGTCCATTTGAGATTCTAGACAGAGTGGGAGGGGTGGCTTACAGATTAGCTTTGCCGCCTAGCTTATCAGCCGTGCATCCAGTTTTTCATGTATCTATGCTTTGGAGATACCACGGTGATCCCACACATGTGTTAGACTTCAGTAATGTCCAATTGGACAATGATCTATCTTACGAGGAGGAGCCGGTAGCCATTCTAGACCGGCGACAGTTGAGGTCGAAGAGTTATCCTTCTGTGCGTGTTCAGTGGAGAGGCCAGCCTCCTGAGGCATCGACCTGGGAGTCCGAGTCTGATATGCGGAGCCGCTACCCACATTTGTTTCCTGACTCAGGTACTTCTTTCTTTAGTCCGTTCGAGGACGAACGGTTGTTTTAGAGGTGGAGATTGTGACGACCCAAAGGGTCATCACTTATTTAATTAATCATTTCGAGCTTCGGAGGCCTTGAAAACCTCATTCTATGTTGCCTCGATTTACGTGCACGATCCGAGCATGTAGCCGGAAAGATTTTGTGATAGAAAATATGAATTCTATGAGAAATTTGGATAAAAATGATATTAATATTGATATGGTTGACTTCGGTCAACATTTTTGGTAAACGGATCCGGACCCGAGATTTGATGGTCCCGAGAGGTCCGTAGGAAAATATGGGACTTGGACATGCGTCCGGAGTCGAATTCCGAGGCCTAGAGCCCAAGTTATGAATTTTTATGTGAAATTGTTTTTGATGCAATTATTAAAGGAAATAAATTAATTGACCTTGGTATCGGGCTCGTATTTTGGTTTCGACGCCCGGTACAAGTCTTAAATATTATATATGTGATTTCTATAAAGTTTGGTGACATTTGGATGTCGTTTGAGAGGTTTTGGACCTTGAGTCCCAAGTTTGAAAGTTTTGAAAACTAAAGGTATGAAAATCATGCATTTGAGGCTTGATTTGATGAAAACGAGGTGATATTGGCGATGTGATCGCACGAACAAGTTCATAATGTGTTTTTGAGGTTATGTGCATATTTGGTTTGGAGCCCCGAGGGCTCGGGTGAACTTTGGATAGGCCACGAGGTCAATTTTTCATGTTAGAAGTTGCTGTCTGCAATTGGTCTGCAGAGTTCGCAAATGCGAACAATAGTTCGCAAATGCGAACTCCCAACAATAGTTCGCAAATGCGAACTCCCCCCTATTGTGCATGAGTTCGCAAATGCGAACAATAGTTCGCAAATGCGAACTTGACCCTACTGTGCTTGTGTTTGCAAATGCGAGCTATAGTTCGCAAATGCGAACTGGCCACTATTCTGCCTGGGTTCGCAAATGCGAACAATAGTTCGCAAATGCGAACCTCCCCATATTTAGCCTGTGTTCGCAATTGCGAACAATAGTTCGCAAATGCGAACTTCCCAGTTTTGCCTTGGCTTCGCAAATGCGAAGAAAAGTTCGCAAATGCGAACTTCCCACCCTTAGCTTAATTTTCAAACTCCAGAAATTGGTCGGGGTTCACAATTGCGAACCCATGTTCGCAAATGCGAACACAGAGACCTGAAAAACACGAATTTCAATCATTTCTTCACATTTTACAAAACCAAAACACCCATTTGCGATTCTTCAAGGATTTCTTCTTCATCAAAACGATTGTAAGTCACTTTTTACTTAATTCTTTCAATTCCTAACATCATTAAACATGTTTTTCATAAGAAATCAAAGATTTTCATGGTAAAATTCTTGTTTTTGTTAGAAAATAGGGTTTTTCATAAATTGGGGAATTGGACCTCGAATTGAGGTCCGATTTTGAAACAAATTATATATATGAACTCGTGGGGGAATGGGTAACCGGATTTTGGTCCTAACCCCGAATTCCGACCATGTGGGCCCGGGGTTGAAATTCACTATTCATGGCAGAATGTTGTAAAAGTAGTATTTGGTATTAGGAATTAGTTTGTTGAGTAGAATTGATGATATTAAATCAATTGTGTATAGATACGGTTGGATTGGAGCCAAATTGAAAGAAAAGACATTTCCACGGAGTGAATTGTTCATAAGCATTCGAGGTAAGTGTTTGTTCTATCCTAGCTTGAGGGAATAGGATTATGTGTTATGTGTTATGTGATCGAGTGCGGTGTATGGGTCGTGGTGACGAGCATCCATACACTGGCGTCTAGTATGACCGTGAGTCGTTGGAAAATGATATTTTGAGATATATTACAGGTGAATCGTTATTGTTCTCCCTTGTTGGGACTTGTTGTGAAGATAATTATTGATTGCCCTTGATGGGACGATTTATGAATTGTTGTTTCTTTCTCTGCCTTAACTGTGATTGTTATTTGGGTGAGGAAGAGTGATAATGCACGAAGGGTGATGCCGTGCCATGTTTATTTATTTATGCACGAAGGTTAATGCCGTGCCATGTTTATTTATTGATTATGCACGAAGGATCATGTCGTGCCCTGTTATTGAACCATGTACGAAGGATCATGCCGTACTATGGATGTGAGGATGAGAGTAAAAGCACGAAGGGTGATGCCGTGTACTTTATTTGTTTATTTGGTGAGGATGAGAGTAAAAGCACGAAGGGTGATGCCGTGCAATTGCTTGCTATTTCTTGAAGTGATATAATTCGTGTTTACATTATACTTTGTTTTCTTTGTGAAATTATTAACTGTGGTTAATTGTTGAATTCTTTAAGATATTCCTTATTGTGTTATTACTTGATTATTTCTTGTTATTTTGTGGTACACATATATATATATTGAATTGCACAGGTTTATGTGAGTGTCTGGTCCTAGGCTTGTCACTACTTCGCCGGGATAGGCCAGGCACTTACCAGCACATGGGGTCGGTTGTGCTGATGCTACACTTCTGTGCGTTTTTGCACAGGTCCAGGTTACGATCAGGAGCAGCAGCAGCAGTAAATAGATTGCGTGGGAGTTGATCACATTTGAGACCGAGGTAGCTTGCAGACGTCCGCAGGCCCGGCGTCTCTTTCTTTATTTATGATAATAGTTGTAGTCTCATTGTTCCGAGACAAACAGAATTATGTTATATTTCCTTCAGACTTTTATGTGTAGTATTCCATAGTAGTTTGTGAGTTGGTGACTCCAAGTCTTGGGTAGAGGATTTCAGTATAATTTTTACCTTGTGATTTATTATTTCCATTTCGATAAAGTATTCCGCATGTATTTAATTGAAATTGTGTTAAAAACAGGATAGTATGAATACAGTGGCTTGCCTAGCTACCACGAGTAGGCGCCATCACGATCCCTATGTTGGGGAAAAATCCGGGTCGTGACACAGAGTCAACATTTCCTTGGTTCAGGATTCAATCGATGACTTGGGACACCATTAATCTCCCAAGTGGCGACTCTGAAACTAAATAAATAAATCTTGTTCCGATTGTCCTTAAATTGGAAAAACTCCATCCTTTTATTATATCCCTTCCCGGGGTGTAGTAATTAGGCTCTTCCAATAGGTAAGAGAAAAAGGAGGTGTGACAGCTCTGGCAACTCTGCTGGGGAAAAGAAACCCAGAACTTTGGTTTAGGGTTTAAGAATTCGAGCTTATTTAAATTGTTGTATTTGTTTATATCTAATTTCCCTATATGTTCATGATTATTGTGCTAAATGTTTAACGCTTTGATATTGTTTGAACTGTATAATAATTGTATCGAAAATCCTTTTCTTCTTACCTCTGGGGATGTGCTTACTGGTTGAGACTCTCCATTTTGTAAGTGTCATAACCAAAATAAGAAGATCGGACAAGTTACTAAGTCGGACGATCTCGCGGGTCCCTGGTACGTAGCCCCCTCATCGACTCGAGTCATCCGCTTATGTGCACAGTCTAGAACCAAATAATTACCAGTATTTTGAACCTAGAAATAGGACGTTTATTTGCATCATATCTGACTTAGGGGACTCAACACAGGGGTTGGGTCCATCTAGGACAGGTGACCTAAATATGAAAAGACCATCATGATTATATGTTGCATTTATTTTTCTCGGGCCATCATGGTGACCGGTTAGGAAAATTGAGGGAAAGAAAAGAGAAAATAATAATTGTTCATTTTAGAAGAAAACCGATATTCCAATACTCTCGAAACTCTGTCAAAATTTGGGAAAGATTAGAAAGTTTTCCATCTAAGGTAGTTGGAATAATTCAATTTTTGCCAAAAAAATAAAAAAAAAATGGTTTGTATTAAAAATAATTTGACCGAACTACGCCGGTTTGTTTCTCGGCTTTCGGGGCGTGATACGTAGGCAACCCTTAACGGGTCCAACCATACTTTTGTGAAAACAAAAGAAAATATCAAATTTTTAATTTTTGCCATAAATCAAGTGATGATGTTTTGTCAAAATGGCTGAATGTCCCAAAAGGGCTCCGGAAGGTTGGTTGTGCAAAAATGGCCACTTTTGAGTCATTTTCCCAAATTAGCAAGCACAGACTTAAAATCTTCATTTGAGGTGCTGAAAGGCCGTATTTGCGAAACTGGGCTTTATTTTTTTGAGAATTAAAATTGTGAAAATATACATTGTCTTTTAGGGTCATAATAAGTGATTAAATCACCTTAATAAATATGCAGGATGAGCACGATTGAAAATGAACCTTTTTCAATCATGAATAAAATCCCTTTGGAGTTATGTCAGTGGTGGAATGATATGGGTAAAGATGGACAAGATGAAGTCAAGAAGTACTTGAAGGGTCTTACTGGATTACTTGATATTATACCCCGAGGAGATATCATCAGAGCCTTGATTACTTGTTGGGATCCAGCAGACAATGCGTTTCATTTCTCGGACATCGAGCTTACTCCGATATTAGAGGGGATTTTCAATTATATTGGGAAATATGAGGTTCCCCTGAAAGACAAATATCCGGTCGTTCCAAGAGCTCTTACCGCTCATAGATTTCTAGATTCCTTGAAAATAGCCCAGAGTGTTCATAATGAAGATTTGGCCAATGGTTTTTGTACTAAGAATTTCATATATCATAGATATGGTCATATCGGAGGCTTTAATAACACATAAACAAGCTCTATAGTAAAGCAAACCGTGCAAAATGGGAGGAGCATAGACGATTTGCTTTCATGGTAGCCTTCTTGAGTTTGATAGTGTTCCCAAAGAAAGACGAAAACATTGATATAAGAATAATCGTGATTGTCAGTACTCTCCTCACGTAAGATAATAATTCTTTGGCACCTATGATAGTAGCTGATGTCTTTCATGCCCTTACAACTTGTAAAGCCGGGGTAGATTTCTTCGAGGGATGCAATTTGTTATTACAAATGTGGATGATCGAGCACTTGTGCCATCGTTCTCAATTTCTGAGTTACGAGACTTCGGAAAGAACATGCATAGAAGAATTCTACACGAGGATAAAAGGGGTCAAATTGCCAGAGGGATTTAAGGGTTGGACAACATACTTCCGATCTCTTACTGCTAGCCAAATAAAATGGACATTCGGCTGGCCACCTGTCAAGGAAATCATATACATGCCGGTAGAAGGATCGCATTTTCTCTTAATGGGGCTTAAAAGTATTCAACCCTATGCTCCATATCAAATCTTACAGCAACTCGGAAGATGTCAAATAGTGCCAAAAGATGGATATCTCAGCACCCAAGTAATTAAGATTAGTCCTGACGGGCAATTTCCTAAAGCAAAAGTCCGTCAAATTTGGAATAAATGCCAATGTTTGAAATCAGACTTTGGGCTAAAGGCGAAGTGCCACCTGACTATTCCATTTGGTATAGGAGAGGTTGTAAGCATGAAAGGCCAGCTAAAAGACCTCACATCCAAGAATTTGCCTAGTTGTCAAGAGAGCAATGGGATTGGTTGGCTAAAGTAAATGAATATCGAGCAAAGATCAGCATGCTATAAAAACAAGTCCAATCCCTCAAGTTCAAAAAAGTGTGCAAGTAGCAGCTGACGAGGGCGAAAAGAAGAAATTGGTTAAAGAAAATGAGGCCTTACGAGCTCAGATTCAGAAAATGAGGATAGCAACTGAAACCCCTCTCCGAAGTGCCCGATTTTAAAAGTTGATTGATAATTTGCGTCAAAAAGTGAGTGATTATAGTTTTGACCTTGATAAAGCAGAAAAGGAACTAACCGGGGTTTGGAAATAGTTGGCTAGGAATTCAGAAGAAAGGGCCCGTATGATTCAACAACTTAAGGAAAACCATAATATCGAAGTTTCCAGATTGCGGAAAAAGGTTATTACCGCAGAGGTCAAGATTAACAAACAAGTGAAAGAGTTCAGCATGGAAAGAGAACATTGCTATACGGCCTTAGCACGATTAGAAATGGATCTGAAACAACTTCAAGAGAAAAGACAACGGACTCTAGATGCTCGCGCTGAACAAATTTGGAGGTTACTTTAGGAAAAAGGGATGATTAGAGAAAGAATCCTTAACATTGCTCATTTTATCACTCAGAAGAGCCAGATATGTGAAGATATGACCCAGACTACATTTTTCACATCAGTGATGATATTTATAAAGCAAATAATGGGCGACCTAGATCAACTCCAAAGGGGACTTGCATATTGACCCGCAGCGAGACCAAACAATGTCCAGCGGGCACTAGGATCTTTGATATATTCTTGAGTCTATTAGGTGAAGCATGTGAGTCTGTATTTTTTATTTTCTGCAAACTGTTGTCTAGAGGGTTGTAGTTTGGTTATCATTTAGAGTCTATCTTTATAATCGTTCTTGGCTATTAATAAATTCGAAAACTCCTAAAAATTCTGTATTTGTGTTCTTTGTTTTACTTTTCTTTAAACACATACAAAATAGGAAAATCTATAGGATCGACATTTTAATCACAAAGAAAAAGAACAAAGAAAAAGAAAAAAAAATGAGAAAGAGAAAAAAAATGGTGATGATGAAAACAAAAAATGATGAGAAAAGCCGTAGCAAAAGAATTGGCAAAAGTCATGACTAAGAAATTCGGGATGATGCATGTGGCCGAGCAAAATTGTTTAAATTTGTCTGTGCTCCCAACGTGCGATTATTTGATCAACAATGGCCAAACCACTAACGAGCGTTGTTGCTGTTGAAGTCCAGACATGTGGTTTTTAGCTAGCTGGCATTCTGGCAACCCATCATTACAATACTCGCTCTAAAGACATGACAAAAGCAATCAGCCAAGAGATTGAGGCTATAGTTGTGGACCCGACTCGAGAAAATGAGGTGGTAGACGTAAGTGCTATGAAAGAAGAGATGTACAAACTAAAGTAGCAGATGGCCGAAATGTACCAGGCCTGGGAGAAGGGATAACCTTTACCCACATACCCAGCCAATCCTGCTTATGTTCCTCCACCGGTCCAAACACAGGACCCACCCACTGTAAATTCATCCCTTGCTTACCCCACATACCCACCATACTATGCAACCACCTCACAAACACCACCACCTCCTCCACCACTAAAATATATCACACTACCACCACCACCTCATGTCGCTCCCATGTATGTGGCTCCTCCACCGGCCATATTACATAAATTTTTCAGTGAACCACTATTTCATACCCAAGGCAATCATTATTATCCTCCAAAGCCTACTTTCCGACACCATGATTCTTATACTCCTCTCACTGACATATCTGAGGAGGAGAAAACACCCAAAAATCCTGAACAAGAAGAGATGATCCGTAAAGTGAAGAGTCCTGAACAATCTTTTTAGAACATGCAGGGCCTTGGGGGGCAAGTGAGAGTGGCTTATAAAGATCTGTGTTTATTCCCGGAGGTGTAGCTACTAGCAGGTTTTAAATTCCCAAAATTTGATTTCTATGACGGTCATGGCGACCTAGTGGCAGATTTGAGAGGCTTTTGTAGCAAAATGCGAGGTGCCGGCAGGAAAGATGAGATGCTAATGGCCTATTTCAATTAGAGCCTTAGCAGATCAGCCCTAGAGTGGTACATAAGGCAAGACCACACTCGATGGTTTACTTGAGATGATCTAGCCCAGGCTTTTGCTAATCATTTCCAATACAACTTGGAGATTATTCCTGATAGACTTTCATTAACAAACATAGAGAAGAGGCCGGGAGAGAGCTTTCACGAATACAGGTTTAGGTAGAGAGAGAAAGCTGCCCGAGTAGATCCACCCATGAAGGAAGGTGAAATGGTGGACTACTTATTACAAGCTCTAGAACCCACATATTACAGGCATTTGGTATTAGCTATCGGGAAAACATTTAATAAAGTCGTCAAGACGTGGAGCATGGTCGAAGAAGGTTTAAAATCTAACAAGATTATGAGCTATTCGAAGATAAAAGCCACAACCCAGGCAATTCAAATGGCACTGGAGGGGTCCTTGGGAAAAAGAAAAAAGAAGAGGTGGATGTTGTAGAAGGCAAATCATGGTCCAGAAGTCCTAATCCTTACTACCATCAACCTCGCCCAAATCATCAACCTTACCAAACAACACCATATAGCCCACCACAATACTATTACCCTCCCCCTATTCCATAATTTTCAGTACACCATGCTCAAACCTACCCACAACAGCAAACATCATGGCGTGCACCCGCGCCTCATAACAAATATCATACCCAGAATACATATCCACCACCCAAAATATATAAAAACCCTACTGGAACAGGCTTCCGTCCTAATCCCGGTGTCCAGAATGATAGGCTACAAAAGAAGAAGACTTTTACTCCATTAGGAGAATCATACACCAGTCTATCTCATAGACCAAGGTTGCTCAGAATCCTAAACCCTATCGAATCCAAAATCCTGAACCCACCACCAAGGAACCTGGACCATTCTGTTAGCTATGAGTACTCTTCAGGAGCTCCAGTACACGACACAGAAAAGTGTTGGCATTTGAAAACCACAATTCAGGAGCTCATTGATTCAAGAAGAATTGAAGTCCAGGCCCTCGAAGCTTCCAATATTACACAAAACCCCTTGCCTGTTCATCGTGAAGCTCATATGATCGAGTTGATACAAAGAGGAGATTGTAAAAAGCCTTCCTAAACTGTATTGTGATTAAGGCAAACGAAAGCAGGGTAAAGGGGAAAGCAATGGGTGAGAAAGTAGTGATTATGGTTAAGCAAGTGGTGGATAAACCAATAATGGTGATAAAACCCAAGCTAGTAAAAGTGATAGTTCCGGGAGCAAGTGCAAAACCTATGTTGATTGTGAAAGGGGACAAAATAGAACTGGTCATTATCAAACCGGTAACGCAATTGCCCGTTATGGATGTTAAAGTTATACCATGGAATTACAATAAGGTAACTATCATGTATCGAGGGAAAGAGGTTAAAGATGAAATTTGTGAGACCCACGATTTGACGAGCTCGGGGAGGTGCTTTGCTCCCGAAGAATTAAGAAAAGCAAAACTTACCAAAGATAATGCGGCTCCTATGTAAAAGGTTATTACTGAGGAAGAGGTCAAGGAATTCTTGAGGAAAATGAAAGCACGGGACTACTCGATAGTAGAACAATTGAGGAAGACGCCAACACAAATATCTCTATTGTCTTTACTACTTCACTCAAATGAACATCGTAGTGCATTAATGAAAATCTTGAATGAAGCTCGTGTGCCTAAAAATATTATAGTGAGTCACCTTGAAAATATCACAAATAAAATCTTTGAGGTAAAAAGGGTGACATTCTTAGATGACGAACTACCGGTAGAAGGAAAGGAACATAACAGAGCTTTGTATCTTACCGTGAAATGTGAAGATTCGATAGTGACCCATGTGCTGATTGATAATGGGTCGAGTGCCAACATATGCCCTTTGTCTACTTTGGAAAAGCTCAAGATTGATAATGAAAGAATCCACAAAAACGGCATTTGTGTCCATGGATTCGACGGCGGTGGAAAGAATACCATTGGAGACATTGTGCTAAAACTTACCATCGGGGCGGTAGAGTTTACAATGGAATTTCAAGTATTAGATGTTGTTGTATCCTATAGTCTTCTGCTGGGTAGATTGTGGATCCATGCTGCGAAGGTTGTGCCATCCTCACTTCATCAGATGGTAAAGTTTTAATGGGACCGTCAAGAAATTGTGGTCCATGGTGAAGACAATTCTTGCAAAAAAATCACTCCCTTTGAAAAGGTCGAGGGCAATAAAGTCCCATGGTTATACCAAGTGGTAGATACAATATCAGTCACTAAGGTTCCAAAGGGCGAACATGTTCCTATGCTAAAGGTGGCTTCCGCATCAGTTATAGTTGCCACGAAAATGTGAAAAATGGATTTCTCCCCGGAAGGGAATTGGGAGCTACATTACAGGGTATTACACAATCAGTATCTCTTCCCGATAACATTGACACTTTTGGGCTGGGCATTAAACCAACTATTGTTGATATAAAAAGAGCCCGAAAATCGAAGAAGAAAGTATGGACCCTCCCTAAGCCTATCCCTCGCCTTTCCCGTTTATTCGTCAGGTCTGGTACAAAAAGGAGCTCGCGACAGTGATGCCCAATTTAGCAGAGATAAGGCCCAACAGGGAACTACTTGAAAGATTTGAAAAGCTCTTTGAAGAAGTGGATATGGTAGAAGCGGATGAGGACACAAGTAGAATTGACGTCCAGTTTGTCGGATCCCGGGCCAAATTGAATAATTGGGAAGCTACTCCTATTCCAATTCGGAGATAGTTGTGGTAGTTAGCTTTTGTTTGCTTTTAAATCTGTTTATTTCAAGGTTGCAACACAGATTTCTATGTTCCGTCCAATTGGATGAGTCAAACCTTGTTATCTTTCAAATTTTAATGAAATGCAATTTTTCTCTCCCTCCATTCTTGATAGCCTTATTTATATTTTTCTTTTTCTTGTACAATCCATTTTATGCTGATTTCAATGATGTGTCATGCATGAGGAATTCCCGGCCTAGTCTTGATCATCAAATAGTAATGCAAGAAATTGAATGTGATAATGAGATGGAGTATGATGATAAGGAAGCTTTGGAAGAAATTTGTAAAGAGTTGAGTCAGTATGAGGAAAAACCCAAATCGAACTTGAATGAGACAGACGCCATTAATTTGGGGGATCAGGAAAATGTTCGAGAAACAAAGATAAGCATTCATTTGGAAGCCTCACTAAGGGAAGAATTGATAAAGCTGTTACATGAATATAAAGATATATTTGCATGGTCATACGATGATATGCCGGGACTGAGCCCTGATTTGGTGGTCCATAAATTGCCCACTTATTCAGAATGTCCGCCCCTCAAGCAGAAGTTGAGAAAATTCAAGACAGATATCAGTGTGAAAATAAAAGAAGAAGTCAATAAGCAGTTTGACGCAAAGGTTATACGGGTTACCAAATATCCCACCTGGTTAGCCAATGTTGTGCCTGTTCCAAAGAAATACGGAAAAAATAGGGTGTGTGTTGATTATCGGGACCTCAACAAAGCAAGTCCAAAAGATAATTTTCCAATGCCAAACATCCAGATACTAATTGACAATTGAGCCAAACATGAGATCGGTTCTTTTGTGGATTGTTATGCGGGTTACCACCAAATTCTGATGGATGAGGAAGATGCTGAAAAGACGACATTTATCACACCTTGGAGAATATAATGTTACAAGGTGATGTCGTTTGGACTGAAAATGCAGGGGCAACATACATGAGGGCAATGACCACCATGTTTCATGACATGATACATCGGGAGATTGAAGATTATGTGGATGATGTCATTATCAAATCCAGAAAATAGTATGATCATGTTAAAGATCTGAGAAAGTTTTTTCATAGGCTTCGCAGGTACAATCTCAAGTGCTTTTGGGGTGCCATCAAGGAAGTTGTTGGGGTTTGTGGTGAGTCGACGTGGTATTGAATTGGACCCGTCCAAAATCAAAGCCATCCAGGAATTACCTCCACCAAAGAGTAAGAAAGATGTGATGAGTTTGCTCGGCAAGTTGAATTACATCAGCAGGTTCATTGATCAACTTACATCAACTTGTGAGCCTATCTTTAAATTACTGAAGAAAGATGCTGCAGTTAAATGGAAAGATTAATGTCAAGCTGCATTTGATAAAATCAAGGAATATTTAGCAAACCCACCTGTATTGGTTCCACCAGAACCAGGAAGACCTTTTATCCATTATTTGACGGTGTTGGACAATTCCTTCAGCTGTATACTGGGGCAACATGATGAAACATGGAAGAAGGAATAGGCAACTTATTACCTCAGCAAGAAATTCACATCTTACGAGGTAAAATACACTTAATTGGAGAGGACACGTTGTACTTTGACTTGGGTGGCACAGAAGTTGAAACATTATTTGTCAGTTTATACCACATATCTCATTTCTCGGCTAGATCCATCGAAGTACATCTTTCAGAAGCCCATGCCCATAGGGAGGCTTGCTAAATGGCAAATCCTGCTCACAGAGTTTGATATTGTTTATGTAACTCGCATTGTGATAAAAGAACAAGCAGTTGCCAATCACCTAGCAGAGAATCCAGTTGATGATGAATATGAACCGCTGAAAATATATTTTCCTAATGAGGAAGCGATGTACATTGATGAACCGGAACAAGATGAAAAGCTTGGCTGGAAGTTATTCTTTGATGGGGCTGCTAACAACAAAGGCGTCGGAATATGAGCAGTACTTATTTCAAAGACATGTCAACATTATCCTGTCACAACTCAGCTTCGTTTCTTTTGTACCATTAATATGGCTAAGTATGAATCATGTCTTTTGGGGTTAATAATAGCTATAGATATGGGTGTCCAAAAGGTTTTGGTCATGATTGACTCGCATCTCTTGGTACAACAGATTCAAGGGGAGAATGGGAAACACAGGATTTAAAACTCATACCATAACTGCAGTTTTTGCACGAATTATGTCAGTGATTTAAGTCCATAGAATTCAAGCACATTCTAAAAATCCATAATGAAGTTGCTGATACTTTTGCCACTATGGCATCAATGCTACATCATCCGGAGAAAGCTTATGTGGACCCATTGCAAATTCAGGTTCGTGATCAACATGCTTATTGCAATACAGTAAAAGAGGAACTTGATGGTGAGTCATGGTTCCATGATATTAAAGAGTACCTCAGAATGGGGGTGTATCCGGCACAGGCCATATGGGATCAAAAGAGAGCTATCAGACGATTGGCAAGTGGATTCTTCTTTAGCAGAGGGGTTTTGTATAAAAGAACCCCGAACCTCGTTTATTAATGTGTATGGATGCAAAGCAGGCTACACCAATTATGGCCGAAGTACATGCGGGAGTCTGTGGACCGCATATGAGTGGGTATGTTCTAGCAAAGAAAATTCTCAGAGCAGGATATTACTGTCTCACTATGGAATGGGACTATATTTTGGTGCGCAAATGTCATCAATGCTAGGTACATAGATATTTGATTCATTCTCCACCATATGAGTTGCATACAATGTCATCACCATGGCCTTTCGTTGCTTGGGGTATGGATGTCATCGGGCCAATCTAGCCTGCAGCATCTAATGGGCATGGGTTTATTTTGGTTCCATTGATTATTTTACTAAATGGGTTGAGGCAAAAACGTTCAAGGCAGTGACCAAGAAAGCAGTGGTTGATTCTGTGCATGCAAACATCATTTGCCGATTCGAATTCTGAAGGTATTTATTACAGATAATGGTGCCAACCTTAAGTCATTTAATGGCGGAGACATGTCAAAAGTTTAAAATCATGCACCACATTTCCACACCATATCATCCTATGGTTAATGGAGCAACTGAAGCAGCCAATAAGAACATTAAGAAAATTCTTTGGAAAATGGTTGAAAGATCGAGGCAGTGGCATAAGAAATTACCATTTGCTTTGTTGGGATACCGCACTACTGTTCGCACTTCGGTAGGTGCAACTCCTTATTCACTAGTGTATGGCACAGAAGCAGTAATACTAGCGGAAGTTGAAATGCCCTCATTTTGAATCATTGCGGAGGCAGAAATTGATGATGATGAATGAGTCAGAGCCCGATTGGAACAATCAAGCTTGATTGATGAAAAACAACTGTCGATTGTATGTCATGTGAAATTGTATCAACAGAGAATGGCCAAATCTTATAACAAGAAAGTGCGTCCACGAAAATTTGGAGTCGGACAATTGGTATGGAGGCGTATCCTATCTCATTGGGCAGAAGCAAAAGGAAAGTTCGCTCATAATTAGCAGGGGCCATTTGTTGTATGACGGGTGTTGTCCAACGGAGCGTTATATCTAATAGACATGGAAGGAAAATGTGTAGAAATAGCTATCAATTTTGATGCAGTCAAGAGATATTATGTATGATTTCTTTATATTCATGTATAGGTTTGTATTTGTCATAGTTTGAAATTGAAATGATGAAGGCATTTTGTTCCGCTATCCAGACACTTTATTCATTCATATCCCTTTGAGCCTTATTACATTTTTCTTTCATATCCCTCTTTCATAATCAATAACAACGTCAAAGATTGAACGTGGAAAATCAAGTGAAGAAAAGAAATGAAAAGTAAAAGAAAGAAAAAAAAAAGAAGAAAAAAAGAGAGAAAAAGAAAAAGAAAAGAACAAAAAGAACAAAAAGAAAAGAAAAGAAAAGAAAAAATGCAAAGGAGAAGAATGGGAGGAAGGAAACATCACAACAATGAAGCAATTCTATGATCCGAACTACGTTTGACTTGATCCCGAAATGGTACGTAGGCAGCCTCACTAAGGTTCAGTCACAATAGAAGAAAAATTTAAGAATCCCCAAAGAATGAAACTGGGGCAGAAGTTATGTTTATTGTGGAAGATATGATTCTGAAAGTTGTAACTTTTGAATCCACGTTGGAAATTTTGAGCCTTTATACCTTTCTTTCTAAACCCATCCAAAAGCCATATTATGGTCCAAAGAAATACCTTCTGATCAATTTTATGAAATGTTAATACAAGCAAGTAAGGTGAATTGTGTTAATGGACAACACTCTGGTACCAGAAAATAAAAGACCGAAAATGACAGAGTCTTATTGGTGAAAACCCTCACGGGCAACGTAAGGTGAAGTGAGTTGAGAGATATAAAATGAGAGAGTCTTGTTGGTGAAAACCTTCACGGGTACCATAAGGCGATGTGAGTTAAGAGATATAATATGAGAGAGTCTTATTGGTGAAAACCCTCATGGGCACCATAAAGCAAAAGTGAGAAAGAAATTTGTGGTTGAAAGGTGGCAAAACAAGCAAAATTTGGGTTTTGTTGAAGATCGGGTTGTGAAAAATGAGGATGGAAAAAGTGGCAATTGATAGTTGTTGGTTGGACAGACTAGGTTGGTTAATCCAAATGCATGGCATGATCAAAAGAATCAACCCTCCCACTCGAATAAGTTCTTTCCTTTTGTCTTTTCAGAGTATTTATATCCTCAAAACATCAAGGTCATTGCATTTCATTTTTCTTGGAATCTGTCTATAAGACATTTTCAGTTGAAGCTAACTACCAGCTTTCCAGTTATATGGCACAATAAGATCGGGAATTATTAAAGGACAGTTGAAACAAGAAGGATTTATGGTAATCAGATATTTGAAGAAAAAAGCAAAGTTCCCAAGAAAGAGAAAGAAACACCAAGACAGTGACATATGGAAAACATTTGGTTATCACGATAAGAAAATTTGAAAGACAGCCTGGAAACCAAGGCAAGGCAAAACAAGTTCAAATAAGTGAGTCAGAGCAAGTTCAAAGTGGGAGCATGGCCAGCAAGAATGCCAGAAGCTAACCACCATTTTATACTAACAAATTATTCTTTGATTAGAACAGAAACAAAAGATTAAAATTCTTACTAATCACTTTAAAGTGAATGTGACAAATGTGGATAACAAGGGAGCACAAAAAGTTTTTGACAAGCAGGCACCCACCTAGAGAATATGGGAAGATAGTTCAAGTTTTAAAAGGAAAGCAATAATATGCAAAGGAATCTATTTCAACCTCAATAATCAGGCGCCCACCAGAAGAATAAGGAAAGTATAATTTTTAATTTTTGATTTGCACATATGATAATATGCTGCACCCAGTTATCAAACTGAGGCAGAAAATTTTCTTTGCTTTGTTTTGTATGTTTGTTCTAAGCAGACGCCCACCTAAAGAACAAAGGAATATCTTTTCAAATTCAGTAAGCAGGCGCCCACCTGAAGAGCAAGATAGTACATTTCAGTTCGTTGTAAGTAGGCACCCACCTGAAGAACAAGGGAATACATTTTCAAACGTTGTAAGCAGGCGCCTACCTGAAGAACAAGGGAATATCTTTTCAAATTCAGAAAGCAGGCGTCCACCTGAAGAATAAGGGGATACTTTTTCGAAGCAATCGGAGGCAAGAGCCCACCTGAAGAACAAGGGAATACTTTTTCAAGTAATCGTAAGCAGGAGTCCACCTGAAGAATGGACACAGTCAAAGTTATATTGAACGAATGCAAGATGCGAGATCAAGGTACTTCAAGAATACAACATAGCAGACATTAGATAGGATTTTGTAAAACACAGGGCATAGCTTAAGATAACTTCTTTTATATTTACCATGGTATAATAAGGGGATCAGTAAGAAGTAACAACAGCAACAACAATGAGATCACAGCTACTGGTAGTCCCAACTACCAGACATTCCTGAACAACACTGACCTGATTCCTATTTAGCCCAGGATATGTAGGCAATCTCTGAAGCAGGATACGGTCAAACTTTCCAAAATGCTTCATACGAAATATGCGAATGGGCAAAAATCTCTCATTACCGCTCATGTATCTTTGCATGAAAACTTTTCGTGTTCCCGAGCAAAGAGGGGCAGTTGTGAGCACGTGATTTTTGCCCTAAGCAAATTATTCCCAAAATCTAAACAAATGATTTTTTAAATATTTGTTAAATATATAATTCATAAAAAATATACAAAAATATGTAGGAGTATTAGGATTTTAATTTTAAAATATTGGTATTAATATATTTTAAGAATAAACTAAAGAAAAATTAAAATAGCATTTTTGTGTTTTAATTGAAAAAATACCATAAAAATAGAATAATTAGTTTTAAAATTAGCAAAATCAGAAAAAATAAAAGAAAAGAAAATACAAGAAAGAAATAAAAACTACAAAATACAAAAGGGAATACAAGATAAATCATGTACATATACACAAAAATTGGACTGATAATATCAATGACCCAAAAATCGAATACACTAACCCAATTAACCCTAAGCCCAAAAAGAAATAACCGTCTGCTTGGCTCTAAATCCAAACGACACCATTTATTTATAAGAGATTTGATCCATTGATTTATTTGATCAAACGGTCAGGTATACAAACCAGTTAATAAGACAAACAATGACGTTTCAATCGTCAAATCCTGGCCATTCAGTTGATTGATCTAACGGGTAGAATTGAATCATCAATTAAATGAGGCGACATTGTTTCAAAGCCTAGTGGATCTGAGCCTTTAATACACTTAATCCAACGGCTCAGAATATTTGATTCCCTTTAAATACACTGGTGTATACTTATACCATTGATCATTTCACCTTCCACCGTTCTATACACAAACCCTAGCCAACCCTTTTCCTCTCACCAACCTGCCAGAACCCTACCGGCGGAAAATGTAAAATAAGACAACAATTCCACCATTAACACCACAAAAAGATGTAAGCCTCCTCTCTCACCCCCCATAGTCAGTTTCCCTCAAAACAATCGGGATCTTCTCGAATATCTATTCAAGTGTCACCAGAACCCTACTCCGGTGAACACAATATTGGTTTCTGCCTTCACCATTAACACCGTTGAACCGTCTCAGTCTTCTCTTTCACCTTCTCTACTTTGTTTTCCTCAAAAAATCCTAGAAACCCTCAAATCCTCAAACAAACTTCGCCAGAACCCTACTCCGGCAAATAACAGTTACGCTAAACCTTTCACCAATAACACCTCAAACACCTCTAGACTTCCTCTTTCCACCCATACAACTCATTTGTCTCGAATCATCCTATTTCCTTTCTAATACATGGTTGAAAATCACCGGAATCCTACTCCGTCGAATAAACTTTACCCAAAATTGTCCCTTAGTCTTATGAGCCTTAGTTTGAAACCTTTAAGTCCAAATAACCTTGAAAAGATGAAAAATAATCAAAGGAAGGGTTTGCCGGAAAATCAAGAAAAAACGAAGAAAAAAGAATAGAAGAAAGAAAGAAAAGGAAGAAAGAAAAGAAAAGTCTAGAAGAAACAACAAGAAAGCTAAGTTTTTCAGTTTCCTTTTTATTATTTTGCTTCTGTTTACTTGCATGTCTATGATTCTCTTTTTGTTGTTAATGCTTGATAAAAATGATGTAGTACTTTAGGGTTTTGATTTCTGTTAGAATAGGTTCTGATTGTTTGATAACTTGATTAGTAATTAGGGTTTTCTTTTAAATTAAATAATCGGATTCTTTATTATTTGATTGGTTTCTGAATTTTATTAATTGATTACTTAGGTTTGATTTGGTTATAGCTGTTAATTGACAATTAATAAGAAATTAATTAGTTCTAATAACTAGTTGAGGTTTATAATTCTAATTATCATAATAATTTTGTTTTGTTATTGTTTTTAAATAAAGGCATATGGTTATAATTGGGGTTAATGGGCAGTACGGGTAGAACGGTAATTGAAATGTGGAATCAGGGTTAGTTTGGGGAATGTGATTTGGTTCATTAATAATAATCCTAAGAGGGTGAGGGCAGATTTGGGAATACTATTTGGTCTAATGGTAAAATACTTAAGGGGTTAAGGGTATTCCAGGCATAATAAAAGGGTAATGCAATGAATACCAATTAGAAGTGGGGTAAAAGGGTAAAAGCAAAGGAAAAGAACATTCTAGTTTGGGGAAAATGGGTAATACTGCATTAATAACGGGAAAAGGTTGACTAAATAAAAAAAACAACAAGGGTCTAATTGCAACAAAAGAAAGCTCTAAGGGACAATTTCAGAGTTTGAAATTCCCTCCCTTTTCAAATCTGTAAATAGGCTTCATGAGCCTTCCTTTAACTAGTTGATATGTAATAAATCGGACTGGACTGTTGAAGTTTAAATTGATATTAATTTTATTTTAGAATAGTTCACATTATAGTCGAGATTATATGACAGTATAAGAGGTAAAAATGTAAAGTAAAGTAGAATTAAACTTCTGCAACTTGTTCTGTTAGGTTAATAATAAAGTGGTTTCTTCTTAAAGAGTATTATTACCTGAATACTGAAGTCAATTAAGTAGTTAGAAGTTATTCATGTAAAATGCATGTTCAACATCTGATAAGCATATGGATTTATATAATAAATGTTCTGTGTTCAGTAAATAGAACAAGTTTTGTAATGTATCACTTTTATAAGGCTTTATTCAGTTAAGTGTTAGTTTAAATTCTCGAATTCTCGTAAATTAGCCTTTCATAAACTGATAATAAAGAGGAATTGAGTAAGTAGTTAATAAATCTAATATGTAATCACAAGTGAATGCATATGTGCCAATTTGATATCACTTCTAAGATAATGTCATAAATCAGAAATAATTCAACTATAATAGCATTTAGTTCAGTTTAAAGTGATTAATGTTAGAAATAACTTCAAATACTTAATAAAATAGTACTCGTGATAGAATCATAGCTTGTTTTGATTTTGAATTTTCATTACATTAGATTCAATTCTGTATATAAACTTGAAATAAAGGGAAGTTTCTTATAGTTATGTGCATAATTGTGTTTGAGTTTTAATTTGAATTGTAATAATCTAAAAATAAAGTAATAAAAACATATTCTATTGCGAATTCAATTTGAGAAAGGTCCAAATGCAAGGCCCAAATTCAGTAAATGTTATACATGGGCCTGCATCATATAAATAGAACATATACTAGTTTGGGCCATTAGTAGAACACTTACATGAATGGCCTGAATCTGAACATTATTATTTTAAATTGGGCTGGATATTGAGACATGGGCTGTGTTAAGCCCAACATAAATTAAAGCTTGGACTCTTATGAGTTTCTTGGCTGTAAAAACGCAAAATTATTAGGTAATGAACAAATAATCAGGATTTTTATTTGTTATTAGGGATAAAATGCATGGAAAATATAGTATCCTTTAGATAAAACCTTAATAAATTGAGATAAGCCTCACCGCATTAAATACACAATTGTGGGGCCCTCAAATAATTGTTATGAAAATCTTAGATTTGAAAGGACCGTTTAGCAAATTTCTGTCTTTCCCAAAGTTAATAAGACATCGATGCTTTAGGAACGATTTGTGATAATATTACCTTCTTAATACGGGTGCACATTAATGTGACCCAAATCCAAGTCTCAACGGACTCGAAATGTGTTAAAAGCCACAGGCGTACTGGTACGGTGTGGTTCGAAATACATTTTCATGACGTTGTAATTCTTTGAAAAATTAAACAATAAGCGGAATATTAATAAATGCACATAAAATGGAAAATATAGAAGTCAGATAAAAGCAAATACGACAGTTGAGCAACCGTGCTAGAACCACAAAATTCGAGAGTGCCTAACTCCTTCTCCCAGATTTACAGAATTCCTTATCCGGATTTCTAGTTTGCAGACTATAAAAGAGTTAAACTTTCCTCGGTTCGGGATTCAATCGGTGACTTGAGACACCATTAATCTCCCAAGTGGCGACTCTGAAATTAAATAAATAAATCTCGTTTTGACTGTCCTTAAATTGGAAAAACTTCGTCCTTTTATTATATCCCTTCCCAGGGTGTAGTAATTAGGCTCTTCCAATAGGTAAGAGAAAAAGGAGGTATGACACTGCAGCTTCCACCCATTTGGACACATAATCTATAGCAACAAGAATGTACTTATTACCGTAGGAGCTGACGAAGGGACCCATGAAATCTATCCCACAAACATCAAATACTTCCACCTCTTAGATTGGATTCATGGGCATCTCGTGACGCCGAGAGATGTTCCCGGTGCGTTGACATTCATTAAAACCCTTGACCCTCAAGTGAGCATCCCTTAAAACTGTTTGCCAGAAAAATCCGGCCTCTAGTACCTTAGTTGTTGTCCTGATCCCTCCAAAGTGACCTCCATACTCCAAAGCTTGACAAGCTTGCAAGACAGAAGATTGCTCGATCTCGAGGATGCATCTCCGGATCATGTTATCAAGACAAATTCTAAACAAGTAGGGCTCATTCCAATAATAAAATTGTCTTTCACGAAAGAATCTTTTCCTCTGGACCGATGACAGGTCATGAGAAATAATACCACTGGCCATGTAATTAGCATAGTGTGCATACCATGGCGCTTCAGGATTAGTGGTAGCGAGCAATTGCTCGTCTGGAAAAGTTTCCAGAATTTCTTCAACTTCTACCCTATTTTCAGCTCCTTCAAGTCGTGATCAACGACTTGATTTTTAGTGCCCTTGCGGTCACAAATTTCATGATCAAACTCTTGTAGTAGCAACACCCAATTAATTAGGCATGGCTTAGAGTCCTTATTTTCTATTAGATATCTAAGGACTGCATAGTCAGTGTATACGATTACCTTGGATCCTATCAGATAGGACCGAAACTTGTCAAAAGCAAATACTACAGTAAGCATCTCCTTCTCTGTCACTGTGTAATTCAACTGGGCTCCGCTCGGCGTTATACTTGCATAGTAGATTGGGTGCATCAATTTGTCGTTCCGCTGGTCCAGCACTGCTCCCACCGCATAGTCACTAGCATCACACATTAGCTCAAATGGTTGCTCCCAGTTGGGGGAAACAATGATTGGTGATGTGACCAGCTTTTTCTTCAACACCTCAAAACCTACCCTAAATCATCAGAAAATACAAAAGGGTGATATTTCTCTAATAACTTACAGAAGGGTTAGCTATTTTGGAGAAGTCCTTAATGAACCTCCGGTAGAAACCGGTATGTCCAAGAAAGCTTATAATGGCTTTGACTGAAGTTTGTGGAGGCATCTTTGCTATGACATCAACCTTTGCTCGATCAATCTCTATTCCTTTGCTTGACACCCGGTGCCCCAAGACTATTCCTTCTTGTACCATGAAATGGCACTTTTCCCAATTAAGAACTAAGTTAGTCTCGATGCACCGCTTCAGCACACGCGTCAGATTTACTAGTAAATGAATTCCCCACTACCGAGAAGTCATCCATGAGCACCTCCATTATATCTTCTACCATGTCAGTGAATATGGCCATCATGCACCTTTGGAATGTGGCGGGTGCAATGCATAGGACAAATGGAATCCTCCCAAGGGCATAAATGTCATATGGGCATGTGAAGGGAGTCTTTTTTCTATCCGCATGGGCAATGGAGATCTGATTGTACCATGAGTAACCATCTAAGAAGCAAAAGTGTGACCTCCCAGGCAACCTATCAAGCATCTAATCAATGAAGGGAAGAGGGAAATGGTCTTTACGGGTGGCTAGATTCAACTTCCTGTAATCCATGCAAATTCTCATGCATGTGACGGTTCTTGTTGAGATAAGGGAGTTAACGGAGCAGCTGAGGGATTTATTAAAGAAAGGGTTCATACGACCGATTTATTAAATAATACATTCATACATGCTAAGATTACTTCTTGAAATAGGTGATAAACCTTCGGAATCTTCGCATTCGAAGTCAGATCGGAAGGACAAAGCAAGGGAATGGAAGAAGAAAGGGAAGAGCCAAGATTCTGAAGACGTAGAACTTGCCAAAAAGGTGAGATAGGAAATTCACAAGGGCAATGAAAGGAACATCTAGTTCAAAGGCTATTTCACTTGTGGTGGACCGCACTTGAAGAAGGTCTGTCTGGGTGCAGGCTAGGTGATAACAACTAGGTCGGGAATCCAAACTAGAGTAAGAATTTGAGAAGTAAATGCGGAAGCAATAACAACAGGAATTGAACAACTAGAATTAAAGAGACAAAAATAAAGGTTATGGGAAAGATTCAAGGAATGAATTCCGAGAACTTTCAAGAACGCAGGTTCTATAGCCTTGACAAGATCAAAGTAACAACGTCTTGATTTATGAAAGAAATCAAACGCCTTTACTTAAAAAGCAAATCAAAACAATAGATTCGGATCTTGACCACTTTACGAGTAACTTGAGACAACAATTAATACTAGTATTAATCGCCTTCTAAGAATACCACAAAGAAATCAAAGATATCACAAAAGAGAAGTAATCTTACTACCTTGAACTATGAACTAGTAAAGGTTGAAAAATAAATCTCAAAGCATAAGTAACAAAGGTTCAAAAGAACTCTCAAAGTATGATATACTCAATCAATAATAATCTGTCTTATGAATGAGAAGAACACCCTATTTATAGGAGTACAAAGGCATAAAAATAAAATTAAAAAATTAGGTGGGGTGGTTGTAATAGAAAGCATAATTATTACAATAAGGTAGGTGGTTGCTAAAGTCTAAGAAAAGTCTTTGGTTAGGTGAGGGGCGGCCAAGACCCTTTGGGGCAGATTTGGGTCTTAAAATAACTAGTTTGGGCCATTTGTTTGGACTTCAATTGGGCTCCTTTTGTAGTACCTCCTTTTGGACTTCTTTTAAGCTCATTTTGAGCCATTTTGGTGTACACCAAGGGCTGATTTGGGTGACCAAATCTTCCTACTCTTGGACTTCAATTTAAGCTACCAAATAATTGTAAAACTTCAACAATTCTTCTCCTCTGGGCTGGAGCTCTTTCTCGACAATTAAAGGCTTTTTTATGTGCACTTGAAGTCCAATGATCGTGTTTTAAAATTCTTTAGCTTGACATCTTGTTAAAGGTCCTCTTTGAGATTACAAGGCTTCATCCTTGTACTTAATAGAATTGAGCTTCCTAGGATGCTATCACTAGGGTAAATGCGATGCTAGCTGCGGAGAAACAGGAACAAGTGGCTGAAGTAAGGCCCTAGTGGTAGATGTGAAGGGAGCACCTGGTGGGGTGTTTGTCAACAACCCTTTGGGGTTGATTAATTGAGTTGGCTCGACGAAGACGTGGACATGGATTTCAAAGGGTGCTGGGGGTTTGTTAGGACCCCGACTTTTAAACATCGGGCGTGGTGCGGCTCTGGCAAAGATTTGGGTGTGATGGCCTTGCCATTAGCCTGCGTGCGAGGCGGAACGATCATGCGGGCAACGGGCTGTTATGAACAAGTATTGGCCAAGACCTTGGAACGGGAAAGGCGCGGTTGGCAAAGGCTTGAGAAGGCAGCATGGTTGAATTAGGGCGGCATGGCACGAGATGCGCGCCAAAAACCAGTTGAATGGCACATTTGGGTTGTGGCAGCTAAGTGCGGGCTAAGCTAAATCAAAGCGGGAAAACGGAATGATGGAAATGGCTTTCAATAGATAAGGCTAGGCTATGTAAAGGAAAATACAAGCAAAGGAACAAGGGCACAAGGGAAATGAAGGTTGGCACGAACAAGGCAAAAACAGGGCCAAGGCAGTGCATGGGCGGTAGCGGAGTCGGGCGTGTGCGGAAAAGTCATGCCAGCGGATCGCTGGTAAGGCATTGGCGCGAAGCAATGTCAGAAGTGAGCCAAGGCATGGCACAAAGCATTCCTTGGGAGAAATTCAGCTGGCCAAGAAAATATGGCACATGCCATGTACATGGAAAGCGGTTGGCGGTTACCTTATTTTGTGACCATGATCTCTCATGATCTGCCATGATCAGATCATGCTTGTATAGTGTATCATTTCATGATTATTGTGTCCTAAGTAGTTGGGGATGTCAACTACATATTTGGGACAAGATTTAATCTTAGTAGGACAAGTGGCAAAGATGTAGGCAACGTGTGTCATGTGCTGCCAAGTCTAAAGACTGCATATATATTTATAAATAGGGCCTTTGTGACTTAGGCAGAAGTAGAGTGTAATTCCGGTTGGAATTACAATTGGGAAACAAGAGAGAAACGTGAGGGTTTTTGAGTGTTTCAAAAGGGGATAAGCCTGGGCAAGGGCAGGTCTTAGTGTTAGCCAAGAACGACTTGTGTTCTTGCCAAAAGTGAGGGTACTTTGTATATTTTCCAATTTAATGCAAAGGTTGAAAAATTGTTCCCGTATATGCTCGTATTTTTAATTTCCTGTTTTGCTGCCTAAGTTTTGTTTGAGCCAAATTTGTTGTCGTGTGAAAATTGGTCAAGGGCTAAGGGAAGGCTGAGTCAAGCATCGGACTTGACTGCCGCGCAGGTGTGATTTTTGATTCATAAAGAACGCTCCCGTGACACCTACCACCCTCACGGTAAACGCCATTAGTTTATTCTAATAACGAGTGAGATTATAACTTATAAACAAACCAAGTCAAACATAAGATAATAAGCTTGATTTTTATCTGGTAATAATACTAGTATATGTACTGTATACATGATTTCTTTTATTCTGAAGCGCCATTTTTAGAACAGTTTAAAGAACAAAGAGCTACATTAATTATGAGTGATGCTAACGTTGCTAGGAACTTGGAAATTGGAATATAGTTTTGGTCAAATATTAGGAGCTGTGGTTGCTTTAACTTACAACAATTTTCTTTTTCTTTTTTTATTTTAAAAGGAGGATTCCTAGAAACGAGCAAAGTTTTTTTTTTTTTGTTAAATCATGTATTTAATATTCATTGAAATAAAACTCATCTGGGAAAGGCTGATCGTACCAAAAAATTCCAATTTTCAAGTGTTGAACGCAACCTCGATATAATCATGTAAATCCCTTAACATTCCTTCAGGTCAATTTGCGCTTGAATATTCGTAATGAGACAATTTTGCCCTTCATTTCGTTTTTGACACCCTAACCAAAATCGGCCATTTTCTATCCAAGCTGGAGCAAACACAATTTTCAGAAACAATATTTATGCCTTCTTGAAGGTAAGGATAATATCTATATAGTACCCTTTTCAGATTTTAATTGTGAGATTAAACTGAATTTATTGTTGTTATTGCAATTAATGGCAAGAATATTTTTGAACTACTTAGCTAACATTGAGCTACTTTTGTCCAAAAATATAATTGGAGGGCAAAGTTATATCATTTTGAGTAGTTTAGGGGTAGTGGTGGTTGCATTTTCGGATTCAACCAAAATTTATTTTATATATAGGATGCCACTACTAATATATTGATATTCTCTAAAGACATACATATGTGTACATAAAATTATTACTGAACTTTACGGGTGTCGTGACCCCTCTCTGTATAGCAAAAATCTACCTTTGAACACAAATCGAATTTTACGTGTATTTTTTTCCGCCACTGTTTAGGGGCAAATATTTAAGGAGGATAAAAATAAAACTCACTAAAATATAGTTCAATGCTGCTTTCAGTGTGTAAGTGCATGGGGGTAAAATTTGAGTAAGACTTTGAGAAAAACGACGTGCGAAGACTTAACCAAAGAATAAAACGAGAGGCGAATAGTCAACTTTTAACAGCTATGGCAGTAGAGTCAATGGTTGCTAAAATAAATCTCACAATTTATATATGTATATTTCTCTCTTAAATTCTTCTGCCTCTGCACCTTCTTTCTCCTTCTCTTCTCTTTTGAGTTTCTTTTTTCTCAGGAAATCTGAAGGTTTGTTCCAAAAAACTTGGTGAAGAGCAATGGCGGTAAGTTTTTTGGTTTATTTCTGATTTTCTGGTTCATTATTTAATTTAAAACAATAGAAGTTCTATGCCCTTTCTTGCCTTTTTTCTTCGGTCACTTTCCCCCACTGTTTCACTCGAAATAGCTCTACAGAGGCCTAATTACTTGTGTTTATTTATTACTTATTTATTTATTATGTTATATCTCGATTAAGTCTTGTCATAGAATTACATTTACTTTATGTCCATTATTTGCTGTAGTCTTTTAATCTTGTTAGAGAAACTAATTATCATATTGTTGGATTGAGATGAGCTGTGACATGGATGGTGATGATTTATATGGCCCCCGTGGCCAAGCTAAGTGATAATGGGTGGTGGATTAGTGTTTTAGGTCACAGGTTCAAGCTCTCACACCATGCAAAGCAAAGTTTGTTATTTAAGTGGAGAAGGGTAGAGGGACGGACCCATTATTAACTGAGTTTCAAAGGCTATGGTTGGTCCAAAAGATCAGCCAGAATCAAAAATAAAATATTTAATTTATATGGCTGAAATCAATATGTTTCAGACTGATGCGTAACTGTTGTGTTGTTGTATATCTAAGTCTATTTCATGTATGTAGTTCAATAAATTCCTAAATAGATAATAAGCCTATTGAATAAAATCAGGCTGTTAAAATAAATTTCTTCTTACCTAACTATAAAGTTATACTATAATATAATATTTCTGTTTGGTTGTCAGTGGTTCTCTTTTTCTATATTCACAGATCATATACTGATGACTTTCGTCGTACCAAACACCCTTTGATCACATAAGACAACACTATTTTTTTTTTTTTTTTGGGAAAAAATACTTTGTCACAATTTGTTGAATTTTCTTCTAATTGTTACTGCAGCGTCGAAATGTGCCAAAAATTGGCAATTGGGAAAGTGAGAACAACACTCCCTATACTGTCTTTTTTGACAATGCAAGGAAAACTCGTGGTGGAAAGATGATAAATCCAAATGACCCTCAAGAAAATCCAGACATGTTTCACAATTCTGCTCCTAAAACTCAAAGGGAGGAACAAAAACGTCGCGTGAGTAAAGAACATGGTGATATTCAACAACGTAATGGAGCTGGTCGTGGATCAAACTCAGGTCGACCTGCTAGACAAACTGCAGGATCTGATCACAACATTGCTAAATCACCAATTCATCCATATTCTCAGCAGGCAAAGATATCAGGACGAGTAGCTGCTTCACCTGGTTGGGAAGGGAAGAATTCATATGATAGTAGCCATGGTACTACTCCTGGAAGATCATTTGAAAGTGCTCGTGCTACTCCGGGGAGGCATCAAATGAAGAAAGAAAATGTATGTTTCTTCCTTTTCTATTTCATCTTTCATAATATCGAAGAAGGGTAGCCTTGGCGTAACTGGTAAGTTGCTGCCATGTGATCAGGAGGTCACGCATACGAGCTGTAGAAACAACCTCTTGTAGAAATGCAGGGTGAGGTTGCATATACTAGACCCTTATGGTCCGGTCCTTTCCTGGACCTCGCATACAGCGTGAGAGCTTAATGCAACGGACTATCGTAGATTAGATACTTAAAAACTTGTGGTTGCATACCCTACTTATCCTATTTGATAGAGATAAGCTAATTAGTAAGATATGTTAGTCATTTGTAGACATGATAGGAAATGCATTTGATACTTTGAGTTTAATTATCTGGTATATACTGACTGTATGCTAACGAGTCACTAAAAAATAACTACACTTAATCGTTTTGAGATTAGTAATATGGAAAATAAGATAGATCATCTACTACAACATGTTAGGATATATTTCCTGATACTATCAATGTATATAAGTTACGTTCTTGATACTTGTGTTAATCCAATTAGTTTAAACAATACTGCAATCACATGTGATGCTTATGCTTTCCTGAGAAGGGTCTATTGGAAGCAGTTTCTCTATCTTCGATAAGATCTGCATACACACTACTCTCCCCAGCCCTTACAGTGTGGGACAATACGGGGGTATGTTATTGCTGTAATACTACAAACATTTTTGAGGTCTAGCTGATTTTTGCTGCATCTAAATCTGCATGAAAATATTATAGTAATTGTGTATTTTGAAACTTCATGGATTTTGTGTGAACGCGAGATGCTTTGCACTAGGCTGCCCATGCATTTTGAAACTTCGGGCCAACTTCCCAAACACTTGCTTTACATTCACGTCTCAGTCTATGCCTGCCCCTAAGGAAGGGTTTCCATTCTGCACCTTTAAGTAGATTAAACCATTGAGTTTGACCTTAAAAAGTTGATATGTACTTCTTTACGTAGTGCCCCTTAGGTCTAGGGCTTCGTCGTATCCTACTTACTCCTCTTTCACTTTCACTGGCTTTTACTTTTCTTTTTTATTGGTTATTTATAAAATGGTATCAGCATTTGAGACAACTCTCCCCGGCCAATCGTCACGAACTAAGGGAGTATTCATTTATTCATCTCACTAGCTGTGATTTTTCCTTCTTTCTAGCAGCCTGATAGAGGAGCTGTAGTTCCAAAATTTGGCGAATGGGATGAGAATGATCCTCAATCTGCAGAAAACTACTCTGAGGTTTTTAACAAAGTGAGAAATGAAAGGAATATTGAAAGGAACGGAGGCTCTGGAAATGTGCTAGGCACACCTAGTAGAACATCTTACAGTACCGAAAGGCAACGACAAAACGAAAAGCAAAAGGTACTGCTATCACTTGCGCTCGTTTATATATTCAGAGGCTGACGCCTATGTTTAATGAATTTAACTGAATCCAATATTTTCAATATGGAACATGAATAGTCCATATGTATGTGAAAACCCGCTAGTATATTGTTGTTGTTCCTAGATTGCTAATATTACGGCTATTTCCTATTAACTTCCCCTTCGGTTTTTTAGTATCTTGTCGTGGTTACTGCTTGTTGCTTTTTTTAGTGCTATTGCTTTCCTCCGTCTATTTTCTTTTTCTAGTTCTTACATTGTAGTTATCATTTTTCTGGTTATTGTAGTTGAGATTTGATTGTTTCTATTCTTCCTCTCGAGCCATTTTCGGAAACAACCTCTATTCCTCCGGGGTAGGGGTAAGGTCTGCACACACACACTATTCCTACACACCACTTGTGCGATTTCACTGGGTTTTTGTTGTTGTTGTTGTACATGAAAAACTACTAGTATTCAATAAATATTAGTAGTAAATTTGAACGGATAATTTCAGAACTACGATGAATTTAGCACTAAGAACCTTAAAAGGTTAAATGCGTCAAGTTTAAATTCTGCATTTGTCTCTAGCTATAATGATCCATTTGTTTCACTCTTGTTCTTATCCTCTCTTTTGTATTCTGCAGAGCTGCTGCTTTCCTTTGTTGTCAAAAAGAGGGTCCTATTTTTCTGGTGATATGGAGCAATAGTTGATCTGTAAATAAATCAACAAATTCCTCTGCAATGTCAATCTTTTTTGTGTTAAGAGGTTTCTTATATTGGTGATAAGTTTGGGCAAGTGGTTTGTTGTCTTTGTTATGCTTTCAACTGATTTTTGCTATTGTATTGTGTACTTGTGGTTTTAATTCACTTCTCTTTGTCTTAGTTCTGCAAAGGTGGCACTTTAAAATATAGTAGTACTGTAACACTTTTGAGGCCATGAATATTCATCTGATTTTTATGCTACTTAAGTTTTAGTAAAAAATGTGCTTAATATAGTAGTACTATAACACCTTTTGTCACCAAGTATCTCCGTAGAACTTTCCTAGAAACCTTGTCGTACACTTTCTCCAGATAAATAAACGTCATGTGCATATTCTTCTTCCTATCCATGTACCGTTCCACCCCTCCTAATAAGATAGATAACTTCCGTGGTAGAATGCTCCGGCATGAACTCGAATTGGTTGTCTGAAATAGACACTGTCCTCCTTGCCCTCACTTCTACCACCATCTCTCAAACTTTCATGGTATGACTCATTAATTTGATACTCCTATAATTGTTACAACTCTGGATATCACGTTTGTTATTGTACAACAGAACTACTGCACTCTACCTCCACTACTCCGACATCCTATTCGGTTTGAAAATAACATAAACATTCCAGTTAGCCACTCCAAGCTTGATCTACCCACATAACTCCAAAATTCAACCGGAATTTTGTCCGACCCGGTAGGTTTGCCCCTACTCATCTTACACATAGCCTCCATGACCTCCTCATTCTTAATGCGCCTTCAATACCTAAAGTCACGGTGACTCTCGGAGCCATGAATATTTATCTGATTTTTATAATTAAGTTTGAGTAATAATTGTGCTTAAACATTCCATTGGCAGAAAAAGAATATAAAAGTTTAACAATTATAGCTTGCTGCTGAAAAATGATTATACAATCTTTACACGTGCCCTCCCTTTTTTTCTTTTTTCTTTTTTTCAGTTATTATTTTGAGAGTGGCTGTATAGTGTCATTTTCTCTTCTTTTTATTCTTTTTTTTAATACCTATTTTATGGGACAGCATTCGACCCCACGATAACTGACGAAGCTGATCACCTTTTAGGTTAATTCAAGATTAATAAGTGGTACGACTACTCATAATCAACAGTACTTAACCCCTTCCTGATGTGATTAATGAGGCTACGACCCATCCGTTATCCAAAAGATGAAACCTCAATGTGGTCATGACCGCCGATTGCCAGCTCATGCAGCTCACCACTATAAATACCAAGAGAGGAAACCCCAGAAAAGGGGGGCTTCTTCTTCGACATCACTATTCTCCATAGAGAGAGAAACAGTGAGAAAACGGATAAGAAATATCCATCTCATGAAGGGATACAACAGGATTGTAAGTCTCTTAACTTCTTCATGGAGAGGCAGACCAAACTAGTATCATCAGTAAAAGTTGTCAACATTTCTCACCCTATTGGGGGGAATTTATTATTATTTCTTTTACATGGTTCATGAATTATTACAACTTGCTATGATTGCCCCGTAATTTAAAAACATTGTTTCGTATTCATAAAGTGTATGATAATATTTGAGCCGAACAACTTGGCGCCGTCTGTGGAGATTTCCTAGCAAGATCGCGTAGTTCTTCCTGGACCAAAAGAAAAGGATCGTCAGAAAATAAAAAACAACCCAGCTCGATCAAGTCCTCTCTCTCTCTCCGATTTTTGATAGTGCAAACGAGAAGAAGAAGCCATCCCCCCAAGGGAAGACCCCTATAAGGAATCTCCCACACCCCCGGTACGCGCCCTGGCCGAAAACTGACGCAGAGATATCCCAAGCCAAGAGCCACCTCAAAACAACCCACCATGCCCCGATTGGGAAGGCAACGCATAAACTGCTCAAAGTCTCGAACCAAAATCGAGTTTCACCACTCAATACCCCCAACGTCGGGACTCGGGCCATGCGCCTCCGCCAATAAGTTCGACTACGGTCGAACCAAGACTCAGGCTATCACGACCCATTTTCTAAACAAACCGAGACCGTCACTCTATCAAGCGAACCATCCTTGCTCATCAAACCTATTATAACTCCAAACTTTATATGCGACAAGCAGTACTCTATCCAAATACTTTTGATTAATTCGAATATTTAAATAAATCCACTCCAAAACTTTATTCATAGTAACTACTGAATTATTGCTAAGTTATTATAAAATAACTTATGAATCTCAACTCAATGACTATGTTTATGAAGCCTTTACTGAGAAACTAATGCACTGCTCAAGACATGAGATTTCCCGGCAGTTCTTTAAGTAAGCAAACGAATAACTTAATAAAGTTGACTCTTAGAAGTACTCCACGAATAAAAGCAGAGCTCACCAATAGCTTTGGAAGAGAAGAAAGTCCTAACCCGTACCCTGCTCGCCTGCATGTACGGTTCCTATGTTGTACCGCAGACCAACGTAGGTTTCCAAAAGAGAACGTCAATACCATCCACTGTACTCAGTGAGTCTTAACAACAAGGGGCAAAACTTTAATAATATATTCATTATGAGCAAAGGTTTTAAATGCATGTAAAACATAAAACTTATAAGGATATTTCAAAAAAAAAATTGCATGATTGAAGTTTAAGAATATTCTAAAAGAAATTTTTTTCTTTTTCTTTCTGAAAAAAATACTTCACTTTATACTTTGGGAGTTCCAATTATCTTGACTTAATTCTGTCTCAATCACCGTATGATCGGCACGGGTTCGATCCCAACCTAATCGAATAGGCCCAATTCATGAGGTGCCACTCACTTCATGGTTCTCAGCGCTCATGTATCATATCTTAGCATGTTTAAGTAAATTTTTAGCAACGAGGCCCTCGACTCGTGTGCTCCCTATTTTGGCACAAGTAGTTTCAGGAAATCAATGGCTTGATCAGGACCCAAGGCCTGCACAATGACCCCTTCTCAGAATAAAGGATACTCCCAAAAATCTTTTCTTTCTAAAACTACTTCTTGTAACTTTTCAAGTCTAAATCTTTTATATACTCATACTAGTATCCTTAAATGTAAGGCATTATATATAAATTACAATATAAGTATTTGAGGTATATGAGATATTGAAGACCTTTAAAAGATACAAAAAATTGTTAAATTTACAAAGAAGTCGTCATATATATATCAGTATTCAAAATGACTTAAAGTTCCTTACTATTGCACTTCCTGTCAGAGTGCTATTCTGAGTCATTTGCCAAATGCAAAAGCTGACTTGAAATCAAATTTCTTTGACCAAAGTAATGTCACTGGTTTCATTAAATGATCTTGAGATTTATAAAAGTATAACACACTTATGAATTATTCAACTTGCCTTAGTATACAGATAATGTCATGACTAATGTCCTAGTCCAATTAATATCACAAGCGTTATTAATTTTAATCAAACACCTTGTGTGCGTACTTTTGTGACTTAAACCACCTTAGTAAAGAGTTATATCAACTCACCTCAAAACTCATTTAGCCAATATGTTGACCCCAGTCCAATCTACACTAGTCAAACAATCGATTCTACAATAACCAGTGCATTTTAATTAATTTTTTTAAAGTACTACATCTAAATATGAAATTTATTGTTGATATGGAGGAAGAAGGGCATTAACTATTTCATTCTTACCTATTATGACTATAGGATAATTGACAATAGGGAATTTAGTTACCTGAGTTCGAGAATTAGTGATTATAAAGAACTCTAAAATCTTTTCGTGACCTCCGTGAGTAAGCACCGCTGCCTCTGCTTCGTAGGTTTGTGTTTTGCTTCTTTCTTTCTTTTTTCCCTTTCCGTTTTTTTTTTATTCAAATGAGGCTTTTGCATTTTTTGTTTCTTTTTTCAATAAGGCTTCCGCCTTTTGCTTCCTCCTTACAGTGGAATATGTACTACTAAATCTAGGCCGTTTGTTTTGTTTTGTTATTTTACTTATTCTCCCTTCTTTCTATCTTTTTTTTTAATAATTAGTAATACTCATTCCTTTTTTTTGTCATACTAAAATTATTAATGTTTTATTAATATTTCTCTAATTGTATAATCAGTTATTTAAGTGTGTATATATATATATATATATACTATAAGCAAGACAATAATCATAATAATAATAATAATAAATTAAATTCTATAATTTGCGTGTCTCGAAACTTTTAATAATTTGAGAAGTGTTACAATATTTCCTCCTTAAAAACATTCATCCTCGAATGTTGCTAGGGCCTTATTCTTAAGTTAACAATCATTCCTTAGGTTTTTGAACTTCTAAAGTTTTCTTAGCATTACTCACCTTTCGAAGAGACTCAAAATTTGGCTAACTCCTTAAATTTTTAAAAATTTGGCAGAGTTTCCTTGTAAATATGACTATCCAAAAAAATATCCATGTCACAAATACCACAACTACACCAACAACAACCAAATATACCATAACAGGCCATTCATAGGCACCATACACATCTCATAAATTAATTACTCACACTCCGGCAATGAGGTACCACAATAACTAACAAGTATAAAAGGCACAACAACTTTAGCATAAGTAAATCACTTTAATGAATTAAATATACCACGGCATGAACTAAATTACTACAACAACTAAATATAATCTAGAAATGACAGAAAGACTTGCTAACTTATATTTAATAAATAAAATATTTATGCCAAACCAAACTTAGATTCACCTACCTTTTTCCTCAAATAAATATGAATATTTCTTCCTCATATTCCTCGACTTCCCATGTAGCCTCTTATGAATCACGATTACTCCATAAAACTTTTAATGATGCTATATCTTTTGTTCTCAACTTTCTTACTTGCCAATCCAGAATTTTTATAGGTACCTCTTCATAAGTCAGGCCTTCTTTAATTTCTATAGTATCAGCACGTATTATATGCGACTCATCATGAATGTACTTTCTAAGCATAGACACATGAAAGACAGTATGAACAGAAGACAACTCAACGGGTAGCGCTAGCTTATAAGCCATGTTTTCTTTCTTTTCTAGAATTTCATAAGGTCCGATAAATCTAGGGCTAAGCTTCCCTTTTCTTACCAAACCTCATAACTCCGTTCATTGGTGAAACTTTCAAAAACGCCTTATCACCAACCATGAACATCTAACTCACGATGCCTCTTGTCAAAATAAGACTTTTGACGACTCCGAGCTGCTTTAAGTCTTTCTCTAATTAGCTGAAATTTCTCCAAGGCCTCACAAACAAACTCTGGACCAATCAACGACACCTCTGCTGGTTCAAACCAACCCACTGGAGACCTACATCTTCGCCCATACAATGCTTCATAAAGAGCCATACCAATGCTGGCCTGATATCTATTATTGTAAGAAAATTCACAAGAGATCATCCCAATTAACTTCAAAATCTATAACACATGCTCGTAACATATCTTCAAGCGTCTGAATGGTCCTTTCTACCTGATCAACAGTCTCTGGATGGAAAGCGGTGCTCAAATTAACCACAGTACCTAATCTTTTCTGAAATGCCTGCCAAAAATGCGTCGTTGTCACGACCCCAAATTCGGTCGTGATGGCGCCCAGCACATTGCTAAGCCAGCCTGACCAATCAATAACAATAACGGAGCTAGAAGCTCTCTTTAGCCCATTTAAGCATATTAAATCATGAAGCAATAGCGATACAAATAACGAAAATGGGAAACCAAGTCCCGTAATACATCAACTCCCATAGACCGAAGGGTCAAGAGTCATGAGCCTCTACTAAACATGAGTGTATAAAGGGTTACAAGATACCAAGTGCGGAAAGAAAAGTCAATACAAAATCAAGAGACGATAAGAAGGAATATCGGGTCCTGCGGACTCTGCGGCTACCTCAAATATCCACAAATGTCGCCTCGCACAGACACTACCGGATCACTGCCGAGAGGTACTGGATCCGCACACAAGGTGCGGGGAGTAAAATGAGTATCGCCAGACTCAGTGGTAATAAACAGGGGTAAGACAGCGAGATAAGAAATCCGCAATAAAGCACTATGTAAAGGCTGTAATCAAATACCCTGTCACGGAATCAACATCAACTGTACCTGTACCATCAAATATCAACAATAGAGTATAATAGCTAGCAGATGTAGCTAAATGCAATGCAATGCATGATATGACCGCTACGGCTCGTAGCCGATCCAATTTGGGTACCCGTGCTCACCTTGTGGGGGTTCGGACTCGGAGGGGCTCCTACGGCCCAAGCACAATATCGACTGCGGCGTGCGGTCCGATCCGACATATGCACTGCTGCGGCGCGCAGCTGGATCCACTACTAGTCGGCTAATATGCAATCACGGCCTCGCGAGGCTCAAAAGTAGTTTTGAAAACATCTTTTATCATTTTTCGGTTGAAAACGAAATATCAAGTTCCGGAGATTTGGAAATAACATGATAACAGAAATAGCTTGCCGACTAGTAGTAAACTAGCATGTCAATATGATAAGACAATGATAACGATCCTCGCGGGATCCAATAAGTGGCTCACGGCCCACATGTATACTCAACCGCCCAAGAAGGGGTTCCTCGGCCCAAGAGTGGCCATTATCACAATATATAATATGCAACCATCCGAGAAGGAGGTTCGACGGCTCAAGAATAGCCTAACATCATAATACAGTATCAACAAGTCGGACTAAGTCATAGTCCCCAATCACAATCGACCCCGCACTCACAAGAGAGTACGTGTCTCGCCGCTATACAGCGTCACAAAGTGGTATACCGGGGTTTCGAACCCGCCGGTCATCACCCACATCTATTACTCACCTCAATACGGCGCGACGACTACTCCGCAATGCTCTTGCCATGAGAATCAAGCTCCGCATGCATAGAATCTGATCAAATACAGTAGAAACACAACAAATTAGGCCAATGGGACGACACCCAATCAATACAACTCAATTTACATCAAAATTCCCAAAGTTGTCAAAACCCGACTTTTGGTACGCTTGTCGAAAAATTACAAAAGTCACATATTCGGAACCCTCATCTCAATACGAGTCTAAGCATATCAATTTTACCAAATTCGGACTCCATTTGCCCATTCAAAATCTTGATTTTCTAAAGTTCAAGCCTAGGGCTAAATCCTCCATAAATTACCCCAAATTCCTCCATTTTCATGATATAATTGCATAATATTATCAATACTAATCATAGTTTAAGTCCATAGTTGATTACCTGATGATTTCCCTTGAATTTCTCTTCAAAATCGCCCAAATCGCCTCTAAAGCCGAGACCCAAATGTGTGAAATGTTTCTGAAATTTTCTAACTTCTGATACACTTAACTCACTGCGATTTTCGCTTCTGCGGATAAAATTCCGCTCCTACGAGTCCGTATCCGCGACCAAAGGGTCGCTTCAGCGGTTCCAAGCCTAGCCGGCCAATTCCGCTTCTGCGAGAAAAGGACCGCGTATGCGCGTCCGCTTCTGCGATTGAATCTCCGCTTCTGTGAAAACTCCTGCTTCTGCGCACATGAGTCCGCTCCTGCGGACTCGCCCAGGCGGTCAAGAATCCGCTTCTGCGGACCTTCCTATTTTCCATCTAGTCCGTTTCTGCAATCACTGACTCGCACCAGCGATGCCGCTTCAGCGGAAAGGATTTTGCTCCTGCGATGCCAAGCGCTCCTGCGCTCCTCAGTCCGCTCCTGCGGGCTCGCCTCCGCGCCCACATTTCCGCAGGGGCGAAAATGACAGAACCGGAATACTTCAACCTGCAATTTCCATGATTTTCTTCCGTTTAACCATCCGTAAACACCCCGAGGCCCCCGGGACCTCATCCAAACACACCAACACATCTTAATACCTTATTTGAACTTGCTCCAATCCTCAAAACACGTCTAATAACACCAAAACCCATAATTCACATCAAATTCAAGCCTAAATTCCTTAAAACATTCTGACTTACACAATCAATCAAAAACCCGACTAAACGACGTCCGAATGACCTGAAATTTTGCAGGTACATCCAAAATCACCTAACGGAGCTACTTCAACTGTCGGAATTCCATTCTGACCCCCGGCTCAAAATCTCACCTACCGTTCGGATTTCGCCAAAATTCAACCTTAGCCAATTCAAGCCTATTTCTATACCGGGCCTCCAAATTCAATTCTGATCGCTCCCCTAAGTCACAAATCACCTCCCGGAACTAACCGAATCATTAGAACCTGATTCCGAGGCCTCTAACCAAATAGTCAACTCGGGGTTGACTTTCCTTATTCAAGTCTCCTTCAAAAAGGCTATATGCCTCATTTCCAATCCAAATCACTCCTAACTCACCCGATAGGCTTTAACACTGATATAAAATCATAAAACATACAATTTCAACATAACGGGGTGGTAATTCCCGTGATGACAGGCCGGGTCGTCACATTCTCCCCCTCTTAAGCAAACGCTCGTCCTCGAGCGGGTCAAGAAACATACCTGAAGTCTCAAACAAGTGAGGATAACTGCTCCGCATCTCCCGCTCGATCTCCCAAGTGGCCTCCTCCACGGGTCGACCTCTCCACCGAACCTTAACTGATGCAATCTCCTTAGACCTCAATTTTCTCACCTGACGTCCCAAAATGGCAATAGGCTCCACATCATAGGATAGATCACCATCAAGCTGAATGGTACCGAAGTCTAATACATGAGACGGATCTCCAATGTACTTCCGGAGCATAGACACGTGGAATACTGGATGAACACTAGATAAGCTGGGCGGCAAGGCCAACTCATATGCCACCTCTCCAACTCTCTTAAGTATCTCAAAAGGACCAATGTACCTAGGACTCAACTTTCCTTTCTTCCCAAACCTCATGACACCCTTCATAGGTGAAACTTTCAACAATACTTTGTCACCAACCATGAAAGACAACTCTCGAACTCTACGGTCCGCTTAACTCTTCTGACGAGACTGTGCTGTACGAAGCCTCTCCTGGATCAACTTTGCTCTATCCAGAGCATCCTGGACTAACTCAGTCCCTATCAATCTAACCTCACCAGGCTCAAACCATCCCACGGGGGATCTACACCGCCTACCATACAATGCCTCATACGGGGCCATTTGAATACTCGACTGATAACTGTTGTTGTAGACAAACTCAGCAAGTGGTAGGAACTCATCCCACAAACCACCAAAATCAATCACACAAGCTCGCAACATATCCTCCAAGATCTGAATAGTACGCTCAGACTGTCCGTCTGTCTGGGGGTGAAATGTTGTACTCAACTCAACCCGTGTACCCATCTCTCGCTGAAATGCTCTCCAAAACTGAGAAGTGAACTGAGTACCCCTGTCAGATATGATAGACACTGGAACTCCATGCAACCGAACAATCTCTAGAATAAAGATCGATGCCAACCGCTCCGATGAGTAGGTAGTACTAACTGGAATGAAGTGAGCTGACTTGGTCAGTCTATCCACAATCACCCATACGGAATCAAACTTCCTCGCCGTCTGAGGGAGTCCAGTAACAAAGTCCATAGTGATCCTCTCCCATTTCCACTCAGGAATAACAATGCGCTGAAATACACCACCGGGCCTCTGATGCTCGTACTTAACCTGCTGACAGTTGAGGCACCGTGCTACATGTCCGACAATGTCCATTTTCATCTTTCTCCACCAATAGTGCTGTTTCAAATCTTGATACATCTTAGCGGCTCCTGGATGGATAGAATACCGCGAGCTATGGGCCTCCTCCAGAATCAACTCACGAAGGCCATCAACATTGGGCACGCATATCCGGCCCTGCATCCTCAATACGCCCACTATCAATGGTGACATCTCTAGCATCATCATGCTGAACTCTATCCCTCAGGACAACCAAATGTGGATCATCATACTGGCGCTTACGAATACGATCATATAGAGATGACCGAGATACAACACAAGCCAATACCCTGCTGGGCTCCGAAATATCTAACCTCACTAGCCGATTGGCTAGCACCCGAACATCATAAGCAAATGGCCTCTCCTCAGCTGGAATATATGCCAAGCTCCCCATACTGACCGCCTTCCGGCTCAAAGCATCGGCCACCACATTGGCCTTTCCCGGATGATATAATATAGTGATGTCATAATCCTTAAGCAACTCAAGCCATCTCCGCTGTCTCAAATTAAGGTCTTTCTGTTTGAACAAGTGCTGGAGACTACGATGGTCGGTATACACCTCACAAGACACACCGTACAAATAGTGCCTCCAAATCTTCAATGCATGAACAATGGCGGCTAGCTCCAAATCATGAACGGGATAGTTCTTCTCATGTGGCTTCAACTGCCGAGAAGCATAAGCAATCACCTTACCTTCCTGCATCAACACACAACCTATCCCCACTCTCGAGGCATCACGATAAACGGTATATGAACCTGAAGCTGATGGCAGTACTAACACTGGAGTTGTGGTCAAAGCTGTCTTGAGCTTCTGAAAGCTCTCCTCACACTCATCCGACCACACGAATGGTGCACCCTTCTGGGTCAATTTAGTCAATGAAGAAGCAATGGATGAAAATCCCTGAACAAACCGGCGATAATATCCTGCCAAACCAAGAAAACTCATGATCCCTGTAGCTGAGGTCGGTCTAGGCCAACTCTGCACCGCCTCTATCTTTTTCTGATCAACCTGAATACCATCACGAGACACCACATGTCCCAGAAATGCTACGGACTCGAGCCAAAACTCGCACTTGGAGAATTTAGCATATAGCTTCTCCTCCCTCAATCTCTGCAACACAATACTCAAATGCTGAGCATGCTCCTCCTGACTACGGGAGTAGACTAGAATGTCATCAATGAACACAATCACAAATAAATCCAAATAAGGCCTGAACACACTGTTCATCAGATGCATAAATGCTGCTGGGGCGTTGGTCAGCCCAAACGACATCACAAGAAACTCATAATGACCATATCGGGTCCCGAATGCAGTCTTCATAATATCCGAGTCCCTGATCTTCAGCTGATGATAGCCTGAACGAAGATCGATCTTAGAAAACACCCTCGCACCCTGTAACTGATCAAACAAATCATCTATGCGCGGTAGAGGTACTTGTTCTTCACTGTCACTTTGTTCAATTGCCTATAATCAATACACATTCGCATGGAACCATCTTTCTTTTTAACAAATAATACCGGCGCACCCACGGAGACACACTAGGGCGGATGAAACCCTTATCCAGAAGCTCTTGAAGCTGCTCTTTCAGTTCTTTCAACTCAGCTGGTGCCATCCGATAAGGAGGAATGGATATGGGCTGAGTGCCCGGCACCAAGTCAATGCCAAAATCAATATCCCTGTCCGGCGGCATGCCCGGCAGGTCTGAGGGGAATACATCTGGGAAGTCCCTCACAACGGGTACAGAATCAATGCTAGGAGACTCAGCTTCCACATCTCTCACAAAAGCTAAATACGATAAACACCCTTTTTCAACCATCTTCTGAGCTTTTAGGAACGAAATGACACGGCTAGGGACAAAATCGGTCGAACCCCGCCACTCAATCTGAGAAATACCAGGAATGGCCAACGTAACTGTCTTAGCATGACAGTCCAATATAGCATGGTACAGAGACAACCAGTCCATACCCAATATAACATCAAAGTCCACCATCCCCAACAATAACAAATCTGCCTGGGTCTCCAGACCCCCAATAGATATAACACAGGATCTATAGACATGATCCACAACGATCGTATCACCCACGGGGGTGGATACATGAACAGGTAAATCAAGACTACCACGAGTCGCACCCAAATAATGTGCAAAATAAGAGGACACGTAAGAATATGTGGACCCTGGATCAAATAGAACATAGGCATCTCTGTGACAGACAGAAATGATACATGTAATCACTGCATTGGAGGCAACTGCATCACGCCTGTCAAGAAGTGCATAGAACCGTGCTTGGCCTCCACCAGATCTCTCCTCGCCCCTGGGGCGACCACGAGAAGATTGACCTCCCCTTCTATTAGACTGAGATGGTACTGAAGATGAGGGCTGATCCCTCTGCAGAGTCCTGTCCCTACGGAGTCGAGGGCACTGTCTCCTCATGTGGCCAAACTCACCACACTCATAACATGCACCTGGTGATGGAGAAGGAGACTGAAGGGAACCCCTCGCCGCAGAAGAACCTTGGGCTGATGAAGTAGGTGCTGCACCCTGGGCTGGAAGGGCACTAAGTGATGACTGACCCTGCTGAAACCCATGTCGACCACGACCATAAGAACCTCCGCTCTGCTTTGGGCGGCCTGAATGAGGAGGTCTAGATGAGCGACCTCTGCTCTACTGGGAATGCCCTCTAGATGGAGCACCGCTGAAACTGCCAGAATCACGAGGCCTCTTGGCCTCCCGCTCCTCTCTCTCTCGGCGACGATCCACCTCAATGGAGCGTGCCATGTCAACAACCTTCTCAAATGATGATGACAAAACTCTCTCTCTGGTCATAAGAATGCGAATAGAGTAGTTGAGGCCATCAATAAACCTCCTGATCCTCTCCCTATCATTAGGGATCATCCATGTGGCATGCCTATAGCCAACTGAGTGAATCTAAGCTCATACTGAGTCACAGACATGTCGCCCTGAATCAACCACTCGAACCGGCGACGTAGCTCCTCGCGACGAGACCGAGGTACATATTTCTCTAGAAAGAGAGTAGAGAACTGCTGCCATGTGAGAGGTGCTGCTCCTGCGGGCCTACGCCTCTCAAACTCTTCCCACCAATCAAATGCGGGACCAGTGAACTGAAAGGTAGTAAATGAAACTCCGCTGGACTCAAGAATACCAGCCGTCCGCAACATCCTCCGACACTTGTCCAAGAAACCCTGGGCATCCTCGCCCTCAACGCCACTGAAATGGGGTGGCTGAAGTCTACCAAATCTCTCAAGACGACGCTGCTCATCATCGGGCATAACCTGAACCATATGCTCTGGAGCTGGAGCTGGTGCAGATGGAGGAATAACCGGTGCACCCACCTGAGCGGGGACCGCCTCTGGCGTCTGAAGTCCCTGAACAACCTGCTCAGAGTGTGCGAGCTGCAGGGGTCTGCTGACCACCCCCTGTCTGAGATGTCGCTGCAGTAGCAGTAGCTGAAACTACCTGAGCCAAACCGGAACACACCGATAATATCCGAGCAAGAGTCTCCTGAAGACCAGGAATAGCAATAGATACAGTCTGGCCCTGAATTGGGGCTGTTGGAGCATCAACCACCGGGGGCTGCTCCTGAACAGGTACAACGGGCGGGTCAGCTGGCACTGCCTCAGCTGCCCTACCTCTACCTCTAGCACGACCGCGCCCACGGCCTCTAGCAGGTGGCAATGGAGGTCGTCCACCTCGTCCTGATGCTCGCGTTCTCGCCATCTGCGAGAGAATAGAATATAGAAGTTCAGTTCTCAGAACAACAAGATCGCACGACAGAGTTCAAGAAAAGTGAAGTTTTCCTAAAGGTTCGCAGACTCCCGAGGATAAGTACAGGCGTCCCCGTACCGATCCACAAGACTCTACTAACCGGCTCAAGACTCATGAGGCCTAGTAAACCTAGGCTCTGATACCAACTTGTCACGACCCCAAATCCGGTCGTGATGGCGCCCCAGCACATTGCTAAGCCAGCCTGACCAATCAATAATAATAACGGAGCTAGAAGCTCTCTTTAGCCCATTTAAGCATATTAAATCACGAAGCAATAGCGATACAAATAACGAAAACGGGAAACCAAGTCCCGTAATACATCAACTCCCATAGACCGAAGGGTCAAGAGTCATGAGCCTCTACTGAACATGACTGTATAAAGGGTTACAAGATACCAAGTGTGGAAAGAAAAGTCAATACAAAATCAAGAGACAGTAAGAAGGAATATCGGGTCCTGCGGACTCTGCAGCTACCTCAAATATCCACAAATGTCGCCTCGCACAGCTACCGGATCACTGCTGAGAGGTACCTGGATCTGCACACAAGGTGCAGGGAGTAAAATGAGTACTGCCAGACTCAGTGGTAATAAACAGGGGTAAGACAGCGCAGATAAGAAATCCGTAATAAAGCACTATGTAAAGCCGTAATCAAATACCCTGTCACAGATCCAATATCAACTGTACGCGTACCAACAAGTACCAGCAAAATAGTATAACAGCTAGCAGATGTAGCTAAATGCAATGCAATGCATGATATGACCGCTACGGCGCGTAGCCGATCCAATTTGGGTACCTGTGCTCACTGTGGGGGTTCAGACTCCGGAAGGGCTCCTTCAGCCCAAGCACAATATCACTGCGGCGTGCAGTCCGATCCGACATATGTGCTGCTGCGGCGCGCAGCCCGATCCACTACTAGTCAGCTAATATGCAATCACAGCCTCGCAGGCTCAAAAGTAGTTTTGAAAACATCTTTTATCATTTTTCAGTTGAAAACAGAAATATCAAGTTCCAGAGATTTGGAAATAACATGATAACAGAAATAGCTGCGGACTAGTAGTAAACTAGCATGTCAATATGATAAGACAATGATAACGATCCTCGCGGGATCCAATAACTGGCTCACGGCCCACAAGTACACTCAACCGCTGAAGAAGGGGGTTCCTCGGCCCAAGAGTGGCCATTATCACAATATATAATATGCAACCATCCGAGAAGGAGGTTCGACGGCTCAAGAATAGCCTAATATCATAATACAGTATCAACAAGTCGGACTAAGTCATAGTACCCAATCATAATGGACCCCGCACTCACAAGAGAGTACGTGTCTCGCCGCTATACAGCGTCACAAAGTGGTATACCGGGGTTTCGAACCCGCTGGTCATCACCCACATCTATTACTCATTTCAATACGGCGCGACAACTACTCCGCAATGCTCTTGCCACGAGAATCAAGCTCCGCACGCGTAGAATCTGATAAAATACAGTAGAAACACAACAAATTAGGCCAATGGGATGACACCCAATCAATACAACTCAATTTACATCAAAATTCCCAAAGTTGTCAAAACCCGACTTTCGGTACGCTTGTCGAAAAATTTCAAAAGTCACATATTCGGAACCCTCATCTCAATACGAGTCTAAGCATATCAATTTTACCAAATTCGGACTCCATTTGCCCATTCAAAACCTTGATTTTCTAAAGTTCAAGCCTAGGGCTAAATCCTCCATAAATTACCCCAAATTCCTCCATTTGCATGATATAATTGCATAATATTATCAATACTAATCATAGTTTAAGTCCATAGTTGATTACCCGATGATTTCCCTTGAATTTCTCTTCAAAATCGCCCAAATCGCCTCTAAAGCCGAGACCCAAATGTGTGAAATGTTTCTGAAATTTTTCTAACTTCTGATACACTTAACTCACTGCGATTTTCGCTTCTGCGGATAAAATTCCGCTCCTACGAGTCCGTATCCGTGACCAGAGGGTCGCTTCAGCGATTCCAGGCCTAGCCGGCCAATTCCGCTTCTGCGAGAAAAGGACCGCTTACGCGCGTCCGCTTCCGCGATTGAACCCCCGCTTCTGCGAAAACTCCCGCTTCTGCGCACCAGAGTCCGCTCCTGCGGACTCGCCCAGGCGGTCAAGAATCCGCTTCCTGCGGACTTTCCCCTTTTTCATCAAGTCCGCTTCTGCGGTCATGCACTCGCACCAGCGACGCCGCTTCAGCGGAAAGGATTCCGCTTCTACGAAAATAAGTGCTTATGCGTTCCTCAGTCCGCTCCTGCGGACTCACCTCCGCGCCCACATTTCCGCAGGGGCGAAAATGACAGAACCGGAATTCTTCAACCTGCAATTTTCATGATTTTCTTCCGTTTAACCATCCGAAATCACCCCGAGGCCCCTGGGACCTCATCCAAACACACCAACACATCTTAATACCTTATTCGAACTTGCTCCAATCCTCAAAACACGTCTAATAACACCAAAACCCATGATTCACATCAAATTCAAGCCAAAATTCCTTAAGACATTCCGACTTACACAATCAATCAAAAACCCGACTAAAAGACGTCCGAATGACCTGAAATTTTGCAGGCACATCCAAAATCACCTAACGGAGCTACTGCAACTGTCGGAATTCCATTCCGACCCCCAGCTCAAAATCTCACCTACCGTTCGGATTTCGCCAAAATTCAACCTTAGCCAATTCAAGCCTATTTCTACACCGGGCCTCCAAATTCAATTCCGATCGCTCCCCTAAGTCACAAATCACCTCCCGGAACTAACCGAATCATCGGAATCTGATTCCGAGCCCTCTAACCAAATAGTCAACTCCGGGTTGACTTTCCTTATTCAAGTTTCCTTCAAAAAGGCTATATGCCTCATTTCCAATCCAAATCACTCCTAACTCACCCGATAGGCTTTAACACTGATATAAAATCATAAAACATACAATTTCAACATAATGGGGTGGTAATTCCCGTGACGACGGGCCGGGTCGTCACAGTCGTGAACTGAGGGCCTCTGTCAGATATGATTGAAACTGGAGTACCATGCAATCGGACTATTTCTTTGATGTACAACTATGCATACTGCTCTACAAAATTTGTCGTCTTTACTAAGAGAAAATGCGCGGACTATGTCATTCGGTCTATAATAACCCAAATTGAATCATGTTTACGGTACGTGTCAGGTAGACCTACTATAAAATCCATATTATTCATTTCCCACTTCCACTATGGTATTTCTATGTCTTGAGCTAGGCCACTAGGCCTTTGACGCTCGGCTTTGACTTGCTGGCAATTCATTCATTTAGTGACATGATCTTCCACTTGTTTCTTCATGCCTTTCCCCCAATACAATTCTTTCAAATCTAGATACATTTTGGTAGCACCTGGTGGATAGAGTACCTCGAACTGTGAGCTTCTCCATTATGGCATTCCTAAGACCATCTACATCAAGCACACATAACCGATCATTCAACTTCGAAACTCCATCACTTCCTAGAGTGAAAGCGATGATTTCTTCGCTTCTAGCTCCTTCTTTTAATTTCACTAAGTACGGATCTTCATCTTGCTTAGCCTTAACATGCACAACATGGGAGGATTGCGCTAAGTTATAAGCATTTATATCTCCTTCTTTGGTCTTGTCCAATCTAATTCCATCATTTGCTAGTTTTTGAATTTCTCGACCCAAAGATTGCCTTTGTACTGCAAGATGGGCTAAGACACCCATTGACTTCCTACTAAGTGCATCTGCTACCACTTTAGCTTTGCTCAGGTGGTAAAGGATATTGATGTCATAATCTTTCAATAGCTCGATCCACCTTCTCTGTCTCAAATTTAGTTCTTTTTGCTTGAAAATGTACTGGAGGCTTTTGTAATCGGTAAACGCTTCAGAATGCTCGCCACAATGGTAGTGTCGCTATATCATTAATGGAAACACTACTGCTGCAAGCTCCAAGTCGTGTGTGGGGTAGTTCTTTTCATCATTCATTAACTGCCTAGAAGCATAAGCAATAACTTTTCCATTTTTCATCCGAACACAACCAAGGCCCACACTGGAAGCATCACAATACACTGTAAACCCACCCAAACATGCAGGCATGGTTAACACATGTGCAGTGGTCAACCTCTTCTTTAACTCTTGAAAACTCCGCTCACAAGCATCTAACCGTTGGAACTTAACTGATTTTTGAGTCAACTTAGTTAAAGGGGCTGGAAGTGAGGAAAACCCCTCTACAAACCTTCTATAGTAGCCATCTAACCCCAAGAAACTCCTGATTTTAGTTGGTGTTGTTGGTCTAGGCCAGTTCTTGACTGCTTCTATCTTCTGAGGGTCTACTTTTATTCCTTCACTGGATATCACGTGGCCTGAGAATACCACTGACTACAACCAGAACTCACATTTTGAAAACTTAGCATAAAGCTCATTCTCATTCAAGGTCTGCAAGGCTATTCTGAGGTGTTCTGCACGATCTTTCTTGCTCTTAGATTACACTAAAATATCGTCTATAAACACAATAATAAAGGTATCTAGGAATGGTTTGAAAATTCTATTCATGAGGTCCATGAATGCAGCTGGAGCATTTGTCAACCCGAAGGACATCACTAGAAATTCATAGTGCCGGTAGCGAGTTCTAAAGGCTGTTTTAGATATATCCTCTTTTCTGATTCTCAACTGATGGTACCCCGACCTCAAGTCTATTTTTGGAAAGTACTTTTCACCCTAAAGTTGATCAAATAAATCATTAATTCTTGGCAGTGGGTACTTGTTCTTAATGGTAACTTTATTTAACTGCCGATAGTCTATACACATTCTAAGAGACCCATTTTTCTTTTTGACAAACAGGACTGGGGCATACCATGGTGAAACACTCGGCCTGATGAAACCCTTGTCAAGAAGGTCTTTCAACTGTTCTATCAAATCATTAAGTTCTGCTGGAGCAATCCTATAAGGAGGTATAGTGTAACGACCCGACCCGTCATTACGAGAGTTACCACCCAATTTTCTCCATTTTATACTTTAATATGTTCATTTATATGTGTTTGGAGAGTTAGAAGCAAATCGGATAGAATCCTGTTAGAAATGAGGCAATAAACCTCTTTATGGAAAGGTTAGTTTGGAACAGTCAATCGGATGTTGACTGATGAGTTAGAAAGCTCGGAATGGATTTCTGATGATTCAACTAGTTTTGGGGGATGATTTATAACTTAGGAGAGCAAACAAAATCGAACTCGGAAGTTCGGTGTAGATTTAGGCTTGAATTGGCAAAGGTTGAATTTTGGGGAATTCCGGATGGTAGGCGAGATTTTGATCCGGGGCTCAGAATGAAATTCTGAAGGTTGAAGTAGCTCCTTTAGATGATTCTAGATATGCGTGCAAAATTTCAGATCATTCGGAGGTGTTGAGGTCGGGTTTTAGATCAAATGTTAGTTTTGGAAGTTTAAGTGAAACTTAGGCTTGAATCCGTGAGAATTTGATGATTTTGATGTTTATGATGGTGTTTTTATTGCGAGCAAGCTTGAATGAAGTAATGTGATATATCTGTGCATATGGTTGAGGTTCCGAGGGTCTCGGGATGATATCGGATGCCCAACGGGAGGTTTTGAACTTAGATGTTGTAGCAGAAATATTGCAGTCAGATGTTGTTCTATGTGATCGCATAGAGTGATTGCGTTAACATAGAAGACCTGGAGAGGGGTGGAGTTTTACTCTATGCGATCGCATAGAGTCAAGTGTGATCACATATGTTGGGGAAGTTGAACGGTGCGATCGCATGGGGGTAATTGCGATCGTATAGAAGGAATTTGGAGCCCAGGAAAAATGCTCTATGCGATTGCATAGAGGTCAGTGCGATCGCCTAGACTTAGGACTTTACACAGTTCGATCACATACTATGCATTGTGATTGCATAGAAGGAAAAATGGCCTGGAAAAGTTTACTCTATGCGATCACATAGAGGAATTGCGATCGCATATAACAAAGCGTCAGTGACAGAGCAGTTAATTTAAAAATTTCAGACGCGAACCCTCATTATTTTACACCACTTTTACTTCGTCAATGGAGGGTTTTGAGTGATTTTAAGAGAGAAATCAACGGGTAATCGTTGGAGGTAAGTTTATTGACTCAAAAACATGATTTTATGCTAGAATCAACACATAAATTCATGAAATTGGGTAGAATTAATGAAGAACTAGGGCCTAAATTATGAAAACAAATTTTTGGGATTTTAAAGGCCATTCGAACTCCGATTTCGATAAATTTTATATGCACGGATTCGTGGTGAGACGAGGAATCTGTTGGTATGATTTTCGGAATTTTTCGATAAGTGGACGTGGGGCTCGAGTTTTACTTACTTTGTGAATTTTTCATTTTTCGAGTAATTTTGATTGGGTTATGTTTCTTTGACCCATATTTATGTATTTGCTGTGGTTTTGACTAGATTCGACGCACAAAGCGGCAAATTTGAAGGAAAAAAGCATTACAAACGAGTCCATGGTCGGTTAGAGGTGAGTAGTTAGCGTATATGATTGCCTGAGGGTTTGAAACCCCGGGTTATCACATTGTGACACTATTTAGGGCGTGACTCACACCCCATGGTAGGTGCGGGATTGATTATGACTGGGGATTGTGACTTGGTCCATCCCGAATAAGAATAATATTATATTGGTGGTTGAAACGCACACTGTATTAAGTATATATGTGGGTTATAAGCAATGTTTGGGGCCTTGTGCTGACCTATATAGGGGATAGATATCTATGTGATAGCATGATTTGTAAAATTATCGATATCAGTCCTGGCCTGAAATCACTGTTATGAAATGCTAAGTCACCTGTTCTTAGAAAATTAAGTAAAATTAAATTAATTTTCATTATTAATGAACTGGAACTTGGAAATAAATCAATTGAATTGTTGTGTGACTCATATGCATGTTGTGGACTGAGTACGGATCAGGTTGCACGCCGCAGCGGATGACATGAATATTGCGCTTGGGCTGAAAGAGCCCCTTCAGAGTCTATACACACCCCCAATAAGTGCGGTCGACGTTAAATGGATTGGGCTACGCGTCTGTCACGACCCGGATTTCCCACCATCGGGGGTCATGATGGCGCCTACTAAATGGAAGCTAGGCAAGCCAAATATTAATTACACCTCCATTAATTACCAAATTTTTATTAAGACTTATTATTAAAAACATATAAATTACAGCGGAATAATCAAAATTAGCGGAAGACTTAGTCAAATATGATAAAGAAAACCCAAACATGCTACACTACCCAAGACTGGTGTCACAATACTCACGAACTTCTAAGAATAATACACATAATTGTCTGAAAGAAAATACAAGCTGTTTATCTCGATTACATGAGATAACAGAATGAAAAGCATAGATAGAAGAGACAACGGGTCCTGCGGACGCCTGCAAGGCTACCTCGTAGTCTCAGTAGTCGAAAAATCCACAAGTCGCTACCGCCGCTGCTGCTGTCCGTAACCTGTATCTGCGCAAAAAGAGCGCAGAGTGTAGTATCAGCACAACCGACCCCATGTGCCGGTAAGTGCCTGGCCTATCCCGGCGAAGTAGTGACAAGCCTAGGACCAGACACCCACATAAACCTGTGCAGTTGCAATATATATATATATATATATATATATATATATATATATATATATATATATATATATATATATATATATATATATATATATATATATATACAATATATTTATAAGGAAAGACTCTGCTCTGAAATAACAGTCAATAACTTGTGATATCCAGAATAATCTAATCAACAGAAAAAATCTTACTTTCATGTCTCAATTCCTCTCTCATTTCATATCTCGTGGTAGGCGTACCACCCGCTCCCAACTATCACAGTAATTACAACTTGTGGTAGGCGTACCACCCGCTCCCAAATATATCAATAGGCTACCGGCAACTATGGCCAATGCCAAGATTTAAATCACTTTGTGGTCGGCGTGCCACACGATACCATTTCTTATTATATAAGTGGTCGGCGCGCCACACGATCCCAATTCATAAATATATAAGTGGTCGGCGCGCCACACGATCCCAATTCATAAATATATAAGTGGTCGGTGCGCCACACGATCCCAATTCATAAATATATATATTACCGGCATTTAGCCAATAATCTCTACATTAACAATATTTATAAATTACCGGTTTTAAACCAATAATTGATGATAATTTCAACAATTTATCTCCATTACCGGTATAACACCAATAACTCTTAATCAACAATTTATTCATAACTAAATTCCTATTCCTTTAAGCTAGGATAGAACAAACACTTACCTCGAAAGTTTACGAATGATTCAATCCGTAGCAATGCCTTTTCCTTTCGAACTTGACTCCAATCCAATCGTATCTATACATAATTGATTTAATATCATCAATTCTATTTAACAAACTAGTTCATATTGCTAAATATGATTTTTACAACATTCTGCCCGGAATAGTAAAAATCGACCCCGGGCCTACATAATCGAAACTCAAGTTTCGAACCAAAATAAGTTCACCCAATCCTCCATGAGTTCAAATATACAATTTGTTCTTAAGTTCGACTCCAAAACGAGGTCTAGATCGCAAATTCTTTGAAAGCCCTAACTATACCTATTTCTCAAAATTTTCAACCAATTTACACATGTTTAAGCCTAAGAATTTGATTGATGTTGATGAAAAATGAAGAAGACGAGTTAAACAATACTTACCCAATGAACTTTGATGAAGAAATGCCCCAAAGATCGCCTAAGAGCAGTGGAGAAGAAAGGATTTTGTGAAAATGGGATAAAATCCCGTAAGTGTTCCGTTTTGGGTATTAATTCACTGGGCGGAAATTTACCCTTCGCGTTCGCGTGCACTGTGTCGCGTTCGCGAAGGGTTGGACAGAAATGGGCATCGCGTTCGCGTGGACACGGTCGCGAACGCGTAGAAGAAATCTGGGGGCTTACAATTTGGCCTACGCGAACGCGTGATGCCTTACGCGAACGCGTAGAAGAGTCAGGCCATGCTCAAATTTACACTACGCGAACGCGTGAAGTAGTACGCGATCGCGATGAAGGGAAACAGCTGGGCATCGCGAATGCGACCAAAAGGGTGCGAACGCGTTGAAGAGAAGAAGTTGGCCATCGCGAACGCGACCACCTGGACGCAAACGCGTAGAAGGATTGCCTGCTGCAGATTTTCTGCAGTTTTTCTTAAGTCCAAAACCACCCCGATACCGATCCGAAACTCACCCGAGCCCTCGAGGCTCCAAACCAAATATGCACACTAACTCAAAAACATCATACGAACTTGCTCGCGCGATCAAATCGCTAAAATAACATCAAAATCCATGAATTGAGCCTTAAAACTCAAGAATTCTTTCAAATTTTCATAACTTTCAAAATTTCCAATTTAAGGCCGAAACACGTCAAACGACGTCCGTTTTCAACCAAACTTTCCAGGAAGCGCTTAACCAATATATATGGCCTGTACCGGGCGTCGGAACCAAAATACGAGCCCGATACCAGTACTTTTTAATCAAAATTCAGTTTCATTTTCCTTAAACATTTTCGGAAAACAATTTAACAGAAAAATTCTTTTACCGGGGTTCTAGACCTCGGATTTCAATTCCGGGCATACGCCCAAGTTCCATATTTTTCTACGGATTTTCTGAGACCATCAAATCACGGATCCGGGTCCGTTTACCAAAAATATTGACCAAAGTCAACCATATCAATATTAATATCAAAATTCTTCAACTTTTTCACATATTTCACATATTTCAACATAAAAATTTTCCAGATTTGTGCCCGGACTGTGCACGCAAATCGAGGCAACTATAAATGAGGTTTTCAAGACCTCAAAAGCTCGAAATGATTGATAAAACAAGTGATGACCCTTTGGGTCGTCACAATCTCCACCTCTAAAACAACCGTTCGTCCTCGAACGGACAAAAGAAAGAAGTACCTGAGTCAGGAAACAAATGTGGGTAGTGGCTCCGCATATTAGACTCGGACTCCCAGGTCGATGCCTCAGGAGGCTGACCTCTCCACTGAACACGCACAGAAGGAAAACTCTTCGACCTCAACTGTCGAACCCGCCGGTCTAGAATGGCCACCGGCTCCTCCTCGTAGGATAAATCATTGTCCAATTGGACAGTACTGAAGTCTAACACATGTGTGGGATCGCCGTGGTATCTCCGAAGCATAGATACGTGAAAAACTGGATGCACGGCTGATAAGCTAGGCGGCAAAGCTAATCTGTAAGCCATCCCTCCCACTCTGTCTAGAATCTCAAATGGACCAATATACCTAGGGCTGAGCTTGCCCTTCTTCCCGAACCTCATCACGCCCTTCATAGGCGACACTCGGAGCAATACTCGTTCGCCAACCATGAAATTTACATCTCGAACCTTACGATCCGCATAAGTCTTCTGCTTGGACTGAGCTGAACGCAATCTCTCCTGAATAGTCTTGACCTTATCCAAGGCCTCCTGAACTAAGTCCTGTACCCAACAACCGAGCCTCTCCCGGTTCAAACCATCCAACTAGTGATCGACATCGCCTACCATACAACGCCTCATACGGAGCCATCTAGATGCTAGACTGGTAACTATTATTGTAGGCGAACTCTGCTAATGGCAGAAACTGGTCCCACGAGCCTCCGAAATCAATAACACAGGCTCGAAGCATGTCCTCTAGAATCTGAATAGTCCTCTCGGACTGGCCATCCGTCTGAGGATGAAATGCTGTACTCAACTGAACCTGGGTGCCTAACTCCTGCTGGACCGCTCTCCAGAACCGCGAGGTAAACTGCGTACCCCGATCAGAGATAATAGATACTGGCACTCCATGGAGACGCACAATCTCCCTAATGTAAACCTCCGCTAACCTCTCCGACGAGTAGGAGACAGATATTGGAATAAAGTGTGCTGACTTGGTCAGCCTATCAACAATGACCCAAATAGCATCAAATTTCCTCCGAGTCAAAGGAAGTCCAGTAACGAAGTCCATAGTGATCCGCTCCCATTTCCACTCGGGAATTTCAATCCTCCGGAATACACCACCAGGTCTCTGGTGCTCATATTTCACCTGCTGACAATTTAGACACCGAGCGACATACGCAACGATATCTTTCTTCATTCTGCGCCACCAATAGTGTTGCTGTAAGTCCTGGTACATCTTCGCGGCGCCTGGGTGAATAGAATACCGCGAACTGTGGGCCTCCGCTAAGATTAACTCTCGAATCCCTTCGACATTGGGCACATAAACTCGACCCTGCAATTTCAATACCCCATCATCATCTAGATTTACCTGTGTGGCACCTCCCCGCTGTATTGTATCTCTCGACTCACGCGAATGAGGATCATCAAATTGCCTCTCACGGATACGCTCTAATAAAGAAGAACGAGCGACCGTGCAGGCTAACACCCTGCTAGGCTCAGAAATGTCTAATCGCACGAACCGGTTGGCTAAGGCCTGGACATCTAGAGCTAATGGTCTCTGACTGACCGGAATGTATGCAAGACTACCCATGCTGGCAGACTTTCTACTCAATGCATCGGCCACCACATTGGCCTTACCTGGGTGATATAAAATAGTAACATCATAGTCTTTTAGCAACTCTAGCCACCTTCTCTGCCTCATATTCAACTCTTTCTGCTTAAACAAATACCGAAGACTCTTATGATCGGTGTATACTTCACATGCTACACCATACAAATAATGCCTCCAGATCTTCAATGCGTGAATAATCGCCGCCAATTCTAGATCATGCACTGGATAGTTTTTTTCATGAATCTTCAACTGCCTCGAAGCATAGGCAATAACCTTGCCATCCTGCATTAACACTGCACCAAGCCCAATACGGGAAGCATCACAATAAACAGTATAAGGTCCCGTACCCGTGGGTAAAACCAATACCGGTGATGTGGTCAAGGTTGTCTTGAGCTTTTGAAAGCTCGCCTCACATTCATCGGACCATTCAAATTGAACGCCCTTCTGGGTCAATCTGGTCAGTAGGGTTGCAATAGACGAAAATCCTTCTACGAATCGACGATAATAACCCGCTAACCCCAAGAAACTCCGAATATCTGTGGCTGATGTCGGTCTAGGCCAGCTCTTGACTGCCTCAATTTTCTTCGGATCAACCTGAATACCTGCTGCCGTCATAATATGACCCAGGAATGCAACTGAACTTAGCCAAAATTCACACTGAAAATTTTGCATATAGCTGGCTATCTCTCAGAGTCTGCAAGGCCACTCTGAGATGTTGCGCATGCTCCTCCTGACTGTTGGAATATATTAATATGTCATCAATGAAGACTATTACAAACAAGTCTAAATAAGGCCGGAACACCCGATTCATTAATTCCATAAAAGCTGCCGGAGCATTTGTCAACCCAAAAGACATGACCAGAAATTCATAATGTCCATACCGAGTGCGGAACGCGGTCTTAGGGACATCAGATGCCCTAATTCACCAATTGTGAACATGTCATGATGGCACCCAATCCCCACGACTAGGTAAGCCTAACACGTTGCGGAATATACAAGTTATAAATACTTAAATAAGAAACAACGGAAAATAGCATAAAAGATATGTAATCCGTGCCGCTTGGCACATACATCCATCATACAATGAATAAAACACTACCAAGATCCGGAACCCCACGGTAACACAGACTAAAAGAGAAAATACAACTGTGGCTCTATGTGTAAAGAGTATCTAACAACGAAATGAAGGAAAAATGTCAACTAGTACTATTAGAATAGAAGGAAAAGCCTCCGGATCCGCGGACGTAGCAGATCATACCTCGAGGTCTCCCAGAAAGCTGCGGAATCACCTAGCACGGGCCTGCTCTGATGTACCTGGATCTGCACAACAAAAGTGCGCAGAAGAGTAGCATGAGTACACCACGGCGGTACTCAGTAAGTGCCAAGCCTAACCTCGATGGAGTAGTGACGAGGAAGGTCAGGGCCCTACCGAGAAACAATAATATAATGATAATAACAACAATAAGCAGTTTAAATGATAATAATTTCCGAAATTAGCAACAATAAATGACTACTGCAATCATCTACAATTAAGCTAACAACAAATAGTCAACTCAATAAAACCAGTCCAGGACCTGTGGGAATCGAACCCACAGTCCCATTCTCAGTACCTCTGGGTCTCCGGGAATCGAACCCGCAACCCATGTCTCAATAAATAATCAATAACTCGGGATCTCCGGGAATCGAACCCGCAGTCCCTACCAATAACTCTGGATCTCGGGAATCGAACCCGTAGTCCCTACCAATAACTTAGGATCTCGGGAATCGAACCCATAGTCCCTACCAATAACTCAGGATCTCGGGAATCGAACCCACAGTCCCTACCAATAACTCAGGATCTCGGGAATCGAACCCGTAGTCCCTACCAATAACACACCGGGTCTCTGGGAATCGAACCCACAGCCCTGGGTCTCCGGGAATCGAACCCGCAATCCACAAGCACAGCAAATAAAGGAATCCACAGAGAGATCAATTATGCTTAACTATAACTTCACCTAAAATAGTACCAATAATTATCAAGGAGTTCAAGTAGGACAATTAGGCAATTAGACAGATAAATCCTACCTAATCATGCTTCCCTAACGAATACCAGGTAAAGGTCACAACTTAATAATCTAAGAACAGAAATATCACGGACTGGACAATTTGAGTAAAGTAAGTTACAACAACTAGCACATGTACACGCCCGTCACCTCGCGTACAAGGCATTTAAACTATCACATAATATCCTAGGGGTAAAGGTTCCCCCACACGGGGTTAGACAAGCCACTTACCTCAATTCCGGTACAAAACCGCTAAGAAATAACTCTCTTGCCGCGAATGTCGGCCTCCACAGGTGTAATATCTGATAAAAATCAATGGAATCACATCAAAATAGGCCAATTGGGCATTACCCAATCAAAACAACTCAAAATACACTAAAACCCACAAGTTGCCAAAACCCGACTTTCGGTACGCTTATTGAAAAATCACGAAAATTATATATTCGGGTTCCTTATCTCAATACGAGTCTAGGCATATAAAATTTACCAAAATCGGACTCCATTTGCCCACTCAAATCAGGGATTTTCTAACATTTAGGCCTAGGGCTCAAACCCACCTTTAATCTTCCAATTTCAGTGAAATAATCACGGATTTCATGATAAACCAACGAATTAAGGTCAAGAAACTTACCCCCGATGATTTCCCGATGATAACCCAGCGTTTCCCCTTCAAAATCCTTTCTTGGAGCTCAACAATGGCGTTTTTGATTTATGGGTCACGGCTGAAATGTTTCTGGACTTAAGTCACTGCCAGACATTTTTACTCTATGCGATCGCATGATCCCTGTTGCGATCGCATAGAACAAATTTTTGACCCTCGCCAAACTACTCTTTGCGATCGCATAGTCCTCAATGCGATCGCAATGCTCACCAAAAAAATACCTATGCGATCGCATACCCTGCTCCGCGATCGCATAGGACAAAAGCTGGACCTGGGACCCCTCTTCTCTATACATATGCGATCGCACAGGACTGTACGCGATCGCAGAGCACAACTTTCCAGAACTATGCGATCGCATATCCATGCCCGCGATCGCATAGAACAAATACTTGGCCTCTCCAAAATCTTCTATGCGATCGCATTAGCCCATTGCGATCGCATAGAGCATTCGTCTGCAGCACACACCAGCAGTTAACAGCATTTCCAAAATGCATGAAATAGCCCGATTGGACCCCCGAATTCATCCCGGGGCTCCCAGGACCCCAACGAAAACCACCAACATACTCCAAAATACGATATGAACTTGTTCCAATCATAAAAACACCATCCTAAACATCAAAATCACCAATTACACACGGATTCAAGCCTAAGTTTCTTAAAACTTTCCGAATTGCACATTCGATCAAAAACCCAACCAAACGACGTCCGAATGACCTGAAAATTTGCGGACATATCCAAAATCACATAACGAAGCTACAGAAATTGTCGAAATTCCATTCCGACCCCCGGATCAAAATCTCACCTATCGTTCGGATTCGCCAAAATTTCAACCTTCGGCATTTCAAGCCTAATTGAGCTACGGACCACCAAAATACATTCCGAACGCGCTCCCAACCCCGAAATCACCTAACGGAGCTAATGGAACCATCGGATTTCCGTTCCGAGATCGTCTTAACACTGTTCCGGCTACGGGCCATTTTTTTTTTAGCTTCAAAGCTCTTATTTAGGGACTAAGTGTCCCAAAATGCTCAAATTTTCAGAACCGACTCTCCCGGCAAACCACAATAGCAGAAGAGAACTTAGGGGAACAGTTAAATTAGGGATTGGGGCGAAATTTTCTAAAACGACAGGTCGGGTCCCGACACTTAAAGATTCGTTCGTCATCGAACGAGCATAGAAAACATACCTGGAGTGGTGAAAAGATGAGGGTACTGGCTGCGCTTATCCTGCTCGGTCTCCCAAGTCGCCTCTTCGACCGGCTGGCCCCGCCACTGAACCTTTACCGAAGCGATGTTCTTTGACCTTAGCTTTCTGACTTGCCTGTCTAGAATGGCTACCGGTTCCTCAACATAAGACAAATCCTTGTCTAGCTGAATAGATGTGAAATCCAACACATGCGACGGGTCACCATGGTATCTCCGAGCATGGAGACATGAAATACGGGGTGAACTCCGGCTAGGCTAGGAGGTAAGGCCAACTCATAAGCAACCTCCCCAACACGCCTCAAAATCTCAAAAGGGCCAATAAATCTAGGACTCCAGCTTTCCTTTCTTCCCAAACCTCATAACGCCTTTCATGGGCGAGACTCGAAGTAGAACCCGCTCGCCAACCATAAAAGCCACATCGCGAACCTTCTTGTCCGCATAACTCTTCTCTCTAGACTGGGCTGCACGAAGTCTGTCCTGAATCACCTTGACCTTGTCCATAGCCTCCTTGAACCATATCAGTACCTAGCAACCTGGCCTCGCCCGGCTCAAACCAACCCACGGGAGACCCGCACCTCCTACCATATAGGGCCTCATACGGTGCCATCCGAATACTAGACTGGTAGCTGTTGTTATAAGCAAACTCCGCCGGCGGCAAGAAGTGATCCCATGAATCTCCAAACTCAATCACGCACGCACGGAGCATATCCTCCAAAATCCGAATAGTGCGCTCGGACCGACCATCGGTCTGGGGATGAAACGCCGTGCTCCCGCTCCACCCGAGTACCTAACTCTCGCTGTACGGCTCTCCCGAACCGTGAAGTGAACCGAGTGCCTCTATCCGAAATGATGGAAACCGGAATACCATGCAGCCGAACTATCTCCCCGATATAGATCTCCGCCAGTCATTCCGATGAATAAGCAGTGCTCATCGGTATGAAATGGGCGGACTTGGTCAGCCGATCCACAATAACCCAAATGGAATCAAACTTCCTAACGGTCCGTGGAAGCCCGGATACAAAGTCCATGGTGATGCGCTTCCATTTCCACTCGGGAACCTCAATCTACTGCATCAATCCACCCGGACGCTGATGCTCATACTTCACCGGCTTGTAGTTGAGGCATCTAGAAACATAATCAACTATATCCCTTTTCATCCGCCTCCACCAGTAATGCTGTTTCAAGTCCTGATACATCTTCGCGGCACCCGGATGGATGGAATACCGCGAACTATGGGCCTCTCCTAGAATCAGCTCTCGAAGATCATCTACATTGGGCACACAGATACGCCCCTGCATCCTCATAACTCCATCATCCCCGATGGTAACATCTCGAGCATCACCACGCCGAACTCTATCCTGAAGGACAAGCAAATGAGGGTCGTCGAACTGACGCTCCCTGATGCGGTCAAATAGAGAAGACCGAGAAACCACACAAGCCAGAACCCGGCTGGGCTCCGAAAGATCCAATCTAACAAATTGCCTGGCTAAAGCCTGAACATCCATCGCCATAGGCCTCTCCGAAGCTGGTAGATATGTTAAACTCCCCAAACTCTCTGCCCGACGACTCAAGGCATCAGCAACCACATTAGCCTTGCCCGGATGATATAGAATAGTAATATCGTAGTCCTTCAGTAACTCCAACCATCTCCTCTGACGCATATTCAGGTCCTTCTGCTTAAGCAAGTGTTGCAAGCTACGGTGATCAGTGTAGATCTCACAAAGAACCCCATACAAGTAATGACGCCAAATCTTCAAGGCGTGAACAATGGCAGCTAGCTCCAAATCATGAACAGGGTAATTCTTCTCATGCACCTTCAGCTGTCTCGACGCGTAGGCAATCACCCTACCGTCCCGCATCAATACCGCACCGAGTCCAACTCGTGAGGCATCACAATATACGGTATAGGACCCCGTACCTGTAGGCAACATCAATATAGGGGCCGAAGTCAAAGCTGTCTTGAGCTTTTGAAAGCTCGCCTCACACTCGTCTGTCCACTAAAAAGGGGCACCCTTTTGGGTCAATCTAGTCATAGGTGCTGCAATCGAAGAGAACCCCTCTACGAAACGACGATAATAGCCCGCCAAACCAAGGAAACTGCGAATCTCAGTCGCGGAGGAGGGTCTGGGCCAACTCTGCACGACCTTCACCTTCCTCGGATCTACTCGAATACCATCGCTCGACACCACATGGCCCAAAAATGCTACTGAACCCAACCAGAAATCACATTTAGAGAACTTGGCATAAAGCTGCTTCTCCCTCAGTATCTGAAGCACTATCCTCAAATGCTGCTCGTGCTCTTCCCGGCTCCGAAAATATACTAGAATATCATCAATGAAGATAATCACGAATGAGTCCAGATAAGGCCTGAACACATTGTGCATCAAATGCATAAAGGCTGCTAGGGCATTAGTCAGCCCAAAAGACATCACGAGGAACTCGTAGTGACTATACCGAGTCCTGAAGGCAGTCTTCGGGATATCTGGCTCCCGAATCTTTAGCTGGTGATACCCGGAGCGCAAATCAATCTTAGAAAACACATGTGCGCCCTGTAGCTGGTCAAATAAATCATCAATACGGGGCAAAGGATACCGGTTCTTCACTGTAACCTTGTTCAGCCGACGATAGTCAATACACATACGCATAGAACCGTCCTTTTTCTTCACAAACAATACAGGAGCACCCCAAGGCGAAACACTGGGTCGAATAAAACCCTTGCCCAATAACTCCTGTAATTGATCCTTCAACTCCTTCAACTCAGGAGGAGTCATACGGTACGGTGGAATAGAAATGGGCTGAGTGCCCGGCAACAAGTCAATAGCAAAGTCAATATCTCCGTCGGGCGGCATGCCCGGAAGATCAGCTGGAAATACATCAGCAAAGTCACGTACCACTGGAACGGAATCAATAGAAGGAGTGTCAATACTGACATACCTCTCATAAGCTAGATAAGCAGCACACCCCTTCTCAACCATACGCTGAGCTTTGAGAAAAGAAATAACACGGCTGGGGTTGTGATCTCGACTACCACTCCACTCAATACGTGGAATGCCTAACATAGCCAGCGTCATGATCTTGGCGTGACAATCAAGAATAGCATAATGGGGCGACAACCAGTCCATGCCCGAAATTATATCAAAATCGACCATCCCGAGCAACAATAGATCCGCTCTAGTCTCAAAACCACAAATAGTGACCAAACACGACCGATATACGCGGTCCACTACCAAAGAATCACCCACCGGAGTGGAAACATAAATGGGGGCACTCAAAGAATCCCGAGGCACACCCGGATGAGAAGCAAAGTAAGAAGACACATATGAAAAAGTGGAACCAGGGTCGAATAGAACCGATGCCTCCCTGTGACTAACCAGAATAATACCTGTGATAATAGAGTCGGATGCAACAGCCGCAGCGCGATCAGGAATAGCATAGAATCTGGCCTGTCCCGCCTCTCGAGGGCGGCCTCTAGAACCCTGACCCCCGCCCCTGGCTGGCTGGGCAGGTGGAAGAGCAGCTAGAGCTGGAATGATAGCCTGCTGACCCTGAGAACTACGCTGAGTCTGCGAAGACTGATGAGGTGCTCCCCTCCTACGCCTGGGGCACTCTCTAACCAGGTGGCGAGTATCCCCGCACTCAAAACAAGCTCCGGGAGGACGCGGTGGCTGTGACTGACCGGCCTCACCCCCGCTAGTCTGACCCCTGGAAGGACCCCGCGCAGGAGGTGCACTGGAAACTGGGGGAGCATAATAAGGCTCCTGAGGTGCTGGAAGAGCTGGGGTACTACCGGCTGCGGGCAATGCTGAGTGAACTGGACGACCGGAATAACCCCTGCCAAAACGACCGGCTGCTGAAGTGCGGGCACCAGAGAAATGGCCCGACTCACGAGACCTCTTGGCCTCTCTATCTCCCCGCTCTCTAGGGAGCATACTCTCGATCCTCCCGGCGATGCTCACCGCCTGCTGATAAGATATATCCGTCTCCAACTCTCTGGCCATGTTGGATCGGATAGGCGGAACAAGGCCCTCAATAAATCTCCGCACTCTCTCCCGAACCGTGGCTACCAAAGCCGGTGCATGCCTGGCTAGACGGGTGAAACCGATAGCATACTCCGATACTGACATGGAGCCCTGTCGCAACCGCTCAAACTCCGAGCGCCAAGAATCCCTAAGGCTCTGTGGAACAAACTCCCTCAAAAACAGATCTGAAAACTGCGTCCAAGTCAATGAAGCAGACTCCTCTGGACTATCCAACTCATACGTGCGCCACCAATCATAAGCGGCCCCGCGAAACTGAAAAGCAGTGAAGGAAACCCCGCCGGTCTCCACAATCCCCATAGTACGAAGAATACGATGACACTCCTCGAGAAAACCCAATGCATCATCTGAAGCCAAACCACTGAACACTAGGGGTCATATTTCTTGAACCTCTCCAATCTACGCTGCTCGTCCTCAAAGGCAGTCGGTCCACCTCTGGGCTGTGCTGGGGCGGCAGGAGGCATAACCAAAACCTCTAGAACCTGTCCCACTGGCACACACTGCTCAGGTGTAACGTCTGCGGGAGTCTGGGCCCCTCCCCCGGCCTGGGATGTAGCCGCGACGAGAGGAAGCAATCCTGCCTGAGCTAAAGTGGTATACATACTCATGAACTGGGTCAGGGTCTCCTGTAGTGCTGGAGTAGTAGCAGCTGTAGTCGGTGTACCAGGTGTCTGCGCTCCAACCTGGTCTACCTGTGGCACCTCAGCTGCAGCGCGCGCGGGTGCTGTGGCTGCACCTCGGGCGCATCCTCGTCCACTACCTCGGCCCCAGCCTCTGACGGCGGCAACAGGGGGCGCGGGTACCTGATCGTTGCGAGTAGCTCGTGTCCTCACCATCTGTGAGAGAATGGAAATCAATAGTTTAGATTTTGATGCCAAAAATATCGCACGACAAGGAATCCAAAGAAATGAAGAGTTTCCTAAACAGTTACATAGCCCCTCGTAGATAAATACAGACGTCTCCGTATCGATCAGCGAGACTCTAAGTAACCGGTCTGTGTCCCGTGACTCCTATGAACACAAGGTGCATGTCACGACCCTAGTTCACCAATTGTGAACATGTCGTGATGGCACCCAGTCCCCACGACTAGGTAAGCCTAACACGTTGCGGAATATACAAGTTATAAATACTTAAATAAGAAACAGCGGAATAATAGCATAAAAGATATGTAATCCGTGCCGCTTGGCACATACACCAGTCAAATACTCTGTTTTAAAACCCTACCAAGATCCGGAATCCCACGGTAACACAGACTAAAAGAGAATATACAACTGTGGCTCTATGTATAAAGAGTGTCTAACAACGGAATGAAGGAAAAATGCCAACTAGTACTATTAGAATAGAAGGAAAGCCTCTGGATCCGCGGACGTAGCAGATCATACCTCGAGGTCTCCCAGAAAGCTGCGGAATCACCTAGCACGGGCCTGCTCTGATGTACCTGGATCTGCACAACAAAAGTGTGCAGAAGAGTAGCATGAGTACACCACGGCGGTACTCAGTAAGTGCCAAGCCTAACCTCGATGGAGTAGTGACGAGGAAGGTCGTGGCCCTACTGAGAGAACAATAACAAAAAGACAATAACAATAATAAGCAGCTCAAATAATAATAAATCCGAAATTAACAACAATAAATGATTACTGCAATCGTCTACAATTAAGCTAACAACAAATAGTCAACTCAATAAAACTAGTCCAGGACCTCTGGGAATCGAACCCACAGTCCCATTGACAGTACCTCTGGGTCTCCGGGAATCGAACCCACAGCCCATGTCTCAAAAATATCTCAATAACTCGGGATCTCCGGGAATCGAACCCGCAGTCCCTACCAATAACTCGGGATCTCGGGAATCGAACCCGTAGTCCCTACCAATAACTTAGGATCTCGGGAATCGAACCCGTAGTCCCTACCAATAACTCAGGATCTCGGGAATCGAACCCGTAGTCCCTACCAATAACTCAGGATCTCGGGAATCGAACCCGTAGTCCCTACCAATATCACGCCGGGTCTCTGGGAATCGAACCCACAGCCCTGGGTCTCCGGGAATCGAGCCCGCAGTCCACAAGCACAGCATATAAAGGAATCCACAGAGAGATCAATTATGCTTAACTATAAATTCACCTAAACTAGTACCAATAATTATCAAGGAGTTCAAGTAGGACAATTAGGCAATTAGACAGATAAATCCTACCTAATCATGCTTCCCTAACGAATACCAGATAAATGTCACAACTTAATAATCTAAAAACAGAAATATCACGGATCGGACAATTCGAGTAAAGTGAGTTACAACAACTAGCACATGTACACGCCCGTCACCTCGCGTACAAGGCATTTAAACTATCACATAATATCCTAGGGGTAAAGGTTCCCCCACACGGGGTTAGACAAGCCACTTACCTCAATTCCGGTACAAAACCGCTAAGAAATAACTCTCTTGCCGCGAATGTCGGCCTCCACAGGTATAATATCTGATAAAAATCAATGGAATCACATCAAAATAGGCCAATTGGGCATTACCCAATCAAAACAACTCAAAATACACTAAAACCCACAAGTTGCCAAAACCCGACTTTCGGTACGCTTATTGAAAAATCACGAAAATTATATATTCGGGTTCCTTATCTCAATACGAGTCTAGGCATATAAAATTTACCAAAATCGGACTCCATTTTCCCACTCAAATCGGGGATTTTCTAACATTTAGGCCTAGGGCTCAAACCCACCTTTAATCTTCCAATTTCAGTGAAATAATCACGGATTTCATGATAAACCAACGAATTAAGGTCAAGAAACTTACCCCCGATGATTTCCCGATGATAACCCAGCGTTTCCCCTTCAAAATCCTTTCTTGGAGCTCAACAATGGCGTTTTTGATTTATGGGTCACGGCTGAAATGTTTCTGGACTTAAGTCACTGCCAGACATTTTTACTCTATGCGATCGCATGATCCCTGTTGCGATCGCATAGAACAAATTTTTGACCCTCGCCAAACTACTCTTTGCGATCGCATAGTCCTCAATGCGATCGCAATGCTCACCAAAAAAATACCAATGCGATCGCATACCCTGCTCCGCGATCGCATAGGACAAAAGCTGGACCTGGGACCCCTCTTCTCTGTACACTATGCGATCGCACAGGACTGTACGCGATCGCAGAGCACAACTTTCCAGAACTATGCGATCGCATATCCATGCCCGCGATCGCATAGAACAAATACTTGGCCTCTCCAAAATCTTCTATGCGATCGCATTAGCCCATTGCGATCGCATAGAGCATTCGTCTGCAGCACACACCAGCAGTTAACAGCATTTCCAAAATGCATGAAATAGCCCGATTGGACCCCCGGATTCATCCCGGGGCTCCCGGGACCCCAACGAAAACCACCAACATACTCCAAAACACGATATGAAGTTGTTCCAATCATAAAAACACCATCCTAAACATCAAAATCACCAATTACACACAGATTCAAGCCTAAGTTTCTTAAAACTTTCCGAATTGCACATTCGATCAAAAACCCAACCAAACGACGTCCGAATGACCTGAAAATTTGCGGACATATCCAAAATCACATAACGAAGCTACAGAAATTGTCGGAATTCCATTCCGACCCCGGATCAAAATCTCACCTATCGTTCGGATTCGCCAAAATTTCAACCTTCGGCATTTCAAGCCTAATTGAGCTACGGACCCCCAAAATACATTCCGAACGCGCTCCCAACCCCGAAATCACCTAACGGAGCTAATGGAACCATCGGATTTCCGTTCCGAGATCGTCTTAACACTGATCCGGCTACGGGCCATTTTTTTTTTAGCTTCAAAGCTCTTAATTAGGGACTAAGTGTCCCAAAATGCTCAAATTTTCAGAACCGACTCTCCCGGCAAACCACAATAGCAGAAGTGAACTTAGGGGAACAGTTAAATTAGGGATTGGGGCGAAATTTTCTAAAACGACAGGTCGGGTCGTTACACTTAGGGACATCAGATGCCCTAATCTTCAGCTGATGATAGCCAGATCTCAAATCTATCTTTGAAAATACCTTGGCACCCTGAAGCTGGTCAAATAAATCATCAATTCGTGGAAGTGGATATTTATTTTTGATAGTCACCTTGTTTAATTGTCGATAGTCAATGCACATTCTCATCGAACCATCTTTCTTCTTTACAAATAATACTGGTGCACCCCACGGTGAAACACTGGGTCTAATGAAACCGTTTTCAAGTAAATCCTGCAACTGTTCCTTCAATTCTTTTAACTCTGGCAGAGCCATACGATATGGGGGGATGGAAATGGGTTGAGTGCCTGGAGCCAAGTCAATGCAAAAATCAATGTCTCTATCGAGCGGCATGCCTGGTAAGTCTGAAGGAAATACTTCAGGAAATTCGCGAACCACAGGCACAAAGTCAATAGAAGGAACCTCAGCACTAGAATCACGGACATAGGCCAAATAAGCCAAGCATCCCTTTCCAACCATACGCTGAGCCTTAACATAAGAAATAACATTACGACTAGTATGACCTGTAATTCCTTTCCACTCTATACGAGGCAAATTCGGCAGAGCTAAAGTTACAGTCTTGGCATGGTAATCTAAAATAGCATGATATGGAGATAGCCAATCCATGCCTAGTATAATATCAAAGTCCACCATATTTAGGAGTAATAAATCAGCACGGATCTTGAGACCCTCAATTACTATAATACATGACCGATGAACTTGATCAACCACAATAGAATCGCCTACTGGTGTAGATACATGAACAGGAACACTCAGTGGATCACTGGGCTGAATCAAGTACGGTGCAAAATAGGAAGACACGTACGAATATGTAGACCTAGGGTCAAATAATGCCGATGCCTTTCTATCACAAACCAAAATAATACCTGTAATGACGGCATCCGAAGACTCAGCCTCTGGTCTGGCGGGAAGTGCATAACATCGGGGCTGTGCCCCACCACCCTGAGCAGTATCTCTAGGACGATCAGCTGCTGGCTGGTCTCTACCTCTATCGGTCCGAGCTCCACCTCTATGACCTCTACCTCCACCTCTATGTCCTCTACCTCCGCCTCTAGCCGGCTGGGCAGGCTGTGAGGGAACTGGGGCCTGAATCATGGCACGAGAACCCTGCTGGTGAGATCTATCAGAAGCTCGAGGGCAATACTTTGCAATGTGCCTAAGATCACCGCACGTAAAACAAGCCCTCGGCTGCTGAAAATAGCGAAGTGGTGGTGCAATGATAGGTTGCTGATCAGAGTAGCGTGGCTGAGAATTACGATCACCTGAAGCATCATGAGAAACCTGAAGAGCTGACTAATAAGGCCTAGGAGGATGGCCTCTATCATAAAAATCTCTATCTCCGGACGAGGTACCACTGAATCTACCCGAATTACGAGATCTCTTATCCTGATCCATGTCTCGCTCCCTGTGACAGAGCCATCTCGATCCGGCGGGCTGCATTAGCCGCCTCCTGAAAAGTGATTTCAGTTCCTGCCCCCATAGCCATCTATAGCCGAATTGGCTGATTCAAGCCATCAATAAACATCCTCACCTCTCCCGATCTGTGGGAAGTATGATAATAGCATGACGAGCCAGGTCCACGAACCTAGTCTCGTACTGTGTGACAGACATAGAACCCTAATGAAGAAGCTCAAAATGTGTGCGCATAACCTCCCGCTGAGTTGCTGGAAGGAACTTCTCCAAGAATAATTCTGCAAATTGCTCACAAGTCAAAGATGACGATCCCGCTGGCCTGGATAGACAATAATCTCTCCACCAAGTCTTGGCGGAACCGGATAACCGAAAAGTAGCAAAGTCCACACCATTAGTCTCCACAATACCCATAGTACGGAGAACTTCGTGGCAGCTGTATAGGAAATCCTGTGGATCCTCTGAAGGAGTGCCACTGAATGTGGTAGTGAACAGCTTGGTAAACCTGTCCAATCTCCATAACGCGCCAGTGGACATGGTTGCACCATCATTAGACGGAGTCACAATAATAGGCTGAGCTGTCTCAACTGGCTGAATCACAGGAACCTGAGCCTGGGGAATTACTGGCTCCGGAGTGCGCGTAGCAGGAGTCTGATTACCTCCTCCAGCTTGAGAAGTGGCTGGTGCTACTGGTAATAAACCTGCTCTGGTGATATTGTCCATAAAACCTGCTATCCGGACCAAAGCATCCTGAAGATCCGGTGAAAACAAAACTCCTCCCGGGACCCGAGCTGGGCCTACTGGAGCTGCTGGGGCTGGAACTTCCTCCTCGATATGAGCCTAAGGTTCTGCCACTCGTGCTGCTGCTCGGGGCTGAGCTCTGCCCCTACCTTGTCCTCTAGGATGACCTCGACCTCGGCCTCTACCCCTAGCGGGAGCTGCCGCTGCTGGGACCTCGGGCTGCTGGTCAGTAGATGAGGATGCACGTGTCCTTACCATCTGCGGAAGAATAGAGTAGAAGTTCAATTAACATTTAAAAGATCAAGTCGCACGACTAGAAAGAATAAAGGGAATATTTTCCTAACTCTGTAGCCTCTAGGGATAAATACAGACGTCTCCGTACCGATCCCTCGGACTTTACTAAGGTTGTTCGTGAGTTGTGAGACCTGCGCAACCTAGTGCTCTGATACCAACTTGTCATGACCCGGATTTCCCACCATCGGGGTCATGATGGCGCCTACTAAATGGAAGCTAGGCAAGCCAAATATTAATTACACCTCCATTAATTACCAAATTCTTATTAAGACTTATTATTAAAAACATATAAATTACAGCGGAATAATCAAAATTAGCGGAAGACTTAGTCAAATATGAATAAGTAAACCCAAACATGATACACTACCCAAGACTGGTGTCACAATACTCACGAACTTCTAAGAATAATACACATAATTGTCTGAAAGAAAATACAAGTTGTTTATCTCGATTACATGAGATAAGAGAATGAAAAGCATAGATAGAAGAGACAACGGGTCCTGCGGACGCCTACAAGGCTACCTCGTAATCTCAATAGTCGGAAAATCCACAAGTCGCTACTGTCGCTGCTGCTGTCCGTAACCTGTATCTGTGCAAAAAGAGCGCAGAGTGTAGTATCAGCACAACCGACCCCATGTGCTGGTAAGTGCCTGGCCTATCCTAGCGAACTAGTGACAAGGCTAAGACCAGTCACCCACATAAACCTGTACAGTTGCAATATATATATATATATATATATATATATATATACAATACATTTATAAGGAAAGACTCTGCTCTGAAATAACAGTCAATAACTCGTGATATCCAGAATAATCTAATCAACAGAATAAATCTTACTTTCATGTCTCAATTCCTCTCTCATTTCATATCTCGTGGTAGGCGTACCACCCGCTCCCAACTATCACAGTAATTACATCTTGTGGTAGGCGTACCACCCGCTCCCAAATATATCAATAGGCTACCGGCAACTATGGCCAATGCCAAGATTTAAATCACTTTGTGGTCGGCGTGCCACACGATCCCATTTCTTATTATATAAGTGGTCGGCGCGCCACACGATCCCAATTCATAAATATAGAAGTGGTCGGCGCGCCACACGATCCCAATTCATAAATATATAAGTGGTCGGCGCGCCACACGATCCCAATTCATAAATATATAAGTGGTCGGCGCGCCACACGATCCCAATTCATAAATATATATATTACCGGCATTTAGCCAATAATCTCTACATTAACAATATTTATAAATTACCGGTTTTAAACCAATAATTGATGATAATTTCAACAATTTATCTCCATTACCGGTATAACACCAATAACTCTTAATCAACAATTTATTCATAACTAAATTCCTATTCCTTCAAGCTAGGATAGAACAAACACTTACCTCGAAAGTTTACGAATGATTCAATCCGTAGCAATGCCTTTTCCTTTCGAATTTGACTCCAATCCAATCGTATCTATACACAATTGATTTAATATCATCAATTATATTTAACAAACTAGTTCATATTGCTAAATATGATTTTTGCAACAATCTGCCCGGAATAGTAAAAATCGACCCCGGGCCCACATAATCGAAACTCAAGTTTCGAACCAAAATAAGTTCACCTAATAATCCATGAGTTCAAATATACTAGTTGTTCTTAAGTTCGACTCCAAAACGAGGTCTAGATCGCAAATTCTTTGAAAGCCCTAACTATACCCATTTCTCAAATTTTTCAACCAATTTACACATGTTTAAGCCTAAGAATTTGATTGATGTTGATGAAAAATGAAGAAGACGAGTTAAACAATACTTACCCAATGAACTTTGATGAAGAAATGCCCCAAAGATCGCCTAAGAGCTGTGGAGAAGAAAGGATTTTGTGAAAATGGGATAAAATCCCGTAAGTGTTCTGTTTTGGGTATTAATTCACTGGGCGGAAATTTACCCTTCGCGTTCGCGTGCACTGTGTCGCGTTCGCGAAGGGTTGGACAGAAATGGGCATCGCGTTCGCGTGGACATAGTCGCGAACGCGTAGAAGAAATCTGGGGGCTTACAATTTGGCCTACGCGAACGCGTGATGCCTTACGCGAACGCGTAGAAGAGGCAGGCCAGGCTCAAATTTACACTACGCGAACGCGTGAAGTAGTACGTGATCGCGATGAAAAGAAATAGCTGGGCATCGCGAACGCGACCAGAGGGACGCGAACACGTTGAAGAGAAGAAGTTGGCCATCGCGAACGCGACCACCTGGACGCGAACGCGTAGAAGGATTGCCTGCTGCAGATTTTCTGCAGTTTTTCTTAAGTCCAAAACCACCCCGATGCCTATCCGAAACTCACCCGAGCCCTCGAGACTCCAAACCAAATATGTAAACTAACTCAAAAACATCATACGAACTTTCTCGCGCGTTCAAATCGCTAAAATAACATCAAAATCCATGAATTGAGCCTTAAAACTCAAGAATTCTTTCAAATTTTCATAACTTTCAAAATTTCCAATTTAAGGCCGAAACACGTCAAACGACGTCCGTTTTCAACTAAACTTTCCAGGAAGCGCTTAACCAATATATATGACCTGTACCGGGCATCGGAACCAAAATACGAGCCCGATACCAGTACTTTTTAATCAAAATTCAGTTTCATTTTCCTTAAACATTTTCAGAAAACAATTTAAGAGAAAAATTCTTTTACCGGGGTTCTAGACCTCGGATTTCAATTCCGGGCATACGCCCAAGTTCCATATTTTTCTACGGATTTTCTGAGACCGTAAAATTACGGATCTGGGTCCGTTTACCAAAAATGTTGACCAAAGTCAACTATATCAATATTAATATCAAAATTCTTCAACTTTTTCACATATTTCACATATTTCAACATAAACATTTTCCAGCTTTGTGCCCGGACTGCGCACGCAAATCGAGGCAACTATAAATGAGGTTTTCAAGACCTCAAAAGCTCGAAATGATTAATAAAACAAGTGATGACCCTTTGGGTCGTCACAGTGTCGTAGCGGTCATGTGCATTGCATTGCATTCTTGTTTGTAAATTACCTGTAATATTTGGGAATTGTTGTTGTTGTTAGTTCGTGGTAGGTATCAAACTGTGGTTTGAGCTTTGCTCTGTGGTACTTTGTGGATTTCCTGCTTTCAGCTATTTTATATACTTTTTACTCACTGAGTACTTAGTACTCATCCCTACTCCATGCACCTTATAGATTCAGGTACGCATGAAGGTTAGACGAGCAGTCCAGCTTATATCGGAGTATTCGAGTTGCTGAGGTAGCTGCTGGCGTTCGCAGGACCTAGATTCTCTCTTTATTTCAGTTTATTATCTATATACTTCCAAACTTGAGTATTTTGTTCAGTATTCCTATTACTATTTAGTTTTTGCTTAGAGGCTCTAGACTCGTGACCCCAGATCTTTTGGGAGTGTTATTTTCGATGTTCGCACTTCTCAGTATTTTTATTCTACTATTATCGTTGGAGTATTATTATTAACTCAAATATATTCTTCTTGAATTTTCCATTTTGGGATTGGTCTTTAAATGTGAAAACAGTTGTTGGTCTGGTTTGCCTAGCTTTAGGGTCGGGCGCTATCACGATCGAGTTTGGGTTGTGACTAGTTGGTATTAGAGCGTAGGTTACTAGGTCTCGCGAGTCATGAGCCAGTTTAGTAGGCTCTCGCGGACCGGTATGTAGACGTCCGTATCTATCCTCGGGAGGCTACAGAATATTAGGAAACACTTCACTTTCTTGGATTCATATCATGCGGTTTGTGTTATCGTGAAACAAAATTTTTCCGTATTCTATTCTCTCGCAAATGGCGAGAACCCATGCTAACCGACGTGGTGGACGACCACCAATGGCATCCAGAGGCCGTGGTCGTGGCAGAGGTAGGGCGGCAGCAGCAGCTCCTGCTGACCTAACAGCTGACCAGACTCAGGGTTAGATCCCAGCGCCAGTGGATCAGGTTCAGGATCAGGCTCCAACTGCTGGCATTCTAGCAGCTCAGGTTCAGGCACCGACAGTGCCTATTGAGATACCGGGTCTTCGGGAGACCTTAGCACAGACCCTATCAGTGTGTACTAGCTTAGCCCAGGTGGTTGCAGCCTCTACTGCAGGAGCTTCTTCACAGGCAGGGAGAGGAAATCAAACCCCCGTTGCTCACACACCAGAGCCGATAGTTCAAGGTTTACAGGCACGTGAGGTAGCTCCAGCTCAGCCAGTTCAGTCGGCTGCACCAGTCGTACCAGCCCAGCTCATGTGGTCCCAGCTATGCCTGATGACGAGCAGTGTTGGTTGGAGAGGTTTGGGAGACTACAGCATATGGCGTTCAGTAGTGTTGAGGGTGAGGATGCCCAGGGTTTTCTAGATAAGTGCCAGTGTATGCTTCATATTGCAGGTATTCTTGATTCTAGCGATGTTTCTTTCACTACCTTCCAGTTCACAGGACCAAAATTTTATTGGTGGGAGGATTGTGAGAGGCATAGGCCTATTGGGGCAGCACCCCTCACTTGGCAGCAGTTCTCTAGGGTGTTTCTGGAGAAGTATTTGCCCCAGTCTCAGAGGGAGGAGCTACATCGGCAGTTCGAGTGGTTGAAGCAGGGAGATATGACAGTGACTCAGTACGAGTTGAGGTTTACATAGCTAGCTCGGCATGCCGTGTGGATGATTCCGACTGATCTCGAGAGGATTGGGAGATTTGTGGATGGTCACAACTATCCTATCCGCATATTGATGACTAGAGAGAGGGCTACAACAGTTACTTTTGAGGAGGTGGTTGATGCGGCTCGTCAGATTGAGACAAACCATCGTCGAGAGCGTGATGAGAGGGAGGCTAAGAGGCCTCGTGGTGCAGGTAGTTACAGTGGTGCTCCGTCTAGGGGCCACTATCAGCACAGCAGAGGTCGTTCCTTCAGATCTCCTTCATCAGGCCGTGCAAATTCTAGTGGGGCTTCGTCAGACCGTAGTCGTCAGAGTCATCAGGGTTATCAGGGTCATCATGGCCAGTAGGGTTGTCAGTAGAGCTAGCTCGCACTGAGGGCCCTTCTAGCTCAAAGCTCTGCTCCTACTACTTCAACTAAGGTTTACCTGCAGCAAGGGGTTCTCAGCAGTAACTTTCTCCAGCTTCAAGCTGTTGTTTGGAGTGTGGTGAGTTGGGCCATATCAGGAGGGAGTGTCCCCAGTTGCTTCGTAAGTGGTCCCAGTAGAGGGATCAGCCTTCGTCTTCTTTTCATCTTTCTTCAGCACCCGCTCAGTCAGCTAGGAGTGGTGGTAGGTAGCCAGAGGTCGCCCTAGGGGTGAGGATCATACTGGCAGAGGTCATGCTCGTTTTTATGCTCTCCCAGATAGGAGGGACACTAGTGCATAAGATGCAGTCATCACAGGTATTATCTCAATCTGCCACACAGATACTTTTATCTTATTTGATCCTAGATCTAACTATTCCTATGTATCTTCATATTTTTCATATCATCTGGGTATGACCCATGGTATTCTTTCCTTGACCGTGCATGTGTCTATCCCGGTGGGTGATATAGTTATTGTGGATCATATATACCGATCCTGTCTTGTTACTATTAGGGGTTTGGAGACCCGAGTTGACTTATTATTATTGGGCATGGTGGATTTCGACGTGATTCTAGGAATGGATTGGTTATCTCCTTACCATGCGATTCTGGACTGTCATGCCAAGATAGTCACATTAGCTATTTCAGGTAATCCGAGGATAGAGTGGCGAGGCATGACTGATTATGTATCTGATAGAGTAATTTCCTTCCTGAAAGCTCAACGAATGATTGGGAAGGGTTGTTTATCTTATTTGGCTTTCGTTAGAGATGTTGAGGCTGAGGCTCCCAGTCTTGATTCGGCCCTCGTTGTGAGGGATTTCTCGGATGTATTTCTAGCAAACCTGTCGGGCATGCTGCCTGACAGGGATATCGTTTCGGTATTGACTTGGTTCTGGGAACTCAGCCCATTTCTATTCCTCCATACCACTTGGCACCAGCTGAGTTAAAGGAGTTGAAAGAACATCTTTAGGAACTCTTAGATAAGGGGTTCATTCGCCCGAGCGTGTCACCTTGGGGTGCACCAGTATTATTCGTAAAGAAGAAAGATGGCATAATGAGAATGTGCATTGATTACAGACAGTTGAACAAGGTGACAGTAAAGAATAAGTACCCATTACCTCGTATTGAGGACTTGTTTGATCAACTTCAGGGAGAAAGTGTATTCTCTAAGATTGACCTTCGATCGGGTTATCTCCAATTAAACATTAGAGATCCAGACATTATGAAGACAGTTTTCAGAACGAGATATGGAAACTATGAATTTTTGGTGATGTCTTTTGGGCTGACTAATGCCCCAGCCGCATTCAGGCACTTGATGAACAGTGTGTTTTGGCCGTATATGAATTCTTTTGAGAGAGTGGAGATGGCTTGAATTACTCAAAGACTATGATATTACCATCTTGTATCATCCCGGGAAGGCCAATATAGTGGCTGATGCTTTAAGTTGGAAGGCTATTAGTATGGGCAGCTTGTCATACATTCCAGTTGGGGAGAGGCCCCTTGTAGTTGATGTTCATGCTCTAGCTAATCAGATGGTAAGGCTGGATATTTCTGAGCCCAGTTGGGTGATGGCTTGCCTGGTATCTCTGTCTTCTTTATATGACCGTATTCGAGAGCGCCAGTATGATGATCAACACTTGTTTGTCCTTAAGGATACAGCTCAGCATGATGATGCCAGAGATGTCACTGTTGATAGTGATGGTATGTTACGGATGCAGCGCCGGATATGCGTGCCCAATATTGATGGCCTTCGTGAGTTGATATTAGAGGAGGCCCACAGCTCGCAGTATTCTATTCACCCAGGTGCTGCAAAGATGTATCAGGATTTGAGGCAGCATTATTGGTGGAGAAAGATGAATAAGGATATTGTGAATCATGTAGCACGGTGCCTCAACTGTCAGCAGGTCAAGTATGAGTATCAGAGGCCCGGTGGCGTATTTCAGCATATGGATATTTTCCGAATGGAAGTGGGAAAGTATCACTATGGACTTTGTTAGAGGACTCCCTCGGATAGCGAGGAAGTTTGATTTAGTTTGGGTGATTGTGGATAGGCTGACCAAGTCATCTCATTTCATTCCTGTGTGTACTACATACTCCTCGGAGCGATTAGCAGAGTTATTCATCCGTGAGATTATGAGAATGCATGGAGTTCCAGTTTCTATCATACCAGACATAGGTACTCAGTTTACTTCATAGTTCTGGAGGACATTTCAGTGAGAGTTGGGTTTGCAAGTAGAGCTGAGCACAGCATTTCACCCACAGACGGATGGGCAGTCCGAGCGTACAATTCATATAATGGAGGACATGTTGTGTGCTTGCGTCATTGATTTTGGAGGTTCTTGGGCTGATTACTTGCCTCTTATGGAGTTTTCTTATAACAATAGCTATCATTCCAGCATTTAGATGGCGTCGTATGAAGCCTTATATGGGAGGCGGTGTAGGTCTCCAGTCGGTTGGTTTGAGCCTGGCGAGGCTAGATTATTGGGGACAGAGTTAGTTCAGGATGCCTTACACAAGGTAAAGGTTATTCAGGAGAGACTTTGCACAGCTCAGCCGCGTCAAAAGAGTTATGCGGATCGGAAGGTCCGAGATGTGTCTTATTCAGTGGGCGAGAAGGTGTTGCTGAAAATATTTCCTATGAAGGGCGTTATGAGGTTTGGAAAGAAAGGAAAGCTGAGCCCAAGGTTCATTGGACCTTTTGAGGTGCTTAGGAAAGTTGGGGAGGTGGCCTATATGCTTGCTTTGCCACCCAGCTTATCGGGAGTTCACCCAGTGTTCCATGTATCTATGCTCCGGAAGTACGTTGTAGATCCGTCTCATATATTAGACTTCAGCATGATACAGCTGGATGCGGACTTGACCTATGATGTGGAGCCGGTAGCCATGTTGGGTCGACAGGTTCGTAAGTTGAGATCCAAAGACATAGCCTTGGTGAAAGTGCAGTGGAGAGGTCGTCCTGTGGAGGAAGCAACTTGGGAGAGCAGGAGATGCAGAGCAGATGTCCATATTAATTTGATACTCCAGGTATGTTTCTTAACCCGCTCACGGACGAGCGTTTGTTTAAGTTGGGGAGAATGTAATGACCCGACCCGTCGATACGGGTGTTACCGCCCTGTTTTCTCCATTTTATACTTTAATATGTTCATTTATATGTGTTTAGATAGTTAGAAGTAAATCAGATAGAATTCGGTTAGAAATTAGGCGATAAACCTCTTTATGGAAAGGTTTGTTTGGAAAAGTCAATCGGATATGGACCGATGAGTTAGAAAGCTCGAAATAGATTTCTGATGATTCGACTAGTTTCAGGGGATTATTTAAGACTTAGGAGAGCAATCGGAATCGAATTCGGAGGTCCGGTGTAGATTTAGGCTTGAATTGGCTAAGGTAGAATTTTGGCGAATTCCGGACGGTAGGCGAGATTTTGATCTGGGGCTCAGAATGAAATTCTGAGAATTGTAGTAGCTCCGTTAGGTGATTTTAGATATTTGTGTGAAATTTAAAATCATTCGGATGTGTTTAGGTCGAGTTTTAGATCAAATATTAGTTTTGAAAGTTATTAGTGAAACTTAGGTTTGAATCTGTGAGAATTTGATGATTTTGATGTTTATGATGGTGTTTTTATGTTGCGAGCAAGTTTGAATGGAGTAATGTGACATATATGTGAATTTTGTTGAGGTCCCGAGGGTTTCGGGATGATTTCGGATGCCAAACGGGAGGTTTTGGAACTTAGATGTTGCAACTTAAATATTGCAGTCAGATGTTGTTCTATGTGATTGCATAGAGTCATTGCGATCGCATAGAAGACCTGGAGAGTGGTGGATTTTTACTCTATGCGATCGCATAGATTCAAGTGCAATCACATAAGTTGGGGAAGTTTAACAGTGCGATCGCATGGGGGTTATTGGGATCACATAGAAGGAATTTGGAGCCCAGGAAAAATGCTTTATGCGATCGCATAGAGGTCAGTGCGATCGCATAGACTTAGGACTTTACACAGTGTGATCGCATACTATGCATTGCGATCGCATAGAAAGAAAAATGTCCTGGAAAATTTTACTCTATGCGATCGCATAGAGGCATTGCGATCGCATATAACAATGCGTCTGTGATAGAACAATTACGATAAAATTTCCTACGCGAACCCTCATTATTTTATACCACTTTTACTTCGTCAAGGGAGGGTTTTGAGTGCTTTCAAGAGAGAAATCAACGGGTAATCGCTGGAGGTAAGTTTCTTGACTCAAAAATATGATTTTATGCTAGAATCAACACCAAAATTCATGAAATTGGGTAGAAATTGTGAACAACTAGGGCCTAAACTATGAAAATGAATTTTTGGATTTTGAAAGGCCATTCAAACTCCGATTTTGATAAATTTTATATGCACGGGCTCATGGAGAGACAAGGAATCTGTTGGTATGATTTTCGGAATTTTTCGAGAAGTGGGTCCGGGGCTCGGGTTTTACCAACTTTCTGATTGTTGCATTTTTCGAGTAATTTTGATTGGGTTATGTTTCTTTGACCCATATTTATGTATTTGTTGTGATTTTGACTAGATTCGATGCATGAAGCAGAAAATTTGAAGGGAAAAGTCATCATGGACGAGTCCACGGCCGGTTAGAGGTGAGTAATTAGCGTATATGGTAGCCTAAGGGTTTGAAACCCCGGCTTATCACATTGTGATGCTATTTAGGGCGTAACTCACACCCCATGGAAGGTGAGGGATTGGTTCTGACTGGGGATTGTGACTTGGTCCATCCCTAATAAAAATAATATTATATTAGCGGCTGAAACGCACGTTGTGTTAAGTATATATGTGGGCTATAAGCCATGTTTGCGGCCTTGTGCGGACCTGTAGGATTATTAGAGGATAGATATCTATGTGATAGCATAATTTGTAAAATCATTTATCTCAGTCCTGCTTGAAATCACTGTTATGAAATGCTAAGTCACCTGTTCTTGGAAAATTAAATAAAATTAAAGTATTATTCATTGTTAATGAACTGGAACCTAGAAATAAATAAATTGAACTGTTGTATGATTCATATGCATGTTATGGACTGAGTACGGATTGGGTTGCACGTCGCAGCGAATGATATGAGTATTGCGCTTGGGCTGAAGGTGCCCCTCCGGAGTCTGTACACACCCCTAGTGAGCGCCGTCGACGTTAAACGGATCAGGCTATGCACCATAGTGGTCATGTGCATTGCATTGCATTCTTGTGTGTAAATTACATGTGATATTTGTGATTTGTTGTTGTTGTTAGTTCGTGGTAGTTATCGGACTGTAGTTTTAACTTTTCTATGTGGTATTCTGTGGATTTCCTACTTCAGCTATTTTATATATTTTTACTCACTGAGTACTTAGTACTCACCCCTACTCTCTGTACTTTTGTGTGCAGATTCAGGTACGCATGAGGGTTAGACGAGCAGTCCAGCTTATATCAGAGTATTTGAGTTGCTGAGGTAGCGTATGGCGTTCGCAGGACCTAGCTTCTCTCTTTATTTCAGTTTATTATCTATATACTTCGAGACTTGAGTATTTTGTTCAGTATTCGTATTACTATTTAGATTTTGCGTAGAGGCTCTAGACTCATGACCCCAGATCGTTTGGGAGTGTTATTTTCGATGTCCGCACTTCTCAGTATTTTTATTCTACTATTATCGTTGGAGTATTATTATTAACTCAAATATATTCTTCTTGAATTTTCCCTTTCGGGACTGGTCTTTAAATGTGGAAACAGTTGTTGGTCTGGCTTGCTTAGCTTTAGGGTTGAGCACCATCACGACCAGGTTTAGGTCATGACATATAGATATGGGCTGAGTGTCTGGCATGAGATCAATGCCAAAGTCTATGATTCTTTCAAGAGGAAGTCCGGGAAGGTTATCTGGGAAAACTTCTAGAAATTCCCTAAGAACTGGCAGTGACTGAAGAGCTGGTGGTTCTGATTCTGGATTAATGATATGAGCCAAATAGGCGCGACACCCCTTACCGATCATTCGTTCTGCCTTAAGGTAAGAAATAAACTTACCTACAAGCGATACTGAACTACCCTTCCACTCTAAGACATCTTCATTTGGAAATTGGAACCTGACTATCTTGGCATGACAATCTAACATGGCATAACAGGAAGACAACCAATCCATACCTATGATTACATTAAAATCCACCATTTCTAACTCTATGGGATGGCTTTGGTGTTGCGACCTTGGACTGAAACTATACAACCTCTATAGACTCTGGTGACTTTCATTGACTCACCAACTGGAGTGGATACTAGGAATGGCTCACTAAGTTGTTTAGGTTCTAGTCCGAAGGTAATTGCAAAGTATGGAGTCACATATGAGAACGTTGAACCCAGGGTCCATTATGGCATAAGCATTATGTGAGCAGACTAAAAGTATACCTGTAATAACTTCTGCAGATGCCTCTGCGCTCTGACGATCAAGTGTAGCAAACAAACGGGGTTGTCCCCCTCCCTGAGTAACTCGGTCTGCACCTCTGCCTGCTCCATGCCCGGTCTGATTATGAGAACTACGAGCCTGAGGTGGTGCAACTGCAGTAGCTGAGGAACTAGAAGGACGAGTTGATCCACTACTAAAATTACGTTGCAGCTTTGGGCAGTTGGTCTTTATATGACCAATGTCTCCACAATGGTAGAAACCATAAAACCCAAGCTTGCACTGACCTGAATGTTGCTGCTTACATGTTCCACAAATACCTTGCTGGTGTGAATGTTGCTCAGCATGACTCTGGCTATGTGAGGATGATGTCCCAAAATTTTGACTCTAGCGAGACTGATTTCCACATTTCTGAGTACGCCTGAAGGAAGACCCACCACCTGATTGATGACTAGACTGAGATGGTGCTAATGACTCCTTATTAGAGGAATCCCTTCCACCTCTGATGGGCATACCATTAAACCTGCCCGTTGTCCGGGATTTCTTGTTATGCTCTTTCTCTTCTCTCCTTTGTTGTCTGCCTTTTTCTAAGTGCTTGGTGAATCCCACAACAGATGAGAAAGCTGTCATTCCTACCGTTGCAGTTGACGTTGTATCCTTAATGTGGTAAGTCAAGCCGCCAACAAACCTGTGAATCTTTGCTATTTCTATCATAACCATGTGAGGAGCATGCTTAGCCAACCTTATGAATTCCATGTAGTACTCTTGCACACTTCTATTCCCTTACTTGAGTTGTTCGAACTCTGTGGCCTTAGCTTCCCTATCCTCTTCTGGGATAAAGTTAGCCATGAATGCCTCTTCAAAATCTTCCTAAGTATGTGGACCATCATCTTCACCTCTTTCATTTTCCCACAACTCAAACCAAGTGACGGCCACATCTCTAAGCTGGTAAACAGCCAGCTCTACAGCTTCATCATCAAATGTTTTCATCACTCGGAGGGCTTTCTTGACACCCTCCAGCCACAACATCGGATCTTCATCAACAATAGAACCATGGAACACTGGAGAACTCAACTTTAAAAATTCATTAACTCTTGAGGACTCAGAATTGTTCTGTATATTTGATGGAGGTGGAATCTCATCTCTTCTCCCGTTCTAGTTGGCCATAAAGGCTTTAAACATCTCCATAGCACTGTTGACAATATTAAACATCTGACCCATATCGGGAGATATAGTTGCCTGAGCCGGAGCTGCTATTGGGGGCAATACTGGATCCTGGGATACTGGATCATTATGTTCCACCCCTTCCTCATGTTCACCCCGGGGTAATTGAACCCCTCTGTGGATTTACTCTTCCTTTTCTGAGTTGAAGCCTTTTTAGTTCTGCCTTGAGCCACAATAGTAGCAATAGTTTCTTGAGCATCATCCTGAGTGTCAGTGTCAGAGTTGCAAGTACGAGCCATTTCTGCGAATTTTGGAGAAACGAATACATTAGATAATTCCTTAGAGGTAGGATCTTCTGCACGATCTAAAGTATGACAAAAATGAGATTTTTCCTAAATGCTTGTAGCCTCCTGTTTATAAGTATGGCGCGCTTCATACTCATAAGCAAGACTCTACTAACACGGCTTCATAGACCCCTAGGACTCCATAAACCTGTGGCTCAGATACCAAGTTTGTCATGACCTATTTTCTAAACAAGACGAGACCGGCACTCGATCACTAAATATGACCGAGCGAACCATCCCTGCTCATCAAACCTAGTATAACTCCAAACTTTATATGCGACAAGCAGTACCCTATCTAAATACTTTTGATTAATTCAAATATTTAAATAAATCCACTCCAAAACTTTATTCATAGTAACTACTGAATTATTGCTAAGGTATTATAAAATAGCATATGAATCTCAACCCAATGACTATGTCTATGAAGCCTCTACTGAGAAACTAACGCACTGCTCAGGACATGAGATTTCCCGGACAGTTCTCTAAGTAAACAAATAGATAACTTAATAAAGATTACTCTAAGAAGTACTCTACGAACAAAAGTGGAGCTCACCAATAGCACTGGAAGAGAAGGAAGTCCTAACTCATAGCCTGCTCGCCCGCATGTCCGGTTCCTACGTTGTACCGCAGACCAACGTAGGTTCCCAAAAGAGAATGTCAGTACCATCCACTGTACTCAGTGAGTCTTAACAACAGGGGGCGAAACTTTAATAATATATTCATTATGAGCAAAGGTTCTAAATGCATGTAAAACATTAAGCTTATAAGAATAATTCAAAAAAATTGCATGATAGCAGTTTAAGAATATTCTAAAAGAAATTATTTTCTTTTTCCTTCTTAAAAGAATACTTCACTTTATACTTTGGGTGTTCCAATTATCCTGACTTAATTTTGCCTCAGTCACCGTGTGATCGGTATGGGTTCGATCCCAACCTGATCGAATAGGGAACTTCCTGTCACAGTGCTATTCTAAGTCATTTGCCGAATGAAAAAGCTTATTTGAAATCAAATTTCTTTGACCAAAGTAATTCACTGGTTTCGTTAAATGATCTTGAGATTTATAAAAGAATAACAGACTTATTAATTATTCAACTTGCCTTAGTATACAGATAATGTCATGGCTAATGTCCTAGTCCAATTAATATCACAAACATTATTAATTTTCATCAAACACCTTGTGTGTGTGCTTTTGTGAGTTAAACTGCCTTAGTAAAGGGTTATATCAATTCACATCAAAACTCATTTAGACAATATGTTGACCCCAGTCCAATCTACACCAGTCAAACAATCGATTCTACAACAGCTAGTGCATTTTAATTAATTTTTTTATAGTATTACACCTAAATATGAAATTTGTTGTTGATATAGAGGAAGAATGGCATTAACTATTCCATTCTTACTTATTACCACTATAGGATAATTGACAATAGGGAATTTACTAACCTTATTTCGAGAATTAGTGATTTGTAAAGAACTCTAAAATCTTTTCGTGGCCTTCGTGAGTAAGCACCGCTGCCTCTGCTTCGTAGGTTTGTGTTTTTCTTCTTTCTTTCTTTTTTCCCTTTCTGTTTTTTTTTTTTTTGTTTGTTTATTAAAATAACGCTTTTTCCTTTTTGTTTCTTTACTGAATAAGGCTTCCGCCTTTTGCCTCCTCCTTACAGTGGAATACGTACTACTAAATCTAGGCCCTTTTAATTTGTTTTGTTATTTTACTTATTCTCCTCTCTTTTTTTTTAATAATTAGTAATACCCATTCCTTTTTTTTAACACTAAAATTATTAATATTTTAATAATATTTCTCTAATTATATATATATATATATATATATATATATATATATATATATATATATATATATATGCGTGTGTGTGTGTGTGTACTTAAATAACTATATATATATATATATATATATATATATATATATATATATATATATATGTATGTATATATATATATATATACTACAAGCAAGAAAATAATAATAATAATAATAATAATAAATTATATTCTATAATTAGCGTGTCTCGAGACTTTTAAAAATTTAAGAAGTGTTACACCGGCTATGCGCCTTCGCCTCCAAAAATCGATAAAGTTCAACAACAGTTTAACTGGGCTTCATGACATGTGCCTTCGCCAACAAATTCAACTATGGTTGAACTAGAACTCAGGCTATGCGCCTTCACCTTCAAAATCGACAAAGTTCAACAACAGTTGAATTGGGACTCATGCCATGCACCTTCGCCAACAAATTCAACTATGGTTGAACTAAGACTCAGGCTATGCGCCTTCACCTTCAAAATTAACAAAGTTCAACAACAGTTGAACTGGGACTCAGGCTATATGCCTTCGCTAATAAGTTCGACTACGATCGAACGAAGACTCAAGCTATGCGCCTTCGCCTTCGAAAATTGATAAAGTTCAACAACAGGTGAACCGGGACTCAAGCCATGCGCTTTCGCCAATAAATTCAACTACGGTTGAACTAAGAATCAAGCTATGCGCCTTCGCCAATAAGTGAACTATAGTCGAACTAAGACTCAGGCTATGTGCCTTCGCCTCCAAAAATCGATTAAGTTCAACAACAGTTGAACTAGGACTCAGACCATACACCTTCGCCAATAAATTCAACTTCGGTTGAACTAAGACTTAGGCTATGCGCCTTTACCTTCAAAATTGACAAAGTTCAACAACAGTTGAACTAGGACTCAGGCCATACGCTTTCGCCAAAAAATTCAACTACGGTTCAACTAAGACTCAGTCTATGCGCCTTCACCTTCAAAATTTTAAAAGTTCAACAAAAGTTGAACTAGGACTCGGGCTATGAACCTTCACCATTAAGTTCGACTACGGTCAAACCAACACTCAGGCTATGCGCCTTCACCTCCAAAAATCGATAAAGTTCAACAACAGTTAAACTGGGACTCAGCCCATGCTCTTTCGCCAATAAATTTAACTACGATTGAACTAAGACTCAGGCTATGTGTCTTCGCCAGTAAGTTCGACTACTATTGAACCAAGACTCAAGCTATACGCCTTCGCCTCCAAAAACTGATAAAGTTCAACAACAGTTGAACTGGGACTCAAGCCATGCACTTTCACCAAAAAATTCAACTACGGTTAAACTAAGACTCAGGCTATGCGCCTTTACCTTCAAAATTGATAAAGTTCAACAACAGTTAAATTGGGACTCAGGCTATGCACCTTCACCAATAAGTTCGACTATAGTCGAACCAAGACTCAGGCTATGTGCCTTCGCCTCCAAAAATCGATAAAGTTCAACAATAGTTGAATTAGGACTTAGGCCATGCGCCTTCGCCAATAAATTCAAATACGGTTAAACTAAGACTCAGGCTATGCACCTTCTCCTATAAGTTCGACTACGGTCGAACCAAGACTCAGGCTATGCGCCTTGGCCTCCGAAAATCGATAAAGTTCAACAACAGTTGAACTGGGACTCAGGCATGCATTTTCGCTAATAAATTCAACTACGGTTGAACTAAGACTCAAGCTATGCACCTTCACCTTCAAAATTGATAAAGTTCAACAACAGTTGAATTGGGACTCAGGCTATGCGCCTTCGCCAATAAGTTTGTCTACGGTCGAACCAAGACTCAGGCATGCGCCTGCGCCTCCAAAACTCAATAAAGTTCAACAACAGTTGAACAGGGACTTAGGCCATGTGCCTTCACCAATAAACTCGACTACGATTAAACTAATACTCAGGCTATACGCATTCGCCTTCAAAATTGACAAAGTTCAACAGTTGAACTTGGACTTAGGCTATGCACCTTCGCCAACAAATTCAAACACAGATGAACCAAGACTCAGACTATGCGCATTCACCAATAGGTTCGACTACGGTCAAACCAAGACTTAGTCCATGTGCCTTCATCTTCCAAATTGGCAAAGTCTAACAATAACTGAACTAGGACTCAGGTTGTGCACCTTCGCCATCAAATTCAACGACATCGCTCAAACGATAAGTTCAGATGCTTTCGCCCTCAAATTTAACGAGTTCTAACCATGGCTGAACGAGGACTCGGACGGAGCTCCTTCACCTCTAACCTCAGCATAACTCAATATCCAACGAATTAAGGGATGGGTTAAGCACCCTCGTCATCCAAGTAAGTACGCCCAACTCGAGCTAAAATTAGAGACATGTAAAGTTCGGCCCCTACCAAACTACAAGGCTGTGTTTTTATCATCACAGCCAGTAGCCCGATCGCACCCGAACTGGGACTAAGGCTAAGTGCCACCACTGCCAAGAAACGGTCCCGACTCGATCACCCCGAGTCGAAAAAGTAAAAGTCGCCAACAATCAAAAACTGACATGCCTACCGAAGTCAAACTCAAAGGCAAATCACCCCTTCAAAAACATGCAAAGAAAAACCCAAAAAAGGGGATGTGCAAAATAGATACAGGGCAAATAACGGAAAGGAGATTTCTTTTATTCATAACATAATCACGGGTCATCCCCGTTTACACCCGGACAAAGCCGGTCAATAAAAAACAACAAACAAAAGAAATGCCAAACGGCGGAAAAAAAAGGAAAGAACACTTCTTCCTACTCGGCGCCATCCACGCTCCCACCTACGCCATTATCAGCCCCTGGCATTGCCGCGTCAAAACCACAGTCCATACGGGCCTCCCGAGCCTTTTGGCGCGTCCCCTCTAAAGTAGCTTCGGTCACGATACCGAATTCCCACAGATTTTTATATATGTCTTGTTGGGCCTCAGCATAAACCCAAAGCTCACGAGCATGGCCATAGGAAGCGGCTTGTTCTCTAAGACGCCGGTTCTCCTCCTCCAGGGTCGCAACTTGCTCCGCCACAGCCTGAGCATCCCGCTCAAGGGTACATATCTGCTTCTCGAAGCTTGCCTCCCTAAAGGCGGCAACGGCCCTTACGAGCGACAACTGGGACTCGCCATTACGGACAGCCCCCTATAACGCCTCAGCCCTTGTTGAGGCATCATCCAGCTGGTGCTTCAAGGCCACAATCTCTCCCTCCAGTGCAGCCATCTTCTCACTCCACTCCGACGCAGCCTCCATTACCTTGTCCAAGCAATAACGCTCGCACTCGACTATGGCCCTCCTCCCAGCCTCGAGCTCCTCATTATTCGGACAGAGCTTCTGTTCAAGGGCGCTCATTCGGCCAAGTGTTTGTTGCGCCTGAAGCTCCCGCCTCTCCAGTTCCTCAACTAGGGCCTGGCTACGGGGATCGTTCCTCAAGCGCATACACGTCTCCCTACACTTGTCCGGTAGTAGTGGTACTTCTCCAACACCCGCAAAAACACCACCAAACGAACATTAGCTTGGTGGAGCTCTCCACCTCTAGCAAGTAGGACTGCGAAACAAAGACAATGGTTAGGGGGGAATAAAACAAGGCAAAGAATGGACAGATCAATATACGAATGCGTACCCTCAAGCCCATCACGGCCACCTCGTTCATCAACCTGACGTCCCTGACGTCCTTCAGCGACTCATTCTCGACCTCCGAGCTCAGCAGCCCGAACTGTGACACCAAACTCGAGCCTTTGAGCAGCACATTCGAATCCGTGAGAACCTCTATAAGGCGTGACCTCCCCTCCGCGCGAACTTCTGCCTTTGTAAAGTCGTCTCAGAACATGCAAACATCCTCAAGGTCTAAATCCGATTTAGACCCAGACCCTTCTCCCACTGCCTATCCTCCTCCTCCCGCTGCAACCGCCAACGAGACGCTCAGACCACCAGCTTCATGAATCACTGAGGATCTTCCCCCTGTCTCGACTATGGGGGTCACCGATTGATCCGATAAAGGGGCAGTATCTTCGTGACCCAAGCTAGTTGGGGCGACCTCTACCATCGGTTCACCCTCAAGGGTAGGCGCTGCAGCCGTACCCTCCCCCGCGTCCGTCGGAGGGGAGTCCACACTAATCACCATAGGGGGAGTAGGCGTAATTACTGCGGGAGGAACTGGAGTGAACGCAACCCTGCGCCTGAATAAACGGCCTTTCCTCATCCTCTCCCGAGGACTATTCATCCCTGGGACGCATGGTCCCCGATGGCCCCTCATCCCAAAATATGGGTCGTAGAGGGGAAGGAGCCGCCGAAGATTCGACCGATGTCGCCCTTGGCATGCGGCGCGGCGCTGGTGCCGCAAGAAGTCTAGCGATTGAATTCGGCCGCCTGAAAGCCAGGTGAGGAGCCCTGCCATGGCTCGCCCTCCCTATTACAGAAAAACAAGTTGGTAAACAAAACCGAATTGCAAACCAAACAAAGGAACAGACTTCTCACCTGCGGCAGGCCTACGGCCATGTCTCTCCCAGAAAGACGCCCACGTGCGAATCCCTTCAGTATGAGGGAGCACGACTTCTAGCCATCCACGCATCCCTGCTAACGAGGTCGGTGGCAACCTCTCGTCTACAAAAGCAACAACGAGTTAACATTCACAAACCCAAGACTCATAAAACAAAACAAAAAAAGAGAAGGGAGAAGGGAAGAAAATTGATTATCACAATAAAGTAACTCATGAGCATGGTTCTAAGCCTCCGGAAACCCTGAAGGGGACGCTATTAGATGCTCGGTCCTTATGTAAAAGAAGTGCTCGAAAGGACAAGGTACAACCCCATCATCCAGCACCACAGTCAGCCACCTCGACCCACGAGGGCACGCCCGAAGCATAGTGCCCCGTACCCGTTGGGGGGCATAAAGGGTTAGCACGTGCTGCAACGTGACCACCCTGCCGGCCAATTCCCCGTACTTCAGGAACATTGCCAGTAACTGGTAAACAGAGGGGGTGAGGTGGCCCGGGCACACCCCATAATAGCGACAGAAGTCCACAACCAGTATGGGAAGTGGAATCCCAAACCTCAACCTGAAAGGATACGCATAAAACATGCAGTATCCACCACGATCGGTGTGAACCCTATCCTCGCTTGGGGCGAGGACAATGTCGGCATGGGATGGAATGACCCACTGTTCCCGTAATCGGGCCATTCCGATTTTCCCCATCAGTAGGGATTCATCCACAGGGTCCTCCCCGCCATCGGCGGTAAAATCAATCGCCGGACCTCAGGGCCAGGGAAGTACCGCACCCACTGACGAAATCCCTCTGGTCTCCGCCTACGCAGCACCTCCCATTGCCGGAGGTGGCCCTTCAATCACTGGGGAATTAACCGACAAGTTTATCGAAAGAGCTTCACGTGAAGAACTACCTGCCAATGCTTAATTGGTTGAAAGGGAAAGAATAGAATCAGGTGGGGAAAACGAGAGTTATCACAGCTAAGAAGGGAAAGGAGAAAGTGAACTAGCAGAGTAAAAAATCTTTCTCACACTTATTCTCAGATGAATAAAGAAGTAATGAGAAACGGATGCCTCAATCCACCTTTATAGACAACATAAATGACTTCGGTAAATTCAACGGGCACCATTAACTGCATAACCAACCGTCAAACAGTTCGATTCTACCGAGACGTACGACATCATGACAAGCACCACGAAGTGCCCACTCGGCCTTCTATTGACACCTCGCCAGCCGGAACGATCAAAGCGCCCTGCCGATAAGGGGGAAATGTACCATACGTCCTCAAAACTCCAAAAACACTGCAGGAAACGTACTCGGCCATACTACATACGGCCCGTCTCCCGTCGCCGATGGCAGCTCTGAGGAGGTACCCCACCTTGATCACACGATGACTCGATGATATGGAAACGTGACATCGAAAAAATTCTACAAAATTTGGGTCGTTGCCATAGAGAACGCGGTCAGCCCTCCATCCCGTATCCAAGACTTTTAGATCAAAGTCGATGAAATCTGCTCATCAAGCTTGTACGATGCACCACCTCGATAAGCGGACTAACTGTATGGGTCAGAATTCGACCCCACGATAACTGACGAAACTGATCACCTTTTAGGTTAATTCAAGGTTAATAAGTGGTATGATCACTCATAATGAACGGTACTTAACCCTTGCCTAATGTGATTAATGAGGCTACGGCTCATCCGCTATCCAAAAGACGAAACCTCAATGTGGTCACGGCCCCCGATTGCCAGCTCACCACTATAAATACCAAGAGAGGAAACCCCAAAAAAAGGGGGCTTCTTCTTCGACGTCACTATTCTCCGTAGCGAGAGAAATAGAGAGAAAACAGATAAAAAATATCCATCTCATGAAGGGATACAACATGATTGTAAGGCGCTGAACCTCTTTATGGAGGCAAACCAAACCAATATCATTAATAAAAGTTGTCAACACTTCTCACCCTAATTGGGGGCATTTATTATTATTTCTTTTACATGGTTCATGAATTATTACGACTTGCTATGATTGGCCCGTAATTTATATACGTTTCGTATTCATAAAGTGTATGGTAACTTCTGAGTCTGAACACCTATCTTCCGAGGAAAAGCAATCTTTTATGTACAAAGGTGATGGCGAAATCAGACTACTCAAAATGACAAGAACAAATGAAGCTACTATCAGGAGATACATGGCATACATTACATGATAAGAACAATGATAGTTCCACTTCCCATATTACAGTACACTATTTTCCTCATCCTGTCTATTTGCATAACTAAAACATCAGTACAAATCAATGAAGCCTCATCTCAACCAAAGTCTATGGAAAGCTCCAAGAAAAAGAAAAAGAGAAGGGAAACAATAAAAAACTGCAGAAAGACAAGAAAAAGATAGAAACACTGCAAAAAAGAAGAGCTCCTCCACTGATGATTACTTGGGCTATAATGGATGATAAAACATTTTGACACTTATATCCTTGCAGGCTTCTTTCTCCACTCAGTTCGACACCTATTTATTTCAAGTCCATCGCTTGATAATCTCAATAAATGCAAGAAGCTCTTGTTTACATCATTTGGAGCCATAGCAGATCCATTAGCAGCCCCATGAATCTCTAAACCAGCAGCATCCTCAATGGGCTCATAGCTCGTAAGAGAATCGACCACATCATCGTGTTGGCATTCGCGCCTATAATCTATTGTGATTGTTTCTAGTTCATGTGTATCAATAATTTCTTGAGGCATACTCTGCCATATATACAAGTTATTTGTCAGCAAAATAAAGTAGGTAGTAATCCACAGATGTAAAATATAAATGTACTTCCAAGTGGGCTTTAAGATCCCCACCGACTAAGTCTCCTAACTAGTCTAATTATTTTTCACAATGAAGAGCAACATAAGTTTCAGTAGTTTCCAAGAAGAAAAGAAAAATTATTCCGTCGTATATATGGCTGGCCACATCCATGTATTTAAGAGATAGGTACCCAGCTACATACCTCAAGAACCCAGCCAATGTAAGTGACATTGTTTACATGTTGATTCATGTCCAGATCAGCTCTGCGCGGCTGCCAAAACACACTGAACACCTGAGTGTTTCGAAATAGAATATCATTAAACTTGGGATTTTAAACTGATACCTACCACCAGCCCTAGCTTGGAATATTCAGCAGGATCTTCAAGTTTTGCTATTTTCTTTAGGCTGCCATTGTTCTCCTCCGGAAAAGCTAACCTGGAATTAGGGTGCCCTTTATCAACGACATTGCTCCCAATAAAATACAGTACAAAAAACTTATATGTGACGAAGTCAAGGTCAGTGACATTGCAGAGCATATGCAACAGAGTAGACAGGGAAACAAGTTACATAACACAATTATGAAGGACATACAATTTAAAATATATATTTTTGCTAAAACGATATAAAATATGTTTGGTTAGAGAGGGAAGGGGCAGATATTTTTTTGCTTCCCCAGAGTGAAGTGCTCTTCAGACTGTCAATTTCCTCTCTCGCTTACCGTCCTCAGTCTACCCGATTTTAACGTAGTGAGCAAATAGAAAAAGAAGCTAGGTTGACTCAAGTGTAACACTTAGTTGAAATATAAAAATGTAAAACTGATGATTGGAGTTGGCTTGATAGAGAGGACACCATATGATTGTCTGACTGTCTAAACTACACGGAATATAAGTTCGGAAAACAAACTAGCACCGGAGTAAAAAGAAACTGGACACCTTAAGGTGAAATTTGGATTGGGAAACAGATTGGTTTTACCTTGGTTTTGCTTTTGCAAAACTCTCTCTCTGTGTGTGTGTGTGTGTGTGTTTTATTTGGTTTTGAAGAATTGATTTTGCATATGTTGGAAATTTTGTTTTCAACAACCTTTTGTTTTTTGTTTTCAGAAGCAAAACTTGGGAACAAATGGTTTCCAGGCCCTAGTGTATATTACGATTGTTAGAAGGATAAGTTTTTAATTTTTGGCTCTAGTGTAAATTACGATTGTTAGAAGGATAGTTTTTTTTATGTGTTATAATCTTCTATTCCATTGATCAATCTAAGAGACAAAAATATTCATCAAAGTACCAAGAAATATACGCAATAATTATAAATCTGCAATAAAAATCCAAAGAATTACAAATCTGTAATGTACTAATGTCTGCAAAACCATTTGAGTGTTAGATATAACCGTAACTTATGATAGTATTTAACAGCTAATTTTTTATAGCAAGAAGCTGTACCTACCAAACACCATTCCAACTGTCGTTTAGCAATTTCAAGAAGTTCATAAGCAACTTCTCATTAGAGTTAGATTTAACGAGAATAATTCACTCACTAAGAGAATTACAAGTTCCAGGAAAGGGAGGGGAAAGAAAGAAAATGAAAAAGAACATAACTTTACCTCAATTCTTTTGGAAAATAGGTTGATAACTCATCACGAACTTCATCAGCTACTTTTTGAAGCCGTCTTGTGTCCTGGTTCATCATGAGCCACTTGCTGCAATCAGACATCATAACGACCTAAATTAAGATTTGTAGAATAACATGTCAAGAAGCATAGGAAAAGAAAGGTTTTACAAATTGTCAAAAAGTGAGATCTGTGACTTTGATGCTAGAGAGAAATCATTAAGACAGACAAATCCCAGACTTCATAAAGTAAACACATTGATTCGTGTTGATTTAGAAGCACAACATTCCCTGGAGGACCTTTCAGTTTTTATGCAGTAACTTACAAATAGAATTCATTAGTTCCAATAACCACCTCTGTGGAAAATGTATTTTAAGGCAGGAAATGGATCTAATAACCAGGTGGCATGGAGAATAGTAGACCTCATTTGAGACAGAGCAGATACTCAAAAGGTAAGTAATTCAACTAGGTTAAGTATTTGCAACAAATATACTCAAGTCCAGAACACTGCATGATCGGAAGCATACATGCCCACTTGGAGATGTTCACTAAACAAGAAAATTATCTTTTTAGTGTGATCTACATTCTTTCTGTTAGGTCTATATATGGAGTTCATACTAAATTCTGCACCTGGTTGCTCTTCCAATGACATCACCAGTAGCGCAGTCTCTGAGAATCCAATCACGTCTAGTCCCAATCCTGCCTTCACTTTGGCACCAAGTCTCTATTTCAATAACATCGCTCCTGTTCCATATCACAGCCAACATTAACCATGGCTGCAACAGTCTAGTCAAATAAACCAGTATAGTGAACTATCACAAAGGTAAAAAAAGATTACCAAGCAGGGTACTTATAGATCTCAATGTACAGGCGAGCAGTAACCCATATGAGATGCAATTTTCTCATGGTATGGGTAGTAGCAAATCCATCAGTTGAAAATCCGACCATTTGAGCATGGTTGCATCCAACCTCCTGTATTACAGAGTTTAAGTACATTAAAACCAAGTAAGCATTGCATGTTTAAAGAAAGGACAGCCAAAGAATAATTATCGGACAGAGTAAGGCAAGAAAAAGATAATCCCCCAAATTTTATGCTCCCACCATTACCATTCGGGGATCGAGCAAACTTTTCTTTGATTTGTATCTTTTTTTTTTTTGATAAGGTAAATATTTTATTAATAAGGTACCAAGATGGTACAATAAAGTTACAGAAAAACATCCCAAATTTGATTAGATTCTTTGATTAGATCCTACATTGAATGTTTTCAGTCATAAAAATCTGTGAGTTATAGAAGTTTTTATGTAGTTCTTAAATAAGAAAACTGTATTTTGAAAAGGTGAGGTATCATATTCAAATTGAGATTTAAAATTAGATGGTTTAATCCTAGTACTCCGAACCCGTCATTCTGTTTGAAAAGGAGTGAGTAGAATTCACTAAGTGCATTACATTCTATGCTTAGTGCACTAAGATACCAAAACGACCCATCTATGAAGAACGCAACAAAACCATAATGAAAATAAATTAAAGCTATGGTTTTTGATGAGGGAGTAGAGAACTTGTAATAATTTAAGAAAATGTAGAGCTTTAAGAAACAAAAATGATAAAGAAAAGCTAAAAATTTAACTCTTTAAAGTGGAGAAACCAAAATTCCCAACAGACAATCAGGACAAATTCCCCTTAGATATAAGAAAAAACTTGTGAAGACATCATCTTGTCCTACTTTATGGTTCTAACCTAGGAGTATTAACTTTGTGCCAAACAACCATACCAAAACATACAACTTATATAATGGATGTACATTGGTCAACCAAATTTGCTTCAAAAGACAGGTATACTATTAAATGAAGGGAAATGGATATAAAGGAATTATACAGCCAAATCCTTTGATTGGCTCATAAAAGTAAACCAAACTACTCAAACATATCAAGAACAAAAACATGTTGATAAAATGATTTTGATTAATTCGTTCAGCACCTCAAATGTATATAATAAATTCAGATAAAAAATCGCTGATTTGCTTGTTCGCGTATACATTTTATGGTCCAGACATCGTAGAGAATATAAATTTAAAATTTCTTTGAGGCGTAGTCTGATTGATTTACCAACAAGATCATAAAAATTAGCATGTTTAAGCAAGAAAATGAAGTTAAGCAGTATCCTAATCCAAAAGAAAACAAAAAAAACACAATTAATTCAACCAGAATTTACCAATTGCATGTCAAAGAAAACAAGAAAAAGGGAGAAAAATACACATGCATTGACAAATTAAGACCTCATATTCAGTGAAAGATCTTATTAACACAAAAACCGGGAAAAAAAATCAATCTTTGGCAATTGCTAGAAAAATAATAAAAAAGGGCCTGCATTGACAAATTAAGAACTCATATTCAGTAAAAGAGTTGATTAAAACAAAAAAAAAAAGCATCAATCTTGTCATCAAAACACCAAACCATCCAATGTAAAGACGGTTTTCAGTGCTAGTGATCCAGTTACAGAAGCGACCCCATAGGCTTTCGCTTTCGCGTCTCTCTAAAATTGCAGTCATGGTAAATGCAGACCATCAAATCAATGATTTCGAGAAATAGACATGCATAAACAAATGAGGAGCTCATATTCAGTAGAAAAAATAAATTAACAAGAAAAAAAAGAATCAAACTTTAGCAAAAAAGGAAAAACTAACAGACCTGCAAGAGATTGGCGATAGTTTCAACAGTGGCAGTTTTGTTAATTCCAACCTCATAACATCTAACAATAAATTTCTCCTTATACGACATTCCATCATCCGTCATACTCCCCAGCCTTAACCGATCCGCAAGGCTAGGCTCATAAGTAAATTGCTTGTTCTTCGTCTCGTTTGTAGCTACAGCCAAAACCGGACCGGTTCGAGCTACTGAAGTAGAAGAAACCAAAGATTTTCTGTGGGTAATTGAAATCGAATTCGAATAGAAGAATCGATTTGAACAGTGACGGGTATGATCTGTAATAGCGGCATTAGCCTGATATGTCGCTCGTGACAACATTGTGAAAATTTTACAGAGAACGAGTGTGAGTGTGTGTGTTGTTTACGTTATCAGTGATTTGTTGTGTCGGAGTTGGGCTGTGTTTTTGCGTATTTTGTCTTGTGTCGATGAGATCGAAGTTGAGGTTGAGGCTATGATATGAGGAAGTTAGACCGAGAGGGAGGGGAGCTGCCAGCTGGGCATTTAATACTCATCAATTAGTATAGTACAGTAATAAATTATGCCACTTGTTTTCATTTTCCTCGCAGCTTTCACCTACCCAGCCCAAACTATAAATTTGGACACAAATGAGTGGGCGGGCCCGGGTTACTAGAACCGATCCGGATCCAATCATGGCAAGATACAAAATTGATCAGTCGGTCAAAAATTATATACAATCACATCTTTCTATAATAGACTCGTTTGTTCCGATATTTTTCTTGTTTTTATAATAAATAATTATTATACACCTATAACAACATCTAACATTTACATATTTTTTTGGTTGTTATAGATAAAAATTATCAAAAAATTAATTTATTTTTTAATGTTACATATAAAAGATAAGAAAAATAAATCTCAAAAGAATGCATATTTTGTAATGACTCGACCGGTCGTTTTGAGCTCTAACGTGTCGTTCAGTGCTTTGAGGACATGAGCAGCTTCACTTCAGGTGTTATCACGTGTATGCGTGGTCGGAACTGAATTTCGGAAAGTTCGGAGTTGATTTGGGAAGAAATCCTCATTTTGGAAGCTTTAAGTTGGAAGAATTGACTGAGATTGAATTTTTGAGTAAGGGGCCTCATAATCGGGATTTGAAAGTTTCAGCAGGTATGTATGATGATTTCGGACTGGCCGTATGTACGGATAGAATTTTGGATGACTCGGGAGCATTTTGGCGCCTATTGTGCAAAATAATATTTCGAGGAGAATTTTATAAATTTGGGTTGCTGTGCATTTCAGTATTATCGATGTCCGTTCGGGATTTCGAACCTAGAAATAGCTCCGTATGGTGATTTTGGTTTTAAGAGTGCGCCCAGAAGTGGATTCGGAGGTCCGTAGGTCATTTTAGAGTCGTTTGGCGAAACTTAAAAGTTTGAAGGGAGTTTGACCAAAAGTGAACTTTTGATATCGGGGTTGAATTCTAATTCCGGAAGTTGGAGTAGATTTGTAATATCCAATATGATATGTGTGTAAAATTTGAGGTCAATCGGACGTGATTTGATAAGTTTCAGTATCGAATGAAAAGGTTTGAAATTATAAAATGTATTAAGCTTGGAATGGGGTGTGATTTATGAATTCGACGTTGTTTGATGTGATTTGAAGTGTCGAGCAGGTACGCGTTATGTTTTGGGGCGTGTTGGTATACTTGATTGAGGTCCCAAGGGCCTCGGGTGAATTCCGGATGGCCAACAGCTCGGATTGGACTTAGAATATGTGTTAAAGCAACAATCATCTGATGCAACTGCACATGTGAGGTTTTGCCCGCATGTGCGGAGTCGTAGAAGCGGTCCTGTGGTTGCAGATGTGATTTTGGCGGGGAAGAGCTGAGATCGCAGATACGGTCATCTTGGCGCAGAAGTGAGACCGCACATGCGGAAAGGAAGGCGTAAAAATAGAAGTGGGCAATTGAGATAACTGGAAAAGCGGAACATTTGCACACCCGCGGAATCGCAGAAGCAGTCAAGTGATCGTAGGTGCGAGGATCGCTAGGTAGAAGAGGATTTTTATAAACATGACTTGGCCTATTTTTCTCCCATTTTTATTTGGTTTGGACGATTTTGGAGAGCTTCAAGGGGAGATATTCTTCAAGAATCACAAGGTAAGTTGTACCCACTCATTATAAGTTAAATACATGGATTTTATAAGGATTTAAACATGAAAATTAGTAAACTTATGGATTTTTGGTAGAAACTATAGGGTTTGGTATTTTGGATCTTTGACCACGAACATGGAATTGAAAATAAATTATATATTTTGAGGTCGTAATGTTATAGGTAATGTTTATCTTCGAAAAATTTTGGAATTCGGGCATATGGGCCTGAGGGTGACTTTTATCGACTTTTCGATTGGAGTTAAAAATTATTATAAATTGAATTGTTATGAGTATTTGAGTATACATTTATGGGTTTGCATAATTATTTACTAGTTTTGGAGCGAGGTACACCAGTTGGAGTTGTCGGAATGATTTGAGAGCTAGTTATAGAACTTCGGAGAGAGGTAAGTCTCCTTTTTAACCCTGTAAGAGGGGATTAACCACATAGGTAAAACAAAATAATATGTGCTTCTATTTGTGGGGCCATGTACGTACGAGGTGATGAGACTCCGTATGTTTCTGCTAGTTATGCCTATGTCCGGATAGTCTAGGTATACATCATGCCTTGTTGATATTGTTGTTGATTCAATTTTTATTGTTGCCTTGAAAATAAGCAATATCGAGGTTGAGTAATAATTGTCTTTAAAGAATTGAAATTTGAAGAATTTAAGATTTAATAGGTTTCATTTGAACTTCGAAATTTCGAAAAGAATTGAGGGGTATTATAATAGCTTAAGAAATCTGTGTGCAATCACGTAGCATGTATGTTTTACGGGCGGGCGGGGTAATTTACTCAAAAAATTTCAAGATGAATTTCCATTATTTTGAAAATAATCAAGAAAGAGATATGCCTTAAATGTTTAATTTATATTTGATCGCGTCGCATGTATGATTTTTGTGTAATAATAGAACTGGAAGTTCCTTTTTGTAATTGATATGAGTTCGTTGTTTGTGTGATCACATATTTTAAAGGAAGAATGTGATTTAATCTCTTAATTATGGGGAAGACTTGTTCAGTTATTTCTTTTTTTGAGTTTATTATTGTATATCATGCCTAATTAGATTTTCATATTATTATATTATTGGACTACTAGTAAGTGTTGGAGTCGATCTCTCGTCACTACATCTTTCGAGGTTAGACGGGATACTTACTAGATACGCGTTATTTTCATACTCATACTACACTTGTTGTACATTTTATTGTACAGACACATGGGGTTCGGTGGCCTTACGGACGCAGTTGGGCGGTTGATACGGGAATTTAGGTGAGCTGCTTCTTATGAGACGATCTACAGTCAGTAGAGTCCCCTTTAGAGTATGTGTATTTTCTTACATGTCCAAATTTATATTCCGGACAGTTATTGTATTTTATTTTAATTCCTGATAAATGCTCATGCACTTATGACACCGGGTTCTGAGATGATTATGAGATATTCAGTATTGTAATTGAAAAACATTTTTAATGGTTCTGTAAAGTTCACCTTTTACTAGTTAAATTGAAAGAAATTTATGACTTCAGATATACTAAAATGAGAACTTAATTAACTATTTGGTGTTGGCTTGCCTAACAATAGTGTCCGTCGTCATCGCGACCTTTAACGAATTTTGGGCCATGATAATTTCACTAGTTAAATATTGAAGAAATCTAATATATTATTAATAAATTCATAACTAAACGTATAAGGATTTAAACTCTAAGTCAGACATTTTAAGCTACCTAGAAAAATAAATTCTTTCAAGATTATGGAAGAATCTTGTAATTGTATCTTGTTAATATGGAAGATTGATGGAAAGATTGTAGATTTCCTCCTCTCACTATTGATATAATGCTTGAATTGACGATGATTTTTCTCCAAACTTTCTGCAAAAATATATCCAATGGCTTTTCTTTGAAGACAATCTAAGAGCATAAAAGTTAAATTTTCTATCTGAATATTTTCTGAATTTTTTTCAATAAAAAAGATATTATGTGCAAATCTTCAAATTTTAAGCAAGATAGAAACTTCATTTGATGGAAAAGATTTTGTGCATATTTTTTATAATTATTATAAGTAATCTTAAAGATTTTATATGGACGTTGTAGAGGAGTAATATGACAAAGAATGTTTTGATATAAATATAGTTATTATTGTTATAGGTAAAAAATTATTATATAGAGGTAAAATATAACTTAAAAATCGGTTTTGGGAAAAATAAATTCACGCCAAAATACAAAATTGATCGATCGGCAGCCCACTATTCTAAAACTATATCATGATGCCTTTGACATTTCCTTTATTCCTCATTTACTAAATCAAACACATCTCACTTTAATACCTTAGGTCAAAAGCCCCGAACGGATAGCCCAATATCGCCCAATTGCCCTCTATAATACTAGCTATAAGATCATCACAAAAATCATCATCCATAGGCTTCAGCCTCACCTTGATTCCATTATTAGTCCATACCAGAGTAGCTTCATTCCCGAACGACGAACTGTTGATAATGCTATTATTTTTCAAGAAGCAATCCACTCTTTCCATTCAAAAAAGGGTAATAGGACTACATGCTTCTTAAATTGACCTTGGAAAAGCTTTTGACCGTCTCGAATGGTCTTTCATTTGATTCTATTTATCCAGTTTAAATTTTCCTCCTCCCCTTATTAATCTTATCATGAATTGTATCTTATCCGCTACTATATCTATCCTTATAAAAGGAAAACCTACTCCTTTCTTTTCTCCAACACGAGGCATCTGTCAAGGTGATCCTTTAACTCCATATTGTTTATCGTCTATATGGAAAATCCAACTCGCATTATCAACTTCTCTATTGCTAATCAAGAATGGACACCTCTCAAATTATCCCGCAATGTCCCTTTTCTTTCTCACCTTCTTTTTGCCGATGATTTAATATTTTTTGCGGAAGCTACTCCAACAAATGTCGTTGCAATCCATAAGGTCCTCCATACATTTGGTAACTTGGCAGGACAAAAAATCAATAATAACAAATCTCGCATTGACTTTTCACCAAATACCCCCCAAAGTGCCCAAGATGATATTTCTGATATTTTAGATAGGCGTTCCTCACATCAAGTTGGTAAATACCTTGGACTCCCAAATACCAATCTTCAAACCTAAGAGTGCGGATTATCAATACATCCTTGACCAAATGAAAAATAGACTATAAGGATGGAAGACCAAATTTCTCAACCTTGCGGGTCAGATTACTTTAGTTAAGTTTGTCTTTGATTACATACCTACATATTTAATGTAATATACTTTACTTCTGGCCAAATTTACTAAACTATTGATAAAATTTAACGAAATCTTTTATGGGTCTCCACCACTACAAAACATAAAACTCATCTTGTTAGCTGGGAACAAGTTACACTACCCCGTGCCTATGGTGTATTGGGGATCCACAAAGCGAGGGGTAAGAATTTAGCTCTTATTTCTTGATTAGCTTGGCGTTTTCGCCGCCATCCCAAATCCATGTGGGCCCGAGTCATAATAGCTAAGTATAATCTCACCTCTTTAAATTGCACATCTATTCTTGTACGGCAAAGAACCTCCTCCACTTTGCGAGCTCTTCTTCAAGGTAACTGTTACCTTGCGCTAGCCTTAAATGGCATATTGGCAATAGCACAACCATTAACGTCTGGAACAACATTTAGCTCCTAAATAATTCTTATCTTTGCAATCTTATTTACGGTCCTTTAACTCATATTGAGCAATCTCTTACACTAGATTGCCTTCTTCATTATTAAAATTGGAATACTAGTGTCCTATCCTTTAAACTACCCCATATATCTCACTTCATCAAGCATTGATAGCTTTTGTTGGTTTCCAAATAATTCAGGTTGTTTTCCTACTAAATTTGCATATCGGTTATATCTTAATACTTGTAGCAGCATGCCGGCTAATCCCCCAAATATTAAATGGGTTTGGTCCCTCTATATCCTATCTAAAATTCAAACGTTTCTTTGATTAGTACTTCTTAACAGACTACCGATTGCTTCATATCTTTCATTTATTAATATGCTTCCCCACCCTCTCTGTCATTCCTGTCCTACTAAAATCGAATCCCTCCAACACTTATTCTTTGATTGCATCAATTCTCATAATGTATGGAACTTCTTCCCTATTAACTGGCATGCAACATCTTTCTCTGAATAGCTTAAAGAGCACCGTACTCGCATCCATCTTCCATTTATCTACCATGGAATTGAAGTTCCAACATCTCATCTTGTCCATTTTATTCTCTGGCACATCTGGACTATTCGCAATCACAACCTTTTTCACAATTTACATGATCCTATATCAGTAAAAAATATTATGTTTCATGTGATAGAATTCCACTATTTAAGAATACATCGTGCCTTACCTCGTATATATACTACTCAGTATATTAAATGGCACCCTTCTGCCCACATTTATTTAAATTAAATATTGACGGTGCCTTTAACTCCAGCAACCAAACTGCAGGTGCTGGGGGAGTTTTTCGAGACCATCAATATCAATGGATTTGAGGTTTTACTGCGCAACGCATTTGCTCTTTCGCACTTAAAGTAGAACTTCATGCTTTGTTGATAGGATTGCAAATTGCCAATGACTTTCATTTCTATCATCTACAGATAGAAACATATTCTCAGGTACGACAAACGATGATTGACACAGGTTTTGATATCTACTTACCTCTTATTTTGAATTGCAGGTTATTGATGGTACAAATGCGATAGCCGTAACTTAAGCATATCTACCACGAAGCAAACAATGTAGCAGATCTCCTGGCAAAACATGGCATGACCTTAGCTCCTTCTCCTAGCCACCACCTTTGTCATCCACTACATTACAATGAACCACCATCTTATGCTTAACTAGCTTTCAATAAAGATTGTTCGAACATTTGTCAAAGAAGAATAGTCCCTTTATGTACAAACTCTACTACATGTCTTTCTTAGCATTTAATGATATTTCGATTTAGCAAAAAAATACGATACTGTTGATCAGAACCCAATACTTTTAACGCGAAATATAAATTTATGCATAGGAAGTTACAAAAATAGCAATACATAACAGATATAAACCATAACTATAAAAGTAGAATAAGTTCAATACTAAAGCTCGTTTGGCCATAAGAAAATTTTCACTTTTTTTGGAAATGTTTTTTTATTTTTTGTGAAATCAGTATTTGGCCATGAAAATTTTTAAATTTCACTTGAAGTTGAATTTTGAGATATAAAAAGAATTTTAAAAAATAACAAAAAATTATTTTTCGAAAATTTTACTTCAACTCGCTTATAGAAGTCCAAGAAATAGCTCCAAATTGTGTCAAAACACAACTCTAATTTTTAAAAATTATTTCATTTAATTTTTTTCCACTTTTTCAGGAATTTCACAAATCTTATGTCCAAACACTCACTAAAACCTTAAAGGTTGAACCCACATACCTTAAATTCTGGATCCGCCTCTGCCGTCGGTCAAAATTTATGTATATTTTTTTGCTTAAAATAAATATATAAATTATGTATATAATGCATAAATATATAAAACTATATATTTCATCGAATATTATTTTAGGAGCGGCTGAAAATATATTTTTCTAACAATTTCTCGAGACCGACGAACTCATAAAGACGGGGAAAGTACACAGTTAGCCACTAATTAGAGATGTCTTTACTCTTTAGCCACTATTTAAAATGTATTTACTCTTTAGCTAGTGCTTATTGAATTTTTACCTGCCCGAACAAAAATACCCCTATGCTAGACATGGGTAGTGTGTAAATATTAAGGAAATGATATTCTTAACTTCATGAATGTTGTGTAAATATTAAGGACAAAGTATTTTGTATTTACACCTTTCGTTGTTAACCTTTAGGACATCATGTCTTTAGCTTCATATGTGCAGTATAAATGTTAAGGACATAGCGTCCTTAACTCATGTGTGCAGTGTAATTATTTAGGACATAATGTCCTTAACTTTTATTTGCACCTTTCGTTGTTAAATTTTAGGAGCTCATGTCCTTAACTTCATATGTGCAGTGTAAATATTAAGAACATAATGTCCTTAACTTCATAAGTGTTGCGTAAATATTAATTACACGGTATCCTTAACTTCATGAATATTATGGAAATATTAAGGACAAATTGTCATGTATTTGCACGTTCCGTTGTTAAACTTTAGGACATCGTGTCCTTAATATGTGCAGTGTAAATGTTAAGGACATGGCGTCTTTAACTTCATGTGTGCAGTGTAAAAATTAATGACACTATGTCCTTAATATTAACAAACAGTACTCATAAATAAAGGGTAAAAACGTTTTTTCGTATTAATTTTAATAAAGTTGCGTCTATTTCTATTTTGCTCACTATTAAAAATACTGGATAAAAATAAAATATCATGTCAAAAGTGGCTATCCCATGCCATTTCTACCATAAACAACTTGAGTCAAACAGGGCCTTTAAATAGGTCTATTTTATTCCTTTTTCTGTTTTTTCTAGGTAAAATTATTTTATTATTTTAATTGCTAAGGAATCGTTTGGTTCGAAGATAAGGTAGGACATAAATTATGTTGCATAGATTTATTTTTGCTGGTATTCCATTGATCGTAGTAAAATTGAATATATAAGATATTATTTAAAATATGTGTTTATTTTAAATTAAAAAGGCAATGACTTTATATTTATCCTTGAGTCCTTGGCCTTCATAGGGGAGTGTATTCTAAAAGAGCTTCTACGGATAAAAACAGGAATAACTTTGTCCTCAGTTTTAATAACTTGTTTAGTCTATTTATTTTTAACTGAATAAGAAGCTAAGAATAAAAAATATAAGAGTTATTGATATTGCAGAATATGGTATAAAATATTGTACCTGAAAACAACCAAATGTATAAAATGGTAGATGCTCTAATATCACGACAGAATATGGTATGGCTAAAACAGGTATACAGTTACTGATATTGCAGTGAAGATCTTTAACTATTGGACAAGTAGGTGGACATTTTGTCTTTGATCTGCTTACTAATCGCAATGTATATAGGATTTTCCTACTCGTACTTAGTCAAATTTTAGTATAGTTTATGATCTCGTCCCACAGAGATTGGAACATCTATGCTACGGACCCTTAATATTTCAACTATTATTTGAGAGAATCAAATTGATGAAAAGTTTGTGAAATTAAAACTTGTTAGTTACTTAAATAAAAACCAAGAACTTGCTGAATATTTGTAATTTAAAAAAGTTGGGAATCGTTGAATTCACTTGATAATATAACAACAACAACAACCCAGTATATTCCCACAAAGTGGGGTCTGGAGAGGGTAATATGTAGACATGCCTTACCTCTACCCAATAGGGCAGAGAGGCTGTTTCCAGTTGACCCTCAGCGCAGGGGAGAGAAAGGCAAACAAAAGCAAAAACAAAAATAACATTAGTTACACCAGTATACGTCGCATAAATAATTAACTAAACATACGAGACATACGTACCGTAAATATACCTGCATGCAATAGTATTAAAACAGTAACTACCAGAAATGACTACCAAAAGAGAACGCAAACTAATTCTCTATGGAACAATTGTTTATAAAATAAACTAATTCACTTGATAATATATTAAAATAAAATCTCAATTTTTACATGTATTTCTCTAAGGAACAATTGTTTATTGCTAATACAATTATATTTAGCTCACTATGAAGTAGCCAATTAATAACACTCCGTGAGGTTATGTGATTAATTGAGTTAAAACTAGTGATGATTAGACCAAAATATTTTTCTTGCTTGAATTGTGCTAAGAGGTAGTAAAAACTTCGTGAGAATATTTTTACTAAAAAAGCAATAACTTGCCTACAACAATTCATCCGTGAGAATTAAAACTGAGGCAAGCAAGATTATCGACTTTTAACAATAGCTTGCTAATAACTGCTCTCACTTTACTATTTTATTCAATAGTTACTGTATATTAATTTTACTCAGTGAGAATTACAAAATTAATATGATAGTAACTTAAAGATAAAATATATAGAAGTAATAACAATGATTAGTTAAAAATTATTATTATAGCATAACATAAAATATAAATAGATTTCAAGACAAGGATATATTAAACTGAGATAGTATATATATATATATATATATATATATATATATATATATATATATATATATATATATATATATATATATATCAAGCTTCATCAACTATCCCAACAAAAAAAGTTACTCCATTACGAAGTAATAAAAACTAATTTAGGAATAAAGAACTTATGAAAAAATATTATTCTTCTAAAATCAAAACAAGTGGTAGCAAATGCTAAACAAAGAGAGACTATAAAGTGATTTCTTCCAACAAGACTATATTTTTCTTTCCAACATTCACTCTCTATTTATAGAGCTTTTTTTTTTGCTAAGATTTTCCATAGTTGCAACTATGGCCTTATCAATTTTGCTTTCTTTTGCAGAAAAATGCTTTAGTTTCAACTATAGTTTTCTAGTTGCAACTATGATGCTTAGTCCATTTTCTTCTTCATTCCTAGTTGGTTACTCAATTTCTACTTTTTGCTTCTATTCTTCGGTTTTCATATGCTCTTTCTTGTGCAAAGTATGTTAGGAAATATGGGAGAAGATTGTATATTTATTCATATTTTATTTAACATCTTTAATATTTAACATATAAAAAAAATATATGAATAAATTATACCATTAAATTCCTCCATACTTGAATCTTTGCTCGTCCTCGAGAAAAAAAAGTAGACATAGCATAATTAATATATATATATATATATATATATATATATATATATATATATATTCTTCAAAACTTTTGGTCTTTGTAGGATAGAAAATTTATTCAAAATAACTTCTTCTATCATGCCAAATGATTAGTCTTTTAAACATCACCAAATCTTGTACCTTGCTTCTGATTTTACTCTTGAAAAAAATAAAATTTTTATTCCTTTTCGCTTGAATCGTTCGAAATTGATAACTTTCTTATCACACGTTTTGAATATCATATTTTTCTTCCATAGGCTTACTCTTCATGTTAATCTCCACTAATATAGATTTAACACTGATTTTTAAAATCTATTTAGGACTTTTTCTTGACTTATAATGTCAGGCTTCAGGTTGGTAGGATAAAGATATTTTTTGTAGGGACTCTTCTTCTACCAGCTTGGAGCAAATGTTCTTTGATACTAATTATTCCATTTTTTTTTTTTGCACTATTTTTTTTTATGTGTATATGCTTTCATTAATATACACATATTTATATATTATATCTCTATTTTTACTCTTTTTTTTTGTTTCGTGCCTTACACAATCTTTTTTTTCTTTTTATAACAAATATTACTTATCATGGAAGAAATAATAACTATAATAGTAATATACATCTCTTTTTTCTTTATTTCTTTTGGGGAGTTATAGACCATGATGTTTTAAAAAAAAATATGGATAAAGGCTCAAAGATAGGTTCTAAGAGATTTATTTTTGGAGAGAATAAACTAAAAGATGCTAAAAGGTGTATCAAAGAAAGCCTAATTTAATCTTTCAAGAATCAGTGTCATCCAATATTTCGCCTCGAAGAACATTTAGAGCAAGTTCTAGAAAACTTATTGAGTATACCTTCTTGTGATAATAACTTTTCTCAATTCCCTTAATCTTGTGAGTTGGAGATGCTAGTTTGGCCTTCACAAAATTAAAGTCATAGGCATGGAACTGATATGATAATGAAAAAAACTTAATATTTGGGCACAATAGAAAGAATTTATTTTACTAAGTAAAAACCTACAGTGACACAAACATTAAGAAGATATATATATATATATATATATATATATATATATATATATATATATATATATATATATATATATATATATATATATATATATATAAAGTACTAAAGAAATTTTTGAAAAAGATAAATTAAAAATCTTTTTAGCTTTCAAATTCACAGCTACAGAAGAAAGCTTGAAAGCAACTGTAATCACACATATTCTATGTGCAATAGACTGGACTAGCTTTTAGACCTTATCAGTCACGGGGTCCGTGTTTAAATATAAACTAAAATTTACCTGTGCCACCATTTGAATTGCATCATTAAATGGTTAACTAACCGGACACTTAGGTATAGCGATCACCATGGAGTTGCTCCTATTTAGGTGACTCTGTTTTTGTAGATGCCTTCATGAGATGTTCCGATTGTACAATAATCTTGATATTAACCAGATCAGTTAGTTAAGCATTAATTACTCAAATCTATGTTGGACTTATGAGGCTCCATTGCTTTACCCTCAATGGCTACGGGTAAGGAAATGTAGTTCTGAGTTTAATGTCGTCAGCTCGACTTATTAACAACGGAATGTATTAGATTATCAAGGTTACCGATGGTTGTTGCTCAAAATGGCCCCCAAAATACAACTTTAACCTGTGACCATGTACCTTAAATTTGTCTCCTCCATTGATCTGTTGAATTTTAATTGCCCCATATGGAGAAACATCTGTAACATCATAAGGACTTGTCCACCTGGATTTTAATTTTCCTGGAAATAGCATCAGCCTGCTATTATAAAGAAGTACTTGATCTCCAATTTTGAAAAAAAAAATCGAATCAAATTATCGGGCCATATTTTTGTTTTTTCTTTGTATATTGTGGCATTTTCATAAGCTTCCAACCTCAGTTCTTCTAATTCATTAACCTGAAACAATCTCTTTTTACCAACAAAGGTTAATTCAAAGTTTAATGCTTTCAGTGCCCAAAACGCTTTGTGTTCTATTTCAACTAGGAAATGTCAAGACTTTCTAAAGACTAATTTATATGGGGATGTTCCAATTGGCGTTTTGAACGCCGTTCGGTATGCCCATAATGCATCATCTAATTTTAAAGATCAGTCTTTTCTTGAAATTCCAACCGTCTTTTCAAGAATTCTTTTTAACTCGCGCTTGGAAACTTCAACTTGTCCTTGTGTTTGAGCATGATATGGTGTTCCAGTTTTGTGAGTCACACCATATTTTGATAGCAAAGTAGAAAATTGCCTATTCATGAAATGAGTTCCTTGATCACTAATGATGACTCGAGGTGTGCCAAATCTAGTAAAAATATTTTTTCTAAGAAAATTACACACTGTATGAGCATCATTCTTTCTTGTGGGGATGGCCTCAACCCATCTTGATACATAATCCACAACCACAAGGATATATTCAAATGAATGAGAAGAAAGAAAATGACCCATGAAATCAATTCCCCAAACATCAAATATTTCACATACCTGTATTGACTGTAATGGCATCTCATCTCTCTTAGTGATATTACCTGTTTTCTGACACCTGTCATATTGTGCAATATATACTCGGGCATCCGTGAAGAGTGTTGGCCAGAAAAATCCGGCCTCCAACACTTTAAATGTCGTACGATTTACAGCATAATGACCTCCAATTGCTCCATCATGGCAGTGATACAAAATTTTGGTAATCTCTTCTTCAGGTACACACCTCCTAATGATATTATCTGCATAGATTGTGAACAAGTAAGGTTCATTCCACAAATAAATTAGCATCAGAAATAAGTTTTTTTTTCTGCTGGTAAGAGAGATCTTGGGGTGTCCATCTTTCAACCAAGAAGTTAGCAATATCTGCGAACCAGGGTGGTTGAGTCACAACAGATTCAACTGAAAAAATGTGTTCATCGGAAAATTCTTCTTTTATCTCGCTGAACTCAAGGGGAGGGTCTTCTAGTCTAGACAAATGGTCAGTTACTTGATTCTCTGTTCCTTTTTTATATTTTATCTCAAGGTCAAATTTTTGCAGAAGTAAAATCCATCTTAACAATCTAGGTCGAGTATCCTTTTTTGCTAAATGATATTTTAAAGCTGCATGGTCAGTAAAAACAGTGACCTTTGTTCCTATCAAATAAGAACTAAACTTATCAAATGCAAATACTACTGCCAGTAACTCTTTTCTGTTGTGGCATAATTCAATTGAGCCTCATTCAGTGTTCTACTGGCATAGTAAATGGGACAAAATATTTTATCCTTTCTTTGGCCTAAAACAACACCAACTGTTGTATCACTAGCATCACACATAACCTCAAAAGGTTGACTCCAATTAGGGGAAACAACTACAGGGGCAGTTGATAATTTCTCCTTAAGGGTGTCAAAAGCTATCATACAATCACTTGAAAAATCAAACTTAACATCTTTCATCAAGAGGTTAGTCAGAGATTTTGAAATCTTTGAAAAATCATTTATGAACCATTTGTAAAAACCTGCATGACCTAGAAAGCTTCTAATGCCTTTAATAGTTGTGGGAGGGGGTAATCCTGCTATAAGATTAATTTTTTCCTTATCAACTTCTATCCCATTAGCAGTGATTTTGTGTCCTAAAACAATTCCCTTTGTAACCATAAAATAATATTTTTCCCAATTCAGAATCAAGTTTGTCTCTTCACATCTCTTAAGAACTAAAGTAAAGTGGTAAAGACAATCTTCAAATGTTTTTCCAAAAGAGTGTAAAATCATCCATAAAAATTTCAAAAAAAATTTCAGTCATGTCAGAAAAAATTGCTGACATGCAACGCTGAAATGTAGTAGGGGCATTGCACAAACCAAATGGCATTCTCCTGTATGCATATGTTCCATGGGGACATGTGAAAGTTGTCTTATCTTGATCTTCGGGTGCAATTAGTATTTGGTTATACCCTGAATAGCCACCAAGAAAACAGTAAAAACCATATCCTGGAATTCTTTCTAACATTTGATCAATAAATGGTAAAGGAAAATGATCTTTTCTGGTAGCATTACTGAGACGTCTATAATCAATACAGACTCTCCATCCTATAACAGTCCTTGTAGGTATGAGTTCATTCTTTTCATTCTTTATAATTGTCATACCTCATTTCTTTGGTACTACCTAAACTGGACTTACCCAAGGGCTATCTGAAATTGGGTAAACAATACCTACCACTAGAAGCTTGACAATCTCCTTTTTTCTCCACTTCCTGCATTGCAGGATTCAACCTCCTTTGGGGTTGGATTATTGGTTTGTAGCAATCTTCCATGAGGATTCTATGCATACAAATTCCTGGACTAATCCCTTTGATATCCTTTACAGTCCACCCTAAGGCTTATTTGGGTGCTTTTAAGACTTGAATTAGTCTCTTCTTGTTCTGCAGTCAAGGAAGTTGAAATAATTACTGAAAATAATTCTTGCTCAAAATAAACATATTTAAATTAGAAGGAAGAACTTTGAGTTCAATTTTTGGTTGAACTTCTTCGGATTGCATCTCCTTATCCTCAGAATCTTTTTCCAGTATTTTAGCCTCTCTACTAATTATGGAATCATCATCTTGTGCGGTGCCTGATTTGGTCAAACATCTTTCCGTTGAGTCTGAAATTAATTGATCATCTTTGAATTCATCTGCAAGATCACTAAGCATGTTAATAGAAATGCATGAAGATGATGCATCTCCTGAAAATCTTAGTATCTTTTGCATATAAAAAATGAATCTTTATTCATCAACTCTCAAGATTAGTTTCCCTTCATGAACATCTATGATTTCTCTTCCTATAGCAAGAAATGGTCTACCCAAAATTATCGATTTATTAGGACATTCTTTCATTTCAAGTACTATAAAATCTACAAGGAAAATAAACTTATCTACTCTTACAAGCACATTTTCAATAATTCCCTTAGGTTTCTTAGTACTTTGATCTGCAAACTGAAGAGAAACACCTATGTCCTTCATTTCACCAAGATCCAATTTTCTAAAGATAGAAAATAGCATCGAATTTATTGAAGCTCCAAAATCACAAAGTATTTTTTCAAAATATACTCCTCCCAGAGTGCATAGAATGGTAAAACTGCCAGGATCACCAAGTTTTTTTGGTAGCTTATTTTGAATTATAACATTGCTTTTTCAGTAAGCATTACTACAGAAACTTCTTTCAATTTCCTTTTACTTGACAAAATTTCTTTTAAAAATTTAGCATATGAAGGAATTTGCAACAAAGCATCAGTAAAAGGAATATTAATATGAATATGTTTTAAGATTTCCAAACATTTTGCAAATTGACCATCAAGCTTTTCTCATTTCATTTTTTTTGGAAAAGGAATTGTCACAGGTAGGGAAACTATTTTTTCAGAAATTTTTTCTTCCTTATTCTTTATTTCTTTCTCCGTTGATGGTTTAGATGGTTTTCAAAATTCTTATCCTTGTCTACATGTTGTTCTGTCTGGTTCTTTTCTTGTCTGCTTGAATAAGGTTCATCTAGTTCCTTACCTGGCCGTAAAGTGATTACCTTAAGGTGCTCCTTTGGATTTTTCTCGGTATTGCTTGGTAAGGGACCCTGAATCTTTTCTGACACAAGAGCTGCAAATTGGCTTAATTGGATTTCCAGATTTTTGAGGGATGAATTTTGACTTTCCATCTTTTCATCAGTGACCTTAATATCCTTGTACAAAAGGTCATCAAGACTCGGATGAGCTTGTTAGGGCCTCTGCTGGTATGACCATGCTTGTTGATATGGTCCTATTTACTAATAAGTTCTGTAACTCGGTTGCCCACGATTTTGACTCTGGTATCCCAGCAGACGATGTACCTATTGTTTCTGGAAGCTTTGAGAGTTTTCTGTATCATTTGGGTTACTCCACTGAAATCCTGGATGCTTCTGCGCCATTGGACTCCCAAAAGGATATGGCTTATAACTGATGCCATTAACTTGTTCATCTGTTTGATTGGTTGATTAACATTCATGGTTCTGGTGGTTTCCTCCGCACATGTCACACGCTTCAAATTGATTTTACTATTGTGTACTCACCTGAAAAGATTCAAACGTTTGTGCCAAAGAAACAATCTGATGCGTTAGTGTATTTAAAACATCAACTTGATTTACCGTAGCAGCATTTTTAATGATTACACGCTCAGATAGCCATTGGATAGCATTCTCAAAAATTTCATTCAACAGTTGCAATGCTTCCTCTGTGGTTTTTCCCATTACAGAACCTCCTGCAACTGCATCTATCACATTTCTAGCAGACGATTTTAGCCTGTGATAAAAAATATATAATTCCATATGTTTAGGAATGTCATGGTGTGGGAATTTTCTTAACATTGCTTTTAATCTTTCCCAAGCTTGATAAACTGACTCAGTGTCAGTCTGCAAGAAATTAGATATGTCTTCTCTCAACTTTGTTGTTTTAGCAGGGGAAAAATATTTTTTTAAAAACTTCTGAGTCATCTGGTCTCATGTCGTAATGGACCCTTGAGGCAAACTTCGCAACCAAGTCTTGGCATCTCTTTTTGAAGAAAAAGGAAATAGCCTTAACTTGATAGCTTTAGAAGGAACTCCATTATACTTAGCAGTTTCTACAAGTTCTGGAAAATCAATTAAATGACTATGTGGATCTTCACTTGTATCACCAGTGAATATACAAGATTGCTGAATTTTCTGAATCAGATCGGTCCTTATTTCAAAGTTGTTGGCTTCCACTTGGGGCTTCCTGACAATAGATTCACAGTTGAAGTGATCACGTCTAGTATAATCCCTAAGGATTCTGTTTGCTGGCCTTGGCTCCTATCACGACCTGGATTTCCCACCATCGGGATTGTGATAGTGCCTACTCATGGTAGCCAGGCAAGCCAATTTACTCACCGTCTTTTCATTAATAAAAACCATCCCGTTGTCAGTTTAATAACATGAATAATAATAATAACATTAACCGTGGAAGTCTACTTTCATAAATTCGAATATAAATGTGAAATACTTAACATAAATCCTCTACCCAAGATGGGGAGTCACTAACTCACGAACCACTAAGAATAAACTACATATAATGATCTGAAAGAAATATAATAGTTGTCTGTCTCTACACAATGAGACTACAATATGAATAAAAAACATAAGATGATATGCCAGTCCTGCGGACGCCTGCAAGCTACCTCAGTCTTGTGGGTATGAAATCCTGCTATTGAACTACCGCTGCCGCTGCTCAAAATCTGGACCTGTGCAAAAACACATAGAAGTGTAGTATCAGCTCAACCGACCCCATGTGCTGGTAGGTGCCCGGCCTATCCCGACGAAGCAGTGACAAGCCAAGGACCAAATACTCATATAAACTTGTGCAGTTCCATATACATATGTACTACAAAACAACAGAAATACTGAACTAAACAAATAGAAAGGGAGGGAACATGCTATGGAGAGCATAATTGAGTATACATAATTCATTAATGAAACAGAAATAAAATGCTGTCACACCTCCTTTTTGCACACTTACCCCGAAGGATAATGCATAAGGGAGTTTTTTCAATTTAATTGACAATATTCGAAATGGAATTTTTTATTTATTGTAGAGTCGCCACTTAGAATAAATTATGGTGTCCCAAGTCACCGATTTATTTAAATCCCAAATCGAGGAAATTTTCGCCTTCCCAAATGAAGTCTGCAAACCAGAAATTCTAAGTAAGGAATTATGTTGACCCGAGGGAAGGTGTTAGGCACCCCCGGATCCTTTGGTTCTAGCACGGTCGCTTAAATTGTTGCAATGGCTAAATATTTTATTTTAAAACATGTTCAATACTATAATGCAATTTTAAATCATTTACCGCGTCATTATTTTTTAAGAAAAAGTGAACATTGTTATTGAGGGGCCCCACAATTTCATTTTTTCTATTTGGCGAGGCTCGTAAAAATTTTTTATTTAAAAGGATAATCCTAAAGTGACTACATTTTTTCTATTTAGTTTGTCTCTAAAAGAAAAGAAAAAGTCCTAATTAATTACATGCTTAAAAGGCTACTCTATATTAGTCAAAAAGGCGTTCCCTCACAAGCCGACTAAATGACAAATTTATTCTTCAAATTATAGAGCTAACTACAATTTGACAAAACTAATAAAACGGAAAATAACAACAAATATTAATCAACAACTTGATTTTCTATTTCATTTCAAAACTTCAACTTCAAATTCGAGCTTACATCAACACATGATTTTTAGAATGTGTACCTGGTATTGAAAGGAATGGGAAGATGGGAAATCAACAGGGCGGTCAAAATACATCAACAGCTATAGTAACAACCAACAGTAGCTTCAACAACTCAATCTAGAAAATTCCAGCAATACGGAGAAAAAAACCAGTAAAAATAGAAAAAAAAAATATATTCCGGAATTTCTCTTTGTTTTGTCTTTCTAGCTTTGAACTCTTTTTAATTCTCAAAAGAAACTCTCAAAAATTAAAATTTTGTCCGTATATACTTCTGTATCCAGAGTGTATATCGAGTGTATAGTACTCTCTTTTTCCCTTATTTTTATTCTCTTCCTATTTTTTCCTCTCTTTTCTCCACCTTCTTTTTTTCATAAATCTTCACTTCTATTTATAGGCAAGAATTTTGAAAATTTTCAGATTTTTTTATAAAAAAGAAAATATTTTTTAATTTAAAGAAAACTCACTAATCCATGCTTTGCTCTCCTTATTTTCTCCCTTAATTCCCTTGCCTCCACTACTTTATGTTATGTGATTATGATTATTTGTTGGCTAATAATCTGAAATTTTCTTTTTTTGGGCCAAGGGGTTTTGGGTTGGTTAAGGGTGCTTAGGTTTGGGCTTGTAACTTCATTTGCAAGATGGCCCAATCCAAAATTTTTTCTATTTTGTTCTTCTCCATTTTTCAACTTTCTAAATAATAAAGCCCAAATTTATAAAAACTAAAATTATCTTAATATACGAATTAACTCATAATAATAATTGTCACCTAAATTTAAATGGTGAATAAAATACAATCACCCAATTTAGACATTAAAGGCTAAAATGCAAAAGATGTCCATTTTTGTGATTTTCATTTTGTAAGATAAAATTAATTACTCCTAATTGTAGAATTAAATCCTAAATGAAAATGCGACATATTTTTTGTCTATTAATTTAACAAATAAACATGCACAAAAAACGACACTAAATTCACAACAATTGTATACAAACTAAAAAAAAATTATTTTGAATTTTTTGGGAGTAATCCTCATAGGGCAAAAATTACGTGCTTACAGCTGCCCCTCTTTGTCAGGAAACACGAAGAGTTTTTGTATAAAGATAAAGTGAGCAATATAAGGGATTTTTGCCCATTTGAAAACTCCATATGAAGCATTTTTTGAAAGAGTCTGACCGAACCTTGCTTCAAAGGCTTCCTACATATCCTTGGCTATAAAGGAATTAGGTCAGTGTAGTTCTAGAAGTTTTGGCAGCTGAGATTACCCGAAACTGTGATTCTACTACTATTGCTGTTGTTTCTTCTTGCCGAGCTTCTTATTAAACCAAAAGGGAAATTGAAGCTAAGCTAACTATGTTTATCAACTATGAGTTACAAGATTCCTGTCTATGATTCTTTGGAACTTGATCTTGAGTGTTAGCTGATTTCTGCCACAGACTTTAATCTGAATCGCGATGCTCTAAGGCTGTGAGTATCTACTTCTTTCGGTAGCTTTTAAGTAGAAAAGGGATTGGCGGGGCTTGCGACTTTCATCAGATTTCAAGCGGTTCGCCCTTTCGTTTGCCATGACGTTCAAACTCACTTCTTTTCTTCTTCTCTTCCATCCTACTGGAGGGAAACATATTCCGTCGGTCCTCTTGCGCCTTGCGCTTTCTGATCAACCTGCCTTAAGACATCCAAGACAAACGAATGAAATTTTCTGCCCCAGTTTGCACTAGGAAAATTTTGTGAGTTAGTGATAATATGTATCGAGGCAATCACATCAAGATTGTGTATCCAGGTGAATGGATTGAGGTTGTGTTGGGAAATGGCCCGGTTATGACGGTATTCAATGAGTCATGTCGTTAAGGTCATCAAGTTATTCCAAGACTTGAAAAAAAAGGCTCCTCGGGTTATGCCAGGGAGATCCAAGTTATGCCGGGATTCGACGGGTTATGCCATCGGGGTCATCGGGTTATGTCGCGACTTGGAAAGACAAAGGCTCCTTGGGTTATGCCAGGGAGATCTAGGTTATGCCGGAATTCGGCGGGTTATGTTGTCGGGGTCATCGAGTTATGCCGAGACTTGGAAAGAAAAAGGCTCCTTGGGTTATACTAGGAAGATCCGGGTTATGCCGGGATTTGACGGGTTATGTCTTCGGGGTCATCGGGTTATGCCGAGACATTGAAAGAAAAAGGCTCCTTCGGTTATTCCAGGGAGATCCGGGTTATGCCGAGATTCGACGGGTTATGCCATCGGGGTTATCAGGTTATGCCAAGACTTGGAAAGAAAAAGACTCCTAGGGTTATGCCAGGGAGGTACGGGTTATGCCGGGATTCGACGGGTTCTGCAATCGGGGTCATCGGGTCATACTGAGACTTGGAAAGAAAAGGACTCATTGGGTTATGCCAGGGAGGTCCGGGTTATATCGGGATTTGACGGGTTATGCCATTGAGGTCATCGGGTCATGCCAAAACTTGGAAAGAAAAAGAATCCTTGGGTTATGCCAGGGAGGTCTGGGTTATGCCAGGATTCAATGGGTTAAGCCGTCGAGGTCACCAGGTTATGCCGAGACTTAAAAAGAAAAAGACTCATTGGATTATGCCAGGGAGGTTCGGGTTATGCCGGGATTCGACGGTTTATACCGTCAGGGTCATCGGGTTATGCTGAGACTTGGAAAGAAAAAGACTCCTTGGGTTATGCTAGGGAGGTCCGGGTTATGTCGAGATTCGATGGGTTATGCCGTCGGGGTCATCGGGTCATGTCGAGACATGGAAAGAAAAAGGCTCATTGGGTTATGCCAGGGAGATCCGAGGTATGCCGAGATTTGACAGGTTATGCCGTCGGGGTCATCGGGTTATGCCGAGACTTGGAAAGAAAAAGACTCCTTGGGTTATGCCAAGGAGGTTCGGGTTATGCGGGGATTCGACGGGTTATGCCATCGGGGTCATCGGGTCATGCCAAGACTTGGAAAGAAAAAGACTCCTCGGGTAATGCAGGGAGGTCCGGATTATGCCGGGATTCGACGGGTTATGCCGTCGGGGTCATCGGGTCATGCTGAGACTTGGAAAGAAAAAGACTCCTTGGGTTATGCCAGGGAGGTCCGGGTTATGGCGGGATTCAACGGGTTATGCCGTCAGGGTCATCGAGTTATGCCGAGACTTAGAAAGAAAAAGACTACTTGGGTTATGCCATGGAGGTCCGGGTTATGCCGGGATTCGACGGGTTATGCCGTCGGGGTCATCGGTTTATGTCGAGACTTGGAAAGAAAAACACTCCTTGGGTTATTCCAGGGAGGTCCGGGTTATGACGGGATTCGACGGGTTATGCCGTCAGGGTCATCGGGTCATGTCAAGACTTGGAAAGAAAAAGACTCCTTGGGTTATGCCAGGGAGGTCCAGGTTATGCTGGGATTCGATGGGTTATGCCGTCGGGGTCATCGGATCATGCCGAGACTTGGAAAGAAAAAGACTCCTTGGGTTATGCCAAGGAGGTCCGGGTTATGCCGTCGGGGTCATCGGGTTATGCTGAGACTTAGAAAGAAAAAGGCTCCTTGGGTTATGCCAGGGAGGTCCGGGTTATGCCAGGATTCAACGGGTTATGCCGTCGGGGTCATCGGGTTATGCTGAGACTTGGAAAGAAAATGACTCCTTGGGTTATGGCAGGGAGGTCCGGGTTATGTCGGGATTCGACGGGTTATGCTGTCGTGGTCATCAGATCATGCCGAGACTTGGAAAGATAAAAGCTCCTTGCTACCATGGTTGTTTTTCTTTTTTAGATTTTCATTTTCACTTATTTTCTTCTTCTTTTCTCCCCTTCTTTTCTTCTCTTATTTTACTCAATTCAATTTAGCAAAAATGCATGAAAGAATTTCGGGAAACTTCTCTTTTGGCCGTTTTTCTACTACAAAGTTGTTTCGACACTTGCGCATTTTATTCCCCTTTGGGTTGCACCCACTTCTTGCATGGTTTCTTTGGATAGAACCTGTCATCAACAAAGAAAATTTATTAGTTTAACTCGGTGATTGGTTTTGTGGCCTTTATCATCCCAGTTGCTTGGTCTTGGCCTCTTTTCCGTTGAGAACCTTCTACTTATCAGCCTTGAGGGCGAACCTCTTTTCAAAACAACTGGTTTCAACTCTCCAAGCTTTGTTATGACTCGCCCGTATGGGCTCTGACCTTTTCACTTTATTCAACTCTTGAGACCTTTGCCTTTGATTTTATTTCTTTTTCAAACATTTTAGCTTTGAAGTGTCAACCATTATGGTCAGCCGGGATTGGACTGACGCACCTGCTGTGGCTGGGCCTTTTCTTCAAATTTAACCAGGCAGAGCCTTGTGGAACCAGTCCTGCCACTTTTCTTTGCAGTGATTCCAGAATAAGAATTAAACCTAAAGAAGAAATATACAATCACAAACGGATGAGTCTAAAGAGAAATATCCCTTCCGGAAAAAAGGATGACTTATCTAGGGTGTACATGCTGGCTTCAAATGAACATGATATGCTTCTTGGACTAGACTCCTGACCCACAAACTTTCCAGCTTCTCGTGAACCTCTTTGATCCGCGTTTCAAAACCAGGGAACCTTGCCAGGACTCTTTTGATGATATGTCTTCTTTTCGGCCAGTAGCGCCCTTTGCGGGTTTTTGCCAATCGACCTCTCTCATTTCTCTTCTCACTGTCACATGATAGTGCTCTTTGCGAGTTTCCACTAAGCGGACTCTCTCATTTTCAGTTTCTCTACTCGCCATCGCCTTATGGTGCCCGAACGTTTTCACCGATAAGACTCTCTCATTATGTTTCTCTCAATTCAGGCCGTGTCAGATTCCATCAATGATGTTTTTCACTTCCTTGCCTTTGCCAATTGATCTGAAGGACTTGAACAAGGTCTTTGGGTAAAAAAGGAATTTGAGTAGAATTACAACTTTGGATTCATTTCGACGGATCCAAACTGAATCGTCATATCATATGCCCAGTTTCAATTTTTGGGAAATTGGGATTTTTGTTTTAGTGTAATTGAACCTCAGGGAGAGGTTGCCTACGTATCCTTTTGGAATCAAGTCATAACGTAGTTCTGGTTAATAATATATATATATATATATATATATATATATATGTTTTTTTTGTACTTTCGGGTTCCAAAGAGGGTGAACAAAAAAGCATAACCGGCTCAAATGGTTTACTAAGGATTGATAGTATTTAGGGTAGCGAGAAAGAAAGCCTTCGTCATCTCAATTATATAAAAGCCATTATCGTAGGAGGTCTTGACATAGTACCTTTTTACTGCATCTGGATTGACTGCAGTTTCAAGATCATTTCTTTCAATGTCTCCCAGATACAATGTTCCTCTAAGTGATATTTTCCAGATGATGTATGGACCCTTCCAATTAGGAGTGAGTTTTTCTTTTGCTTCCTGGTGATGAGGAGGAATGTGCCTTAACACCAGTTGTCCTGTTTCGAGATTCCTGGGCCACACTTTCTTATTGTAAGCATGGAGCATTCTTTGTTACAACTACCCGGGTATTCCCTGAGTACAACACCCTTTTGTACGCGAACCAATTTTCATTCAATTATTCCAATTCTTTGTTTCATTTCCTCAAAGTAACCTTTTTGTGCAGTTTGACTCTTGATTTATTATTCTGATGTCTGACAACATTTTGGGATCTAGGCATGAAGTGTGCAAGCATGTCATGTTATTTAAAGCTGCATTATTTGAACTAAAGAGAAGAGAAAGAGATAACTAACAAAAATCAGAAAGAATAAAATGGAAATGGATGATGAAATATTAATTTCATTTCTTGGAATTGGAAGGATAAACAAGGTTTACATTCTAGAATTTTAAAGACGGAAAATTGAAATAAACATCCGAGTTACACCCTGAAATAACTCGGGAGGCAGAAAAATGCGGCAGGACAAGTCTACTGGGACTCCCGCCTGATCGGGAATGGCATAGCCTTCCAGTTTTGGAGTTTAGCGTCTGGTCCCATGTAGAGCATCTCAGCGGTGCTAGTCTATTCCCCTGACTCGACCATATGGGTTTCATAGAGCCTTGCCCCATATTTTTCCTCACTCTCTTTAGTCATGAAATCCTCATTATCTTCCTCTTTACGGTTCTTAAGCTTCTGTGGTATGCGTCCAACAACCACTGGCTCATTCAGTCGGGGTGGTTTAATTATTCCTTTTTCGATTCTATCTTGGTGATTTTACTCTTCTTTTCCCCTTTCTCGTGTTTCGAGGCTGCCTTGGGCTCCCTTTCCGCATCAGCAATAGCAATTATGGCCTTAAGCACTAGATCGAATTCTTTGTCTTCACAAATCATCCCGATTATCGGCCCGTTATTGTGAGCGGGTAGCAGATTATCGGTCATATTTGGGACATCCTCAGCCTTCAACACAATTTTCCCTTGCTTTATTAAATTCTCCACTTCTTGTTTCAGAGTCCAACAGTCATTAGTATGATGGCCCTCTGCCCCTGAATGGTATGCACACCTGATGCCAGCTCTGTAGGTAGGTGATGCCGGGTTTTGTCTATTCAGAGGAACCGTCTGCAGTAGACCCATTTGGACAAGTTTCGGGAATATACTAGAGTAAGATTCACCAATTGGGGTAAATTTTGGTCTCTTGGGTGGTTCCCAAGGATGAAAGTTATTCTGCGGAGATCGAGGGTTATAGTGGTTCTGGTGGGGAGGTTGATTTCTTGGAAATAAAGCTTGGTTTCTATTGGCATGTTCTTACTGTCGTGCAGAAGGTTGAGCATTCATGAACGCATACGGTTGAGGAATATAGGACATTTCCTAAGCAGCGTAATAATGCTGGGGGGTTCTTTCTGAAAAGATGGGCTAGGAGCGTGGTGTCTTCTATCACCCGAAGTTGCCATGGACGTTTCCCCTTTCGTCCTACCCTTTGCTATTCCTCCAGACCCTCTTTGGATGGCTTGGGAGGTCGCTCGAGTGGCCGCCTGACTCAAAATTTTTCCCGTCTTTAAACCATTATCTACCATTTCTCCGATCTTGATCGCCTCAGCAAAAGGTTTTCCCATTGTTGACATCATGTTCTGGAAATAGTCTGGTTCTTGCCTGGAGGAAAGTAGTGACCATTTCTATTTCGTCCATGGGGGGTTTCACCCTGGATGCTTGCTTGCGCCATTTGATAGCGTATTCTCTGAAGCTTTCCGAGGGCTTCTTCTTCAAGTTTGATAAGGAATTCCTGTCTGGCGCGATGTCAATGTTATACTGAAACTGCTTTACAAAATCTCTGGACAGATCGTCCCAAATGTGCCATCGAGATATGTCCTGATCCATGTACCACTCTGAGGCTATACTCACCAAGCTTTATCCGAAGTATGCCATCAACAGTTCTTCTTTTATGCCAGCCCCACGTAATTGGTTGTAATACTTTTCGAGATGAGAAATAGGATCGTCATGCCCATCATATTTCTCAAACTTCGATGTTTTAAAACCTACGGGCAGGTGCACATGAGGGAATATGCATAGATCGGTATAGGAGACACTCTTCTACCCGCTTAAGCCTTGCATATTTTTTGAGCTTTGCTCAAGGCTCCTCATTCTTCTTGCCATTTCATCTTGTTCAGAAGCTTTAGGGTTTTGGTTTTGCCCAGCCATAACCTCACAAATAGGTTGCTGAGGGTGAGCGTTGGTGCAAACCGAGTTGGTTCCAGCGAGAGGGATGGTGCTTGGAATGTGAATGAGGATGAATCAAAATTAGGCATGTGTATAGTAGGTTGTGCTGCAATTGGACAAGGTGGTGCGGTGGACATGTTTGTATCCATATCTATTGTTGACATCCAGGGATAAAAAATGGAGGGTGATCCAGCAGAGAGAGTTGAAATAGTGGGATACCAGAATGGGGTAGTTGGATAACTTATGGGAACATTGGAAGTCCCACTTGTCCTAGCGAACAGCTCGGGGAATTCGGGGATTACACTTGGAGGCTCTTTTCCATTGTTCCAGTCGCCCAACATTTCCAACATGCGACGACATAAGATCTTATTTTCTTCAGTAGTTGTTGACTCAGAAGTTGGGATGGCCAAGATTGAACTTTCTTCTGAAATGGGAATTGTTGGCAAAGGAATTTCTGAAGACATTTCTACACTTCCCTTTGATCTCGTGAAGTATATGTGAACACTTCCTCTCGACTTGGTAAGGGGCAACTGAACACTTCCTTTTGACCTTGTAAAGTATGAATGGGAGGCCAGGCTACCATAAAAACCAACTACCTTTCTAAAAACCTGTATTCAGCAGCAAACAAACGGTGAGTTTAAAACCAATAATAGATAGGTAATCTTACGTAGGGATATGATGGACCTATGCAATTAAGTGGGTTACTACATGTTTGCATCGGTTACACGCGTCACTCCAGCTTCTCTTTACGCTCCCCTTTTCTTTTCTTTCTTATATTTTCTTCTTTCTTTTTATTTTTTATTTTTTATTTTTTATTTATTTATGGCTATGGTCGAATCTGATGAAGATTGCCTACGTATCACGGCTCCGCGTGAATCAGACCAAGCGTAGTTCATTAGATAAAAGACAAACAACAATGAAACAATTTTTTTTAGTTTGTCATAATAAAAACATATTGATTCTAAAAGAAAGGTTCAAAAACTTGATCAAACTAACAGACTTCGACGAAAAGATGACCTACAAACTCGAAAAATCAAGCAACACACATACTCTAATAAAAAGAATTACAAATTCAAAAACAAACTGACACATTCCTTCCTCTATATGCCAATTTTAACCAAATGGCTTTTTTTTTTTGCAAATGTGGCCCCTTCTCAATTCACATGAATTTTGAGGCGGGGAAGGTTTATTTTACAAACTTGTCCATTCTTTTACGAAAATAGCCTTTCAACAACTAAAAGATATTTTAAGGTTATTTCGGCAAGAACGGTTTAATACACTGCAGAAGCTGGTTCGACTTATTTTCACCAAAAATCCAAACGACATTTGCAAATAAACTGACTCCTTTTTTTCTTTTCTTTTATTTATTTATTTATTAGAATAAAAAGACCTGGTTTGGCAAACACGGCCTTTCAGCGCCTCGGAGGCGATGATTTTAAGGTTGTGTGGGCCAATCGATCAAAACTCTAAAAACATGACCAAAGGTGGCCGTGTATGCAAAGTCAGCCTTCCGGCGTCTCTTCGGGAACATTCGTCTATATTTGACAAAGTCGGCACCCCAACTTATTTATGACTAGAACTAAAATTTTGATATTTTTTGGCTATTTTTGCAAAAGGGGAGGTTGGACCTGACGAGGGTTGCCTACGTATCTCACATACGGTGAGAATCAAATCAGTGTAGTTCAGTAAAACGAACTATATCATTTTAAACAAAAGAAACTCTTTTCCATCTTTCTTTTTTTATAAAAGAAAATTATCAGAGTTTTGGTGTTATTTGGGAATTTTCGAAACATGTGTTTAAAAACCCTTTACCCTATACACTAGTATTTTCCTTTTCTTCAAAACCAATCATTTTTTTTTAATAATTAGCCGGTCAACATGCAGGTCTGAAACAAATAAATGCACAAACAAGATGCATCAAGTTGGTCTTTTATTTCAGGTACACCCGTCTTAGACAGACCCAACCCCTGTGTTGAGCCTCCTAAGTCAATATGCACATGATGCAAACAAACGTTCCTACTAGGGATCCGGTATGAGGTTTTGTTATTCTAGGTTAACATCTTGTTGGAAAAAGTATCTAGACTGGCTTTACTCGAGCGGACAACTCGAGCCGAGGAGGGTCAGTGCACCTGTAGCATGGATTTCCGGCTTAATTGACAGTACTCCCCGCCTAAACATGTGTGACTAAATCCTTCACCGGGTGCCAAGCACCTCAGCTATCTTAAGAAAGACGGGCTATGACCAATAAATGCCCGATATTAAATTTCAAAGAGAGTTAGAGGAGAAAGTGGGTATCGGCACAATTTATGTACAATTCACAAAATATCAAAGCGATAGAAGCAACATTTAGCACATTAAGACAAACATATAATAAAATCAGATAATAAATAAGCCAATCAACAATTATTCAAAGCTCGAATTCTTAAACCCTGAACCAGTGGTTCTGGGTTTGTTTCTCCAGCGGAGTCACCAAAGCTATCACACCTCCTTTTTGCACACTTACCCCAAAGGATAATGCATAAGGGAGTTTTTCCAATTTAAGTGACAATATTCGAAATTGGATTATTTATTTATTTCAGAGTCACCACTTGGAATAAATTATGGTGTCTCAAGTCACCGATTTATTTAAATCCCAAATCGAGGAAATATTTGACTTTCCAAATGAAGTCTGCGAACTAGAAATTCTAAGTAAGGAATTTTGTTGACCCGATGGAAGGTGTTAGGCTCCCCCGGATCCCGTGGTTCTAGCACGGTCACTTAAATTATTGTAATGGCTAAATATCTAATTTTAAAACATGTTCAATACTATAATGCAATTTTAAATCATTTACCGTATTTGGTTATTTTTAAGAAAAAGTGAACATTGTTAATGAGGGGCCCCACAATTTCAATTTTTCTATTTGGCGAAGCTCGTAACATTTTTCTATTTAAAAGGATAATCCTAAGGTGACTATATTTTTTCTATTTAGTTTGTCTCTAAAAGAAAAGAAAAGTCCTAATTAATTACATGCTTAAAAGGCTACTCTATATTAGTACAAAAGGTATTCCCTCATGATTCACACCCAAACAACGGTCGTAGTCAATATAATCCGATCAATTAAGTCCAGAGTCGATCCCACAGGGAATTAACCTATCAACTGCAACTTCCAAAATCCAATAACACTTCTGAAGCATCTTCCTAAACTTTTGAATATATTTTTGTGGATGTTTTCTACTAACTAACTTTTGCAAGAAACTAAAGACTTGAAAGAAAAATTTTGAATGTTGTGTAAAAGATGAAGAAAAAGACTAAGGTATTGATTTCCCCTATTGATGAAATCCCTTCTGTTTATGCTCAAACAAATTGTCAATGTTATTCTATCAATCATGAACACTATTTTTACCATAATTCTCTCCCGAGCAACTAGAATAATTTACTAGTGTACTCTCTTGAGCTACCCTAACTAGCTTTAATTTGAACGGTTCACTTTAGATTGCACCCAAGGTTTCGTTATTCCTAACCACACCTTTACGCCTACAATTATAGATTCCTCTAATAATCTAGGTGTGGTGTTGTTAAAACATTTACCTAAATATGCACTCTTTTCCAAGTTATGCACACTAAATAGGCACAGCTAATCGAGAGCTCTATCAATTAACTACAACAAGAATGAAATTGAAAAAAATAGAAATCTAGCTAACAATTTGTAATCACATAACCCAGATGTTCATCACTCAATAGGTTCCATCAAAACATAGATAAAGAATTAGCTACTCATAATCAAAGAAACAAGGTAGATAATTGAATTCATAATCAAAGATTCAATGTAAAAGAAAGAAAGATATTGAGAGAGTTCTCTCTTACTAGTTTTCTTGCAAAAGTAGTGAATAATAAAATAATTGCCTCTCTTGGAAGAATTCTGATATTAAATATAGGGTTTAGGTTACATAATTCACGTCTTGACAATTTTGTCCCTAAATATTTCGGCTTCCACTGCGGTCCGACCGCGGTCGCGGTTGGATCGCGGAAAAATAACCTCTCTGATTCTTCAGAGATTCCGCGAGCCCTCTCTACTGCGGTTCCACCGCGGTTGAGGTTGGACTGCGGTAGAACAGTGCCGCGGATTCTTCCTTCATTTTTTAGCACGAATTTCCACTTTGTTCCACACTTGGCCTTTTCACCATCTTATGACTCCAAAACTTCTCCTTTAGTCTTCATCAGCTCATGTGTACCTATAACACACCAAAAACACTAATAAAAGCATTTTGTCATCATAAACAATATCAAAACAACAATAAAGCGTGATTATTTAGGGCATAAATATAGTCAAATTCACCTATTATCAATACCCCACACTTAAACCTTTGCTCGTCCTCGAGCAACCTTAATCACACTTTAGGCCAATTTTATTAATGCCTCCCCCAAAATAAGTCACAAAAGCTATCTTTCATGATTAACCTAAGACATGCACAATCCTTACCTAACCGTAAACTCAAATGCCAGCACATTACTGCTTACTCTAATTATTATCACAGACTTGCAAACTTACATTTTTCTTCTTGAGTTACATGCCCTCAACACAATTTGTTGAGAGATGTTCCCACACATAAACAATTTAGAACATGGAACTTTTAGAAATAGGAGCAATTTCACTCACTCTCAACAAAGAACATTCATATGCATACAGATACACCATAGGCTAGCCCTTAGTGTAATACTCCACTAATCGAGTTATTCAATCACAAGTCAAGAGGTCTTTAAGGGTTGTAATGTTGGCTATGGGACAGGTATGATACTTTTGGTTATAGTGGCTAGAATCCCTAAGCACTTTACTTTTCACAGCTTTCCCTTTAGGCTTTTTCATTATGCCTCCCCTAAACATTCCATCACCTTTATTTACTTTTAATCCCCAAGTTTCTTGGTGTAACTGGCATTTCTATTTTACATATATACACACATTTTTTTTCATCATTGCTTTGTAGTATTTACAGTATTTTGCCAGTTCACCATTTTTCTACCATTCATTCTTGATTTTCCATTTTTCAACTTCCCTTCACCCCACACTTAGACTTTTGTATATTCATTACAACACAAGTGATTCTAGGAGGTAAAGTAGAACAATATACTATTTTGATTTTTATGAACATTCAAGGGTTCTCAAAGAATAGGCTTTAGGCTCAAAGGGTTAACTAGGATACTGTGTACAGGTGAATTCACAGTTTATTGATTTATGGGGTTACACAAAGAAATGCCTCTATCATCTCTATAACCAAACAACTTCTATTTCGCTTTACAAACACACAGGGCAAGTTCTAGATATCATGTAAAACATATAATGTGGGTAAAAGCTCACACACTCTTAGCATGCAACTCATTCAGAATCAGGTTCATATATAGAGTCCTATCAATGTTCAAGCAAGCTGTATTGTGCAATTTAAGGCATATCCTAGAATCTACAGTCAAGCTTAAATCATACACTCTCAAGTTCATTTTAGTTTTGCTAATGTGCATACTTGGGGTTACATATTAACCTTTACCCTCTAATCCTAAAAATAAAGAAAAATATACCTAACTCGGTTAAAAAAAACCCTTGGAAAAGAACCATGGTCAAAAGAAAAACCAAGGGGGAGGTGATACACTACCTATAAAAAGAAAAGAAAAGAAAGAAAAATTCCTACATGGACTACTTCCCTCATAAGTACTTGTCCAAATAGTCCGTCATCAGGAAGAGTCATCTACTCATATTATTGGATTTTTTTTCAAATTTTTGATTTTTTTGTGATTTTATTCCGACAGACCCTTAAGAAACCCGTCGCCAAGTGTCCATCATCGGGCCAAGCCAGCTAATATAATTTACAACTATCTACTATGTACAACATACAATACAAGATAAGCCTCCCACCCCACACTTAAGATCATGACATGTCTTCATGGCATAATAATCAATGTACAACACATAAGGGAGAGAAACTTACCTGGGACCTACCCCGTGTCTAGAAACTTTATCACTTTCTTTTTCACCATATCCTTCATATTCGGGTTCACCCTTCTTTTGCGTTTCCTGGAGGGTTTGTGTCCCTCTTCCAGGAGAATCTTGTGCATGCAGTATGCGGGGATGATCCCCTTTATGTCTGCCATGGTCCAACCAATGATAGTTTTACATTCCTTGAGTACCTGTAATAGCTTTTGAGCCTGCACATCTAGCAAACCAGATGAGATAATAACAGGTAAAATGGAGTTAGGGCCTAGAAATTCATACCTAAGATGAGCTGGTAGTGGCTTAAGCTCCAGCTTTGGTGGCTCTTCAATGGATGGTTTTGCTGGAGGGGTTTCTCTCTTTTCTAAGTGTAGAGGTTCAAACTCCAACTTTCTATCCCAAAACCCCTTACCTTCCAGAGATAGTACCCACTCTGCAAGGCTTTCACCGTTTACCTCTTCTAAGTTCATCAGGCATGCCTGAAGTGGATCTTCAGCTGTTAATTCTACATCATCTGTCTCCACTATCACATCTACTGCATCAATGTGAGAGCAATTCGTGAACTCACTAGGGCGCCTCATGGATTTTTGTACATTGAATATGATCTCCTTATTATTCAGCCTCATCTTAAGTTTCCCGGTCTCACAATCAATCAGAGCTCTCCCTGTGGATAGGAATGGTCTTCCTAAGATTATAGGAATTTACTCGTCCACCTTACAGTCAAGAATAACAAAATCAGCGGGAAATACAAACTTCCCCACCTGGATGAGCAAATCATCCAATATACCGAATGGACGCTTAACCGTCCTATCCGCAAGGTGTAATAACATAGAAGTAGGCCTGACTCTCTCGATGCCCAGCCTCTTAGAGATCACCAAGGGCATACGATTTATGCTCGCCCCCAAATCATACAATGCCTTAGCAAAGGCAAAGTTTCCTATAGTGTATGGAATAGTGAAGCTACCTGGGTCAGATAACTTCTCAGCTATGGGTCTAGAAACCACTGCACTACATGTCTATGTAATATTCACGGTGGCCAAGTCTTGGAAATCAAATTTCTGCGACATTAAATCTTTCATCATCTTAGCATACCCACGCATCTCTTTCAAAGCTTCAATTAAGGGAATGTTTACCTGGATTTGCTTGAGCATCTCGAAGAATATCTTGTATTGCTCCTCTTTATGGTGCTTGGCCAACCTTTGGGGAAATGGGGCTCGAGGCCTCTTCTTCCCAATCACTTGGGATTTTTCTTTCTCTATAACCTGTTCCACAACCAGCTGTTCTACCGGTTCAGCTGCTTTCTCCATTCCCTGCCGCACATCATTATTTTCGGCTACTGGATGGACTGTAACTTCTGTCAACCAGGTGGACTCATCCAGTTCAATGGGTACTAGAGTGAGTGTCTCAGCCTGCAAATTACATCTATCTCTTTTCTTCTCAGCATCAAGATCTCTACCGCTTCTCAGATATACTGCCATCAGTTGCTTTGGGATTTGATCCTTTGAGTTTGTTTGTGTATCTGTAGGCAATGTCCCTTGAGGACGATTGTTAAGTGACATAGCAATCTGGCCCACCTGTACCTCAATATTCTTGATAGCAGCGTCATGTGAATCTATCCTCTAATTGGTTTTGGCATGTGACCCAATTACCTGCTGCATCATAGCTTCCAACCTTGCGAACCCATCTTCATGTCTACCCCCATGCTGTGGTGGAGGTGGATGATACCCCTGCTGCTCATTGTTAAAATTCTGAGGTCTAGGATATGGAGCCATGTTGTTTGGTGGCCTCATACTTGATGCATTATATTGTGGCTGAGAAGGCATGTACTGCTGTGGAGCCCGCTGACCCCAATTCTGATTACCCTGTCACTGCCCTCCATAATTAGCCACATAGTTCATGTCTTCATGCTGGTAATGATGTTCTTTGTCTGCATCCCATGGATTACATATGGGTTGGCTAATGCAAGATGTGCATAAACCACCATTGGTAGTATCTACAATATGAACCTGCTGCTTGACCCCAGATTCTTCCACCTTCTTCGTCAGGATGCTCATTTGTGTCAATAAAGTAGTTATGTTCTCCTCCATTGTGTTGGAAGGATTCAAAGGTACAGAGTGTACAACTGGAGTGATAGGAGCATTCCTGGTTGTCCACCCGGAGTTCCGAGCCATCTTGTCAAGCAAATTTTGGCCTTCTCTCCAGGTCTTGCTCACAAAAGCCCCACCTGCTGAGGCATCTACTATATTTTTCATGCTGTCTGAAAGCCCCATGTAGAACCTTTGACCCAACATCTGTTTAGGAACCCCATGGTGAGGACACATAACCAACATACCTTTAAATCTGCCCCAAGTTTCATGTAATGTCTCCATTGGTTTCTGCATGAAGCTCACAATTTCATCAATTTGCTGAGCTGTCTTGTTAGGTGGATGAAACTTATTGTGGAATTGCTTGACTAACTCATCCCATGTTGCTATAGAGTTTATGGGAAGTGAGTTGAGCCATACCTATGCAGCCCCTATAACTGAGAATGGAAATAGCAATAGTCTGATGGCTTCCGGTGTCATGTTTAGCTGCATCTGCGTCTTGCATATAGAAAGAAAGTTCTTTAGGTGCTGCTGTGGATCTTCAACCTGAGTCCCAGAGAATAATCCCTTGTTTTGCAATAAGTGTAGCATGTTATTAGTAATCTGGAACGACTCAGCTTGAATCGCTGGCACAATAATGGCAATTGCCAAATTATCAGCAGTTGGTTGTGCCCAGTCGAACAAAGCACCTTCATGTGCCTCCTGTACGTTCAACCGAGCTTCCTGGTTTGGGTCGTTCACGTCTCCAATGTGGAAATCTTGTTTAGCTGGTTGCTGAGATTGCTGAAGTTGTTTGATTGCCCTATTACGTGCCCGAAAAGTTTGCTCTGGGTCTGAGAGTCCTTCAATTAGTTCTCCAGTCCTTGCAGATTTCCTAGGCATGCACCTGAGCACCCAGTTCAGCAATCGTCAAAATTTTCAATGTAAAGTGTGTAGAAAGAACCTGACTACACAAGAATCTTGTAGTTCTATCAATGGCAATTGATAATTCCGTTAATTTCTCGGCAACATCACCAAAATTGATTCACGCCCAAACAACGGTCGTAGTCAATATAATCCGGTCAATTAAGTCTAGAGTCGATCCCACAGTGAATTAACCTATCAACTACAACTTCCAAAACCCAATAACCCTTCTGAACCAGCTTCCCAACTTTTGAATATGTTTTTGTGGATGTTTTCTACTAACTAACTTTTGCAAGAAACTAAAGACTTGGAAGAAAGAATTGAATGTTGTGTAAAGAATGAAGAGAAAGGCGAAGGTATTGATTTCCTCTATTGATGGAATCCCTTATGTTTATGCTCATACAAATTGTCAATATTATTCTATCAATCATGAACGCTATTTTTACCGTAATTCTCTCCCGAGAAACTACAATAATTTAATAGTGTACTCTCCCGAGATACCCTAGCTAGCTTTTATTTGAACGGTTCACTTTAGATTGCACCCAAGGTTTTGTTATTCGTAACCCCACCTTTATGCCTACAATTATAGATTCCTCTAATATTCTAGGTGTGGTGTTGTTCAATATTTTACCTAAATATGCACTCTTTTCCAAGTTATGCACACTAAATCGGCACAGCTAATTGAGAGCTCTATCAATTAACTACAACAAGAACGAAATTGAACAAATTGAAATCCGGCTAATAAATTTGTAATCACATAACCTAGAAATTCATCACTCAATAGGTTCCATCAAAACCTTAGATAAAGAATTAGCTACTCATAATCAAAGAAACAAGATAGATAATTGAATTCATAATCAAAGATTCAATGTAAAAGAAAGAAAGATATTGAGGAGTTCTCTCTTACTAGTTTTCTTACAAAAGCAGTGAATAATACAATACTTGCCTCTCTTGGGCGAATCCTAATATTAAATATAGGGTTAAGGTTACATAATTCACGTCTTGACTATTTTGTCCCTCAAATTTTTGGTTTCCACCGCGGTCCGACCACGGTCGCGGTTGGATCACACAAAAATAGCCTTTCTAATTCTTCAGAGATTCCGGAGCCCTCTCTACCGCAGTTCCACCGCGGTTGCGGTTGGACAGCGGTAGAACAGTGCCGCGGATTCGTCCTTCATTTTTTAGCACAAATTTCAATTTTGTTCCACACTTGGCCTTTTCACCATCTTATGACTCCAAAACTGCCCCTTTAGTCTTCATTAGCTCATGTATACCTATAACACACCAAAAACACTAATAAAAGCATTTTGTCATCATAAACAATATTAAAACAACAATAAAACGTGATTATTTATGGCATAAATATAGTCAAATTCACCTATTATCACCTCACAAGCCGACTAAATGACAAATTTTTTCTTCAAATTATAGAGCTAACTAAAATTTGACAAAACTAATAAAACGGAAAATAATAACAAATATTTATCAACAACTTGCTTTTCTATTTCATTTCAAAACTTTTACTTCCAATTCGAGCTTACATCAACACATGATTTTTAGAATGTGTACCTAGTATTGAAAGAAATGGGAAGATGGGAAATTAATAGGGCGGTGAAAATACAGCAACAACAATAGTAACAACCAGCAATAGCTTCAACACCTCAATCAAGAAAATCCTAGCAATACAGAGAAAAAAATCAGTAAAAATAGAAAAGAAAAATATATTCTGGAATTTCTCTTTGTTTTGTCTTTCTAGGTTAGAACTCTGTTCAATTCTCAAAAGAAACTCTCAAAAATTAAATTTTTATCCGTGTATACTTCTGTATCCAGAGTGTATATCGAGTGTATATTACTCTCTTTTTTCCCTTATTTTTCTTCTCTTCCTATTTTTTCCTCTCTTTTCTCCACCTTCTTTCTTCATAAATATTCTCTTCTATTTATAGGCAAGAATTTCTAAAATTTTTAGATTTTTTTATTAAAAAGAAAATTATTTTTAATTTAAAGAAAACTCACTAATCTATGTTTTGCTCTCCCTATTTTCTTCCTTAATTTCCTTGCCCCCACTACTTTATGTTATGTGATTTTGATTATTTTTGGCTAAAAATCTGAAATTTTGTTTTGGGCAAAGGGATTTTGGGTTGGGTAAGTGTGCTTAGGTTTGGGCTTGTAACTTAATTTGCAAGATGGCCCCATCCAAAATGTTTTCTATTTTGTTCTTCTCAATTATTCAACTTCCTAATTAATAAAGCACAAATTACTAAGATTAATTTATAAAAACTAAAATTATCTTAAAATACTAATTAACTCATAATGATAATTGTCACCTAAATTTAAATGGTAATTAAAATACAATCATACAATTTGAACATTAAAGGCTAAAATGCAAAAGATGCCTATTTTTGTGATTTTCATTTTGTAAGATAAAATTAATTACTCCTAATTGTAGAATTAAATCCTAAATGCAAATGCAAAATATTTTTTTATTAATTTTACAAATAAACATGCACAAAAAAATGATACTAAATTCACAACAATTGCAAACAAACTAAAAATAATTATTTTATTTTGATTTTTTGGGGAGTAATCCTCATAGGGCAAAAATTACGTGCTTACAAGAGCAGCAATAATTATCATAAAATAAGAAATTTAATAGTTGCACGGCATCACCCTACGTGCTTTTACTCTCATCCTCTCCCAAACAATCATATAGAAGTGCACCGCATCACCCTTCGTGCTTTTACTTCATCCTCACCCAAACAATAAAATAAAAGTGCACGATATCACACTTCGTGCTTTTACTCTCATAACTCACATTCATGGCACGGAATGTTCCTTCGTGCATAATATAATTAACAATGGCACGGAATGTTCTTTCGTGCATAAATAGTTAAAATATGGCACAGAATGATCCTTTGTGGGAATATAATTAAAAAATGGCACGGAATGACCCTTCGTGCAATATCAGTCTTCCTCACCCAAACAACAGTCACAATCAACGGGCAAGAAGAATGAAATAAATAATAAGTATCATCCCGGCAAGGGACTACCAACAACACAATAAGGTCCCGGCAAGGGAACAATAACAAAAACTTCACAACCCGGCAAGGGCTCAATAATTTAACCATCCCTACAAGGGATTAATCACAATTTAGCTTAGGAGAATTCCACATTAATTCACAATATGTACCAACAACGACTCACGGTTATGCTAGACTCCGGTGTATAGACACTCATCACCACGCCTATACACTACACTCGATCATTTAGCAAATAGCAAGTTATTATACTCTAATCCTATTCCCTCAAGCTAGGATAGATCAACACTTACCTTAAAGCCTTGAAGCCCGCTTAACCTTCAACTATTGTTGTACCTCATAATTCAACCTCCAACTCGCTCGAATCTAAGCACAATTTGTTCAATTACTTTAATAAACACTATATGAATTGGTTTGAATGCATAAAAATATTTTTCCTAAAGTTTTACTCAAAATTTCCCAAAACGCCCCCGAGCCCACGCGGTCAAAACTTGAGGTTCGGACCGAAACCCGGTTCCCATTCCCTCACGAGTTCAAATATATAATTTATTTTGAAGTCGGACCTCGAATCGAGGTCTAACTCCCCAATTTATGAAAAACCTAGGTTCTACCCAAAAATATCAATTTCATCCATGAAAATCCTTGATTTCAAATGAAAAACATGTTTATTGATGTTAAAAGTTGAAAGAATTGAGTGAAAATTGACTTACAAGTGATTTGAGATGAAGTTAAAAATCGTCTATGGGGTTTTGGGTTTTGAAAGAATGGTGAAAAGTGGGTTTAAATCTGTTTAAGTATAAAATTGCACAGGTGCGGATATGGGAATTACGAATTTTAGTTTGCAATTGCGAATATGACAGGCTTGGGAAATTCGACACTTCGTTCTCATTTGCGAACATTGTGCAGAAGTGGGGCCTTCGCATTTGCGAAGAGGGCCTCGTATTTGCGATCCCTGCCCCTTCGCATTTGCGATGTGTTTTTCTTCGCATTTGTGATGCCTGCCAGGCTGCCCTTGGTTCGCATTTGCGATGAGGACTTCGCGATTGCTAAGTCGCATTTGGGAAATATATCTTCGCAATTGTGAAGATATCAGATGGGGAGAAATACCAGCTGTGCATAACCACAAAAATGCTCTCGTGACCTATCCAAAATTCACCCGAGCCCTCAGGGCTCTATACCAAACATGCACACAACCTCAAAAACATACTACGAACTTGCTCGCGCGATCAAATAGCCAATATAACATCGTTTACACAGAATCAAGCCTCAAAACTCATGATTTCTCTTTTTAAACTTTCAAACTTGGAACTCATATTCCAAAACACGTCAAACGACGTCCGATTTTGATCAAACTTTGCAGGAAGCGCTTAAACAATGTATAAGACTTGTACCGGGCATCGGAACAAAAATACGAGCCCGATACCATAGTCTTTTAATAAATTTTTATTTTCATTTTCTTTAATAATTCGAGAAAAATAATTTAACAGAAAAATTCTTTTACTCAGGTTCTAGACCTCGGATTTCGACTCCGGGCACATGCTCGAGTCCCATATTTTTCTGCGGACCTTTCGGGACAGTCCGATCTAGGGTCTGGGTCCATTTACCAAAAATATTGATCAAAGTCAACTATTATCATATTAATATCAAAATTCTTCAAACTTTTCACAGAATTCACATATTCTAACCAAAATATTTTCCGGCTACGCGCCCGAACTATGCACGAAAATTGAGGCAATATTAAATAAGGTTTTCAAGGCATCGGAATCATGGAACGGATGAGGAAAATAGGTGATGACCCTTTGGGTTGTCACATCCTCAACCTCTAAAACAACCTTTCATCCTCGAACGGATAAGAGAAAAAAGTACCTGAGTCGGGGAACAAATGTGGATAACGGCTCCGTATATCAGACTCAGACTCCTAGGTCGATGCCTCAGGAGGCTGACCTCTCCACTGAACACGCACAGAAGCAAAACTCTTCGACCTCAATTGTCGAACCTGCCGGTCTAGAATAACTACCGGCTCCTCCTCATAAGATAGATCCTTGTCCAACTGGACAGTACTGAAGTCTAACACATGGGTAGGATCATCGTGATACCTCCGAAGCATAGATACACGAAAAACTTGATGCACAGCTGATAAGATAGGTGGCAATGCAAGTCTATATGCCACCTCTCCCACTCGATCCAGAATCTCAAATGGACCAATGTACCTAGGGCTAAGCTTTCCCTTCTTTCCGAACCTCGTCACGCCCTTCATAGGCGACACCCAGAGCAATACTCGCTCGCCAACCATGAAATCTACATCTCGGACCTTACGTTCTGCATAACTCTTCTATCTGGATTGAGCTGAACGCAACCTCTCCTGAATAGTATTGACCTTATCTAAGGCATCCTGAACTAAGTCAGTACCCAACAATCGAGCCTCTCCCTGCTCAAACCATCCGACATTGCCTACCATACAATGCCTCATATGGAGCCATTTGAATGCTAGACTGGTAGCTATTATTGTAGGAAAACACTGCTAAGGGCAAAAATTGGTCCCACGAGCCTCAAAAATCAATGATGTAAGCTTGGAGCATATCCTCTAAAATTTGAATAGTCCGCTCAGACTGGCCGTCCGTTTGATGATGGAATGTTGTGCTCAGCTGAACCTGGGTGCCTAACTCCCGCCGGACCACTCTCCATAAGCGCGAGGTAAACTGCGTACCCTGATATGAGATAATAGATATCGGCACCCCATAAAGGCAAACAATCATGAATATAAATCTCCGCTAACCTCTCAGATGAATAGGAGACTACTATTGGAATGAAATGAGCTGACTTGGTCAGTCTATCAACAATAACCTAAAGAGCATCAAATTTCTTCCAAGTCAACGGAAGTCCAGTAATGAAGTCCATTGTAATCCGCTTCCATTTCCACTCGGGAATCTCAATTCTCTAGAACACACCACCAGGCCTCTAGTGCTCATATTTAACCTGATGACAATTTAAACACTGAGCGGCATACGCAACAATGTTCTTTTTCATCCTACGCCACCAATAATACTACCGCAAATCCTGATACATCTTCGCAGCGCCCGGGTGAATAGAATACCGAGAACTATGGAACTCCGCTAAGATCAACTCTCGAATCCCATTAATATTTGGCACACAAACTCGCCCGTGCAATCTCAGCACCATGTCATCATCTAAGGTTACCTTCGTAGCACCTCCTCGCTGCACAGTGTCTCTCAGGACAAACAAATGGGGATCATCGAACTGTCTCTCACGGCTACGCTCCAATAGAGAAGAACGAGCGACTGTGCAAGCCAACACTCTGCTAGGCTCAGAAATATCTAATCTCACGAATCAATTGGCAAAGTCCCGAACATCTAGAGCAATTGCTATCTAGCTAACCGGAATATAAGCGATACTACCCATGCCGGCAGACTTTCTACTTAACGCATCAGCCACCATATTAGCCTTACCTGGGTGATATAAGATAGTAACATCATAATCTTTCAGGAACTCTAACCATCTCCTCTGCCGCACATTTAACTCCTTTTGCTTGAACAAGTACTGAAGACTTTTGTGATTCGTGTATACCTCATATGCCACACCATATAGATAATGCCTCCAAATTTTCAAGGCATGAACAATCATTGCCAACTCTAGGTCATGAACCAGACAATTCTTCTCATGGATTTTCAACTGTCTCGAAGCATATGCAATAACCTTGCCATCCCGCATCAATATCGCTCCAAGCACAGTACGAGAAGCATCGCAATATACTATGTAAGGCCCTGAAACCATGGGCAAAATCAACACCGGTGCCATGGTCAGAGTTGTCTTGAGCTTCTGAAAGCTCGCCTCGCACTCATATGACCACTTGAACTGAGCACCCTTCCGGGTCAACCTAGTCATTGGGGCTGCAATTGAAGAAAACCCCTCTACAAACCGACGGTAGTAACCTGCTAACCCCAACAAACTTCGAATCTCGGTCACTGAAGCAGGTCGAGGCTAATTCTTGACTGCCTCAATCTTCTTTCGGTCCACTTGAATACCCTCTACTGATACAATATGACCTAGAAATGCAATCGAACTCAACTAGAACTCGCATTTTTAAACTTGGCATATAGCTAATTATCCTTTAGAGTCTGAAGAATCACTTTGAGGTATTGATCATGTTCTTCCTGATTGTGGGAGTACAACAGGATATCATCTATAAAGACTATCATGAACAAATCTAGATAAGGCCTGAACACTTGGTTTATCAACTCCATAAATGTTGTTGGGGCATTGGTCAACCTGAAAGACATGACTAAAGTTGTAGTACCCATACTAAGTGCGAAAAGCTATCTTAGGAATATCAGCAGCCCTAATATTCAGCTGATGGTAGCCAGACCTCAAGTCTATCTTTAAGATCACCCTTGCTCCTTGGAGCTGGTGAAATAAATCATCAATCCTCGGCAATGGATACTTATTCTTTATCGTCACTTTGTTTATGTTCTGGTAATCAATACACATCCGCATCGAACCATCCTTCTTCTTCACGAATAACACTAGCGTACCCTAAGGAGAAATGCTAGGCCTCATAAAGCTCTTCTCTAGCAAATCTTGTCCTTTAACTTTGGTGGGGCCATGCAATATTGTGAAATAGAAATAGGCTAATTTCCCGGTGCCAGATCAATACAGAAGTCAATATCCATGTCGGGTGGCATACCCTGTAGGTCTGAAGGGAAGACCTCGGGAAACTCCCGTACAATAGGAATCGAGTCAATAGAAGGAACCTCCGCACTGGAGTCACGAACATACGCCAAATAAGCTACGCACCCCTTCTCAACCATACGTCGAGCCTTAATGTATAAAATGACATTGCGGGTGGCGTGAGCTGGGGTCCCTCTGCACTCTAGTCGGGGTAATTCTGGCAAAGCCAAGGTCACTGCTTGGAACGACAATCTAGGATAGCATGATAGGGAAAAACCAATCCATCCTCAATATAACATCAAAGTCTACCATATCTAACAGTAATAAATCAACACGGGTCTCAAGACCCTTAAAACACAACCATGCACGAATGATGCACCCTGTCGACTACTATGGAGTCACCCACTGGCATAGACACATAAATAGGAATGTCCAAGGCATAGTTAGGCATGGCCAGGCATGGTGAAAAGTAGGAAGACACATATGAATATGTAGACCTAGGGTCAAATAGTACTGAAGCATCTCTATCGCAAACTAGAATGGTACCTGTAATCACAACATCTGACGCATCTACCTTTGGCCTGGCTGGCAAGGCATAAAATCATAGATCAGCATCACCTCCCTAAACTATGTCTCTGGGACGGTCATCCACCGGCTGACCTCTACCTCTAGCAGGACGGCCTCCACCTCTACGGTCCCAACCTCCACCTCTACGATCCCTACCCTCGCCCTTGGCTAGCTGGGTAGGCTATGGGTCAGCTGGGGCCTAAATCATGGGACAAGGACCCTGCTGCTAAGAACTGCATAATACTCGAGGGCAAAACCTGATAAGGTGACCGGGGTCACCGCAACCATAACAAGACCTCGACTGTTATGACTGCTGACCCTGACGGCCCGAATGACCTCCACGAACACTCTGAAGAGGATAAGCACTGATGGGATGCTGATCTGAATACTGCTCACAAAAACCACGATCATCTGAACCATACTGTGAGGCCTGGAAGACTAGCCTCTGTCATAAGAATCCCAGCCTTCAGATGAGGCACCACTGATCTGCCAGAATGACGAGCCCTCTTATCTGAAGCATGACTATATCCCCGAGTAACGACCATCTCCACTCTGCGGGGCGCATTAGCTGCCTTCTGAAAGGATATGTCACTACCCACTCTCAGAGCCATTTAAAGTTAGATTGGCTGAATAAACCCATCAATGAAGTTGCGGACCCTCTCCCGCTCTGAAGAGAGTATTACAACTACATGTCATGCCAAATCCACAAATCTAGTCTCATATTGAGTAACGGTCATGGAACCCTACTGAAGGCGCTCAAACTGCTTCCAGAGTGCATCCCGCTAAGTAACAGGGAGAAACTTCTCCAAGAATAGCTCTGCAAATTGGTCCCATGTCAAAGTTGAGGACCCTACTGGTCGAATTAAGCAGAAATCTCTCCACCAAGACTTGGCAGATCCTGCAAGCCTGTAAGTGCAAAAATCAACCCTGTTGGATTCCACTATTCCCATAGTCCTTAGAATCTCGTGGCAACTGAATAGGAAGTCCTGGGGATCCTCCGATGAAACATTGTTGAAGGTGGTGGTAAAAAGCTTGGAGACCCGATCAAGTCTCCATAGAGCATCAGAAGTCATGGCCGCTCCATCTCCGGCCTGAGCTGTAGTGCCTGTCTGAGCTGCCACTGCGGGCTGAACCACTAGGGCCTAAGCCTGGGTAGCTACTAGCTCCGAAGTACGTGCAATAGGAGTCTGAACCCCTCCTCCAGCCTGAAAAGCGGTTGGTGCAGCTGGTAGCAAGCCTGCTTTTGCGACACTGTCCATAAAACCTGCTATCCGAACCAGAGCCTCCTGAAGATCCGGGGTGAATATAACCTCTCCTAGGACCTGAGCTGAGCCCACTGGAGCTGGAACCTCCTCACCATTTTCAATATAAGGCTCCACCTCTGGAACTACTTCCTAGGGCTGAGCGCTGCCCTTACCACGGCCTCCGGCACGACCTCGGCCTCTGCTTTTTGCGGGCGCTGCCTGAGGCTCGGACTACTGATCAGCGAATGAGGAAGCGTGTGTTATCACCATTTGCAAAAGAATAGAGTAGAAATTATAATCAGCATTTTGAGGACACTAATCGTACGACAAGAAAGAACAAATGAGAGATTTTTCCTAACTCAATAGACTCTGAGGAACAAGTACAGACGTCTCCGTACCTACCCCTCAGACTCTACTAAGTTTGTTCATGAGTTGTGAGACCTATGTAACCTAGTGATCTGATATCAACTTGTCACGGCCCAGATTTTCCACCATCAGGATCGTGATGGCGCCTACTCGTGGTAGCTAGGAAATCCAATTTACTCACCATTTTTCCACTAATAAAAGTCATCCTGTTGTTAGTTTAATAACATAAATAATAATAATAATATTAACTACGGAATTCTACTTTCATAAATTCGAATATAAATGTGAAATACTCAACATAAATCCTCTACCCAAGATGTGGAGTCACTAACTTACGAACCACTAAGAATAAACTACATATAATGGTCTGAAAGATATATAACAGTTGTCTGTTTCGACACAATGAGACTACAGTATGAATAAAAAACATAAGAAAAGATGCCGGGCCTGCGGACGCCTGCAAGCTACCTCAGTCGTGTGGGTATGAAATCCTGCTATCGAACTACTGTTGCTGCTACTCAAAACCCATACTAGTGAAAAAACGCACAGAAGTGTAGTATCAGCACAACCGACCTTATGTGCTGGTAAGTGCCCGACCTATCCCGGTGAAGTGTGATAAGCCTAGGACCAGACACTCACATACACCTGTGCAGTTATATGTACATATGTACCACAAAACAACAGAAATACTGAACTAAACAAATAGAAAGGGAGGGAACATGCTACGGGGAGCACAATTGAGTATACATAATTCATCAATGAATTAGAAATAAAGCGCAACAATAATTATCACAAAATAAGAAATTTAATAGTTGCACGACATCACCCATCATGCTTTTACTCTCATCCTCTCCCATATAATCATATATAAGTGCACGGCAACACCCTTCGTGCTTTTACTCTCGTCCTCACCCAAACAATCAAATAAAAGTGCACGGCATCACACTTCGTGCTTTTACTCTCATAACTCACATTCATGGCACAGAATGTTCCTTCATGCATAATATAATTAACAATGGCACGAAATGTTCCTTTGTGCATAAATAGTTAAAACATAGCACAAAATGATTCTTTGTGCGAATATAATTAAAAATGGCAATGACCCTTCGTGCAATATCACTATTCCTCACCCAAACAACAGTCACAATCGACGGGCAAGAAGAATGAAATAAACAACAAGTACCATCCCGGCAAGGGAGTAACAATAACACAATAAGGTCCTGGAAAGGGAACAATAACAACAACGTTCACAACCTGGAAAAGGCTCAATAATTTAACCATCCTGGTAAGGAATTAATCATAATTTAGCTTAGGAGAATTCCACATTAGTTCACAACATGTACCAATAACAACTCACGGTCATACTAGACTCCGGTGTATAGACACTCGTCACCACGCCTATACACCGCACTCGATCATTTAGCAAATAGCAAGTTATTATACTCTAATCTTATTCCTTCAAGCTATGATAGATCAAACATTTACCTTAAAGCCTTGAAGTCTGCTTAACCTTCAACTATTTCTTTACCTCGTAATTCAACCTTCACTCGTTCAAATCTAATCACAATTTATTCAATTACTTCAATAAACACTATATGAATTGGTTTGAATGCATAAAAATAGTTTTCCCAAAGTTTTAATCAAAAATTCCCAAAATTCCCCCGGGCCCACATGGTCAAAACTCAGGGTTCGAACCAAAATCCGGTTACCCATTCCTTCATGATTTCAAATATATAATTTGTTTTGAATTCAGACCTCAAATCGAGGTCTAACTCCCCAATTTATGAAAAACCTAGGTTCTAACCAAAAACACCAATATCACCTATGAAAATCCTTGATTTCAAATGAAAAACATGTTTAATGATGTTAAACATTGAAAGAATTGAGTAAAAACTGACTTAAAAGTGATTTGAGATGAAGTTGCTCTTGAAAAATTGCCTATGGGGTTTTGGGTTTCGAGAGAATGGTGAAAAGTGGGTTTAAATTCATTTAAGTATAAAATTTCACAAGTGCGGATATGGGAATTGCGAATTTTAGTTCGCAATTGCGAAGATAACAGGCTTTGGAAATGAGACACTTCGTTCGCATTTGTGAACACTATGCAGAAGTGGGGCCTTCGCATTTGGGAAGAGGGCCTCACATTTGCGATCCCTGCCCCTTCACATTTACGATGTGTTTCTTCGTATTTGCGATTCCTGCCAGGCTGCCCTTGGTTCGCATTTGCGATGGTGACTTCGCAATTGCGAAGATATCGGCTGGGAGAAATACCACATGTGGAGAACTACAAAAATGCTCTCATGACCTATCCAAAATTCACCCGAGCCCTCGGGGCTCTAAACCAAACATGCACACAACCTCAAAAACATACCACGTACTTGCTTGCGCAATCAAATTGCCAATATAACATAGTTTACAATGAATCAAGCCTCAAAACTCATGATATCTCTTTTTAAACTTCATAAACTTTCAAACTTGGAACTCATAGTCCAAAACACGTCAAATGATGTCCAAAACACGGACTGCTTGGACAGTACTCTTGAGGGAAGTAGTGCATGTAGGAATTTTTGTTTATTTCTTTTCTCTTGTTTTAGGTAGAGTATCACCTCCCCCTTGGTTTTTCCTTTGGCCACGGTTCTTTTTCAAGGGTTATTATTAAATCGGGTTAGGTAGATTTTTCTTTTTTTTAGGATTAGTGGGTGAAGGCTAATATATAATCCCAAGTATGCACACTAGTAAAACTAAAATGAACTTGAGAGTGTATTATCTAAGCTTGATTGTAGATTCTATGATATGCCTTAAATTACATAGTGTAGCTTGCTTGAACATTGGTATGACTTTGTAGATGAACCTGATTCAGAATGAGTTGCATGTTAAGTGTGTGTGAGATTTTTACCTGCGTTATATGTTTATACATGATACCTAGAACTTGCCTTGTGTGTGCGCAAAGCGAAATAGAAGTTATTTAGTTATAGAGATGATAGAGACATTTCTTTGTGCAACCCATAAACCAAAATTGTGAATTCACTAGTACATAATATCTTAGTTAACCCCTTTGAGCCTTAAGACTATTTTTTGATAACCCTATAATGTTCACAAAATATATGTCATACATTGTTGTACCTTACCTCCTAGAAGCACTTGAATTGTAATGAACATGCAAAAGTAAAAGTGTGGGGTGAGGGAAAATCGAAAAAGGGAAATCAAGAATGAATGGTAGAATTGGTGAACTGGCAGTTGTACAGTAAATGCTTATGAAAAAATAAAAAGAGATGTATATATATAAATAAGGAAGCCAGTTGCACCCAAAAAAAAGTGAGATTAAAAGTGAATAAAAGGTGGAAGAATGGTTAGGGTGAGCATAATGAAAAGCTTAAAGGGAAGTTTGTGTAAAAGAAATGCTTAGGGAGGTTAGCCACTATAACCGAAAGTATCCTACCCGTTCCATAGCCTACATTACAACCCTTAAAAACCTCTTGATCTTTGACTAAATGGCTCGATTAGTGGAGTATTACACTAGGGGCAAGCTTATTGTGTGTCTGTGTACATATAAATGCTATTTACTGAGAGTGAGTGACATTTATATATATATATATATATATATATATATATATATATATATATATATATATATATATATATATATATATATATATATATATATATATATAAGTTCCATGTATAAATTGCATATGTGTAGGAACTTCTCTCAGTATGTTTGTTGTGAGGGCATGTAAATCAGGAAAAAAAGGATAAGTTTGCAAGTCTGTAATAGTAATTAGAGTAAGCAATGTTGTGTTTGGTATTGGAGTTTACAGTTGAGTAAGGATTGTGCATTACTTAGGTTAATCATGAATGATAGCTTATGTGACGTATTTTGGGGGATACATTGATAATATAGGCCTAAAAGTGTGATTAAAGTTGCTCGAGGACGAGCAAACGTTTAAGTGTGGGGTGTTGATATAGGTGCATTTTACTACATTTATACCCTAAATAATCATACTTTAATGTTGTTTTGATAATATATATGATGAAAAAATGCTCTTATCAGTGTTTTTCGTGTGTTATAGGTACACAATAGTTGAGGAAGGCTAAAAGAGCAATTTTGGAGTCAAAAGAAGGTGAAAAAGGCCATTTGTAAAAAAATCATGGAAAATACGCTTGAATAGCCCTGAAGAATCTGAGGCACTATTTGACCATGGTTCCACCGCGATCGTGGTAGAACCGTGGTAGATCAAGCATGCAGAAGTTTGCAAGGTTCAGAATGGGGTGTTGGCTGCGGTTCCACCACGACCGTGGTGAAACCGTGGCAGAAGGCGTAAAACTTAGGGACTAAAGTTTAAAAATGGGACTTTTAATACCTAAACCCTACATATATCATTAGGATTCGCCCAAAGGAGGCAAGTTTTGTATTATTGACTACTTTTGCAAGGAAACTAGTGTGAGAGAATTCTCTTAACATCTCTCTTTCTTTTATTTTGAATTCTTGATTATGAAATCTATTCTATCTTTTGCTTTTATAGTTATGAGTAGCTAATTTCTTATCTAAGGTTGTGATGGAACCTATTGGTTGATGAACTTTTGGTTTATGTGAATACAAATTGTTAGTTAAATTTCTATTTGTTCAACTTCGTTCTTGTTGTAGTTAATTGATAGGATCTACAATTAGATATGCCTATTTACTGTGCATAACTTGGAAAAGAGTGGATATTTAGGTTATTGTTGAACAACACCATACCTAGATTATTAGAGGAATCTATAATTGCGGGTTTAAAGGTGGGATTAGGAATAACGAAACCTTGGGTGCAATCTAAAGTGAACTGTGATAATTAAAGCAAGCTAGGGTAGCTCGGAAAAGTGCAATAGTAAATTATTGTAATTGCTCGGGAGAGAACTACAGTGAATTAATGTTCATGGTTGATAGAGAGGTATTGACAATTTGTATGAACATAAACAGAAGGGATTCCATCAATAGGGGAAATTATCACCTTAGTCTTTCTCATTATTATTTACAACACATTCAATTATTACTTCAATTAATTAGTTCTTTGCAAAAGTAGTAATTAGAAACCACTCAAAGAGATATTTGAATATTTGGGAAGCTCATTCAGAAGTTTTGTTGGGTTTTGAGGATTGTAATTGGTAGGTTAACTCTCTGAAGATTCGATCCCGTGTGTAATACTTGGGTATATTTGCTGCGACCGCATTGTCCTTTTTATAAGGCACAGTTGGGCGTGATCAAATTTTGGTGTCGTTGCTGGGGAGTTAACGGAATTATCAATTGCCATTGACAAAACTACAAGATTCTTGTGTAGTTAGATTTCTCTCTACACACTTTAAATTGAAAATTTTGACGATTGTTGAATTGGTTGCTCAGGTGCATGCCTAGAAAATCTGCAAGGACTGGAGAACTACTTGAAGGACTCTCACACCCAGATCAAACATTTCGGGCACTAAACATGGCAAACAAACAACTTCAACAATCTCAACAAACACTGAAACTAGACATTGACATGGGAGACGTAAATGATCCTAACTAGCAAGCTGGTTTGAATGTACGGGAAGAGGCGCAGGAGGCGCCTGAGTGTGCATTGTTCGACTAGGAACAACCAACAACTGATAACTTGGAAACTGCCACTATTGTGCAAACCATTCAAGCTGAATCATTCCAGATCACTAACAACATGCTACACTTGTTGCAAAATAAGGGACTATTTTCTGGAACTCAGGTTGAAGATCCACAACAACATCTGAAGAATTTCCTCTCTATATGCAAGACGCAGAGACAACCCAATGTGACACCAGAAGCAATCAGGCTATTGTTGTTTCCATTCTCAGTTACAATAGATGCACATGTATGGCTCAACTCACTTCCCATCAACTCTATAGCAACATGGGATGAGTTAGTCAAACAATTCCACAACAAGTTCCATCCACCTAACAAAACAACTCAACAAATTGATGAGATTGTAAGCTTCAAGCAAAAATCGATGGAGAAGCATGATACTTGGGGCAGATTTAAGAGTATGCTAGTCATGTATCCTTACCATGGGGGTTCCAAAACAGATGTTTGGTCAAATGTTTTATATGGGGCTCTCGGATAGCATGAAGAATATAGTTAATGCCTCAGTAGGTGGGGCTTTTTTGAGCAAGACCTGGAGAGAAGGCCAGAATTTACTAGACAAGATGGCTTAGAACTCAGGGTGGACAACAAGGAATGCTCCTATCACTCCAGTGGTACACTCTGTACCTCTAGACCCTTCCAACACTATGGCAGATAACATGGCCACTCTTTTGACACAGATTAGCATCCTGACAAAATGGGTGGAAGAATATGGGGTTAAGCAGCATGTATATATCGTAGATACCACCAATGGGGTTTAATGCACATCTTGCATTAGCCAACCCATAGGTAATACATGGGCTATAGATCAGGAACATCATCATCAGCATGAAGACATGAATTACATGGCAAATTATGGATGGCAGCGACAGGGAAAGCAGAATTGGGGTCAGCAGGCTCCACAACAGTACAGGGCCGCTCAGCCACTATACAATGTAGGAGGTATAAGGCCACCTAACAATATGGCTCCATATCCTAGACCTCAGGCTTTCAACAATCAGCAGCAGGGGTATCATCCACCTCCACCACAATATGGGGGTATACATGAAGATGGGTTTGCAAGGCTAGAAGCTATGATGTAGTAGGTTATTGGGTCCAATGCCAAAATCAATGAAAGAGTAGATGCACATGATGCAGCTATTAAGAATATCGAGGTGCAAGTGGGCCAGATTGCTATGACACTAAACAATTGTCCTCAATGGACATTACCCACAGACACTCGAACAAACCCAAAAGATCAAGTCCCAAAGCAGCTGATGGCAGTAAGTCTGAGAATTGGTAGAGATCTTGATGTTGAGTAGGACAAAACTAGAGGCAACTTGCAGGCTGAGACACTCATTCCAGTACCCATTGAACTGGATGAGTCCACAGGGTTGAATGAAGTTACAGTCCAGCCAGCAACTGAAAATATTAATGTGCAGCAGGAAACTGAGAAAGCAGCTGAACCAGTAGAACAGCCGGTTGGGGAACATGTAGTAGAGAAGGAAAAATCCCAAGTGATTGGGAAGAAGAGGCTTCCAGCCCTATTCCCTCAAAGGTTGGCCAAGCACTAGAAGGAGGAGCAATATAAGAAGTTCTTTGAAATACTCAAGCAAATCTAGGTAAACATCCCCTTAATTGAAGCATTCAAAGAGATACATGGGATTGCTAAAATGATGAAAGACTTGATGTCGCAGAAATTTGATTTTCAAGACTTGGCCACAATTACTCATACTCAGACATGTAGTGCAGTGGTATCCAGACCCATACCTGAGAAGTTATCTGACCCAGGTAGCTTTACTATTCAGTGCACTATAGGAAACTTTGCCTTTACTCACTACTGAAAAATTGGTCTATGGAAACGATTGGAAAACCGTTCTAGTAGGTAGATAAACCATTGTCGTAGTGCTATTAGAACGGTTTGCAGACCGTCACATCCGCTCGCGTGCCAATAGAGCTGTAGGAACGATTTTTGGAACGGTTTTCATCTCCGTTGCTATAGATATGTCTTTCACAATGGTTTTCCCTTAACTCTATTGGAACGATTATTCCTTCCAATTGGGATGGTTTCAAACCGTTACTATAATATGTATGCAACGGTTCATAACCGTTACCATATTATCTAATGCAACACTTTCGTAAGCTATTGTTACGGTTATTTATATATATAGCAAAGGTCTCTTAAAGCTATTGTAATGGTTGTTTTTGTGTTGCTACGATTTTAAGTACCTAGTGGAATGGTTTAGAGGGCATTTTGGAATGGTTTACCGGATCTATTGGAACGGCTTAATGAATCCATTGGAACGGTTTACATTCTAATGGAACGCCATTTGTGTCTTATTGCAATGGTTCTGGTAGGCTATAGTAACAGTTTATTTAAAATAGAAATATAGCTCGTGTTCCAAATATATATATATATATATATATATATATATATATATATATATATATATATATATATATATATATATATATATATATATATATATATCACAAAATGAAGCTATTAATAATATAACTCGTCCAAAAAGCTAATAAAATCCATAAAAGCAAATGTTCTACCCCAAGTGCATAAGTTTAATACATTTCAAGATAGCAAGTTTCAAAATGATACAACAAAAGATTCCTAGAACATTCATCTATAGCAATTAAAAATTCATCTTAAGTAAGGTCTAGATCTTCATTGCCTTCATCTTCTATTTCTTGATCTACTTCACCTACAAAAGAGGATAAATAAAGTCATTACCTTTCATCTTGAATGCCTAGACTAAATAAATTGATCAAACAAGAAAAAGAAAATAATGGACATACAAGATGCTAGTCATGAGCGTAAATCTTCTACAACAACACATTATCAAGATCCAAATTTGGACATTAGATGTACACATTATCGTAAATTTCCTGTATTTAACAAAAAATTGTAGCTATTTAGACATAAGTATCCCATAAAAGCCCAAGAATAATCTATGGTTCATCTCAAGAGGGTGGGTGAAGGAAAAACAAAGATGAGGGAGGAAGGTAAGACAAACGTTCAGTTATAGCAGACTCATTAAAAAAAAGGTTTGATTATCGCAGAAGAAGAACACTTCCAGCCGTCTAGAAGCTCTCAGTTAAGATCTTGATTTCTTAGTGGCTGATAGGGAGGGAAATGTTTAGAATAATAGCTGGTGATCTACTTGGGTATGAGGAATAGTACCGTGATACGAATAGGTAAATGTAGTATAAGGACACTGATAAAAAAGAAAAATATAGAAGTAAAAGCATGGAAAATTGCCAAGACAAGAAACTAGATAAAGTTGTCCCATAAAACAAATGAGGAACAACATGTTGAAGTGCTTTAAACCTCTTTGCACACCATGCAGGGAGGAGATGCTTTGACCTTTTTTGGATAATAAGATGGTTCAAAGCTAGTTTTAGAAAAAAAATTATGGTAGAATTATTTCAGGATTGGTTGTAGAAATGCTTTTGGCGGTTCTTGGTTGAATAGTTTCAGGATTGCATAAAAGCTTTTCTCAAAATTTGCAGCATTTTGTTTCTTTTCTTTACTTTTTTTTTTGTCTTTTTGCTTGACATAAAATATCCCAATTGCCAGGAAAGGAAACATATTTAGGTGTAACTGAATCGTTGCCATTCTAGTGTTATTGTAGTTAAGACTTAGGAGACATCAGATGTCTGATTTGGTGATGAGATTTTTGTGACAATCTCTTTCCAACTGCTTGTAGATTGTTTTAGAACTCAATTAACTTCATACGTCTATTTGCATGTTTTAATATTTTATGCGGAAATTGAATTGCTAATTGAATCAGCCAACTATTTGCTAGCTAGTTCTCATTCAAGTTTAGATTTGTCTTTGATACTTATGCTTGCAGAGGTGCAAATATGGGAAACTTAGGAATTAAAAATTAAAAGATGACACTGGACCATAAATAGTTGAGCACGAGCATTGTACCTTTTCTCCAACTGCATCCTGTATGAGTAACATATTGCTGCTTATTCCTATGATTATTTTCCCACTATTTAGATCTGTATCAAACGCCCCAATGTCCTGTTTGAGAAAAGCACTCAGAAATTCCAGTCTTAAACGCGCTACTTGTCTTTGACTAGCGTACATCCAACATCCTATCTGTGCATCATACATGTGAACTTAGGGTAACATTAGCATACATCAGTTTCTATATTTCAGATGCCGTAAAATAATCTGTGTGATTTTAATAAGAAACTATTGTCCTTTTTCCTAGCTCTTTTGTGTTTTGTTTGATTAATAGCATGCTGTTATCACTTATCAGCATAGGTATTTGTGCATGTGTGTGTTTGTGAGTGAGCTTGGCGAAGAGCTGCTTTGAGCCTTGCTAGTGGAAATGTTGACTATAATGAGATTACCTAGTATTCCAGCATCCTATCTCTGCATCATACATGTGAACGTAGGGTAACATTAGCATACATCAGTTTCTATATTTCAGATGCCGTCAAATAATCTGTGTGATTTTAATAAGAAACTATTGTCCGTTTCCTATCTCTTTTATGTTTTGTTTGATTAATAGCATGCTGTTATCACTTATCAGCATATGTATTTGTGCATGTGTGTGTTTGTGAGTGAGCTTGGCGAAGAGCTGCTTTGATCCTTGCTAGTGGAAATGTTGACTATAACACTACTTTCACTCTCTTTCTCAACACATAATGGTAACACAAATTTGGTGCACTTCCCATAAAATTTGTTGCAAGTTTAGACATTTTGAAGACCACTGTAAAATGTATAATAAAGAGAAACATCAAAGAGAATGTTCAACTAATTAAAGGAATCATCTAACTTACCTGATTCCTGCAATTCTCACCACAATGACAATATCTTGGTGTACATTCAAGCATCCTTCTCCACATGCACTTTCAGGATCACTGGCATTATACTGGCACTCACAAATAGCGATATCCTCTTATTTCAGCTTCTTATGTCTGTAAGACAATAGAACATTCCACATTAAAATTGACTTCCCACAACACTAGGTTTATCACCAAGTAGAAACGCAAAACCTATTTATATATATATTTGATAAAGAAGATACAGATATGGTGTGTGTGTGTATGTAGGCACCATAGCGAGCCAAAAGCTAATTGAGAAGCAGAACAATGGCTTTCTGAGATGCCTGGGTTTTTACTGTTAGATCCTCTCTAAAACTATACATAGTAAAACAGACAACAATTAACGAGCCATAATACATGGTACCTGAAAGAGGCATCACATTTCTAGGCCAATGCTGTCTGAAGAGGATCTTATTTATATTTCAATGTCCTCTATGAATATAACTGGTGATTTTAGACACGAATCATACAATGACAAAAATGACATAAAAGACATGTCATATTGGCAGTAGAAGGGGCAAACATGACACCAAAGACCATTAAAACACCTCCCATGATTTTGACATAACAGCCTATAATTGCAAAGTCCATAAAAGGGCAATTTACAATGAAAACCAACCATAGTGCAGTAAGATCAGTTGAAGCATAGTTGAAACCACCATCCCTCTAAACAACGATAAGAGGTATTTTTTTCCCTTCAATAAAGATAACACGAGCTCCTTCACTTTCATGAATTAATCCCTTATTGTTAAGCAAATCTAACACCTTGGGAATGTATGGATTGTAAAAGTTTTCACCCTTTTCCTCTAAGTGAACTCCAAGTCTTTCGTAAACCCTTTGAAATTCTTCTCTGCTAATTTCACAAATCTTTGTCCATGCCTTCCTTTACTTTTCCTCCCCTCCCTGTAGATTAATTTCTGAGAACACAAATTACTTGTGATCTTCAAACAGAGCTAAAGGCACGATTTTTTTATTTGAGAAGTAATATCTCAACGCACATTTTTTCTACATTTTTTCAAATATTTTTTAGATTCCGAAAAGCAAACACAATATAGGTTAGCAAAAGCAGCAAACATAATATAACTCACAGAATCTAGGCAAGAGTGCCGATGAGGCTGTTGCTGAAGCTACAGAATCAAGAATCGCTATTATAACTATCCAGATGGAGGATAGAACAGTATGTTAATACAAGTGACTACATATGCTACTATTATAACTATCCAGATGGAGGACAGAATAGTATGTTCTATGGTAATAAAGATAAAGAAGCAAAACCTGGAAACATGCAAACTGTAGTAAAGCTTTTTGTTCTATGCAGTAAAACTGGACAGAACTGGACTATGCAGTAAATGGAGTTCTCTAGAAACAGAACTGGACTAGTCATTTTATTGTATTGGCAATGACAAATGAACCAGATCCATAATGACCATTTAGTTTCTCTAGCTAAAATACTTGCCATTTTATTTTCTTACTTATTAGTATGAGATCATCAAGAAAGGAAAAACAAGAAATGAAACATTTATGTATTTCTACCTTCAGATCTTCCACGAAAGAGGGGAATCCACCAATGGCCATAAAAGTGATAAATGAAGCCACAAACATAAGCATGTTACCTCTTGCCTGTGTTCACCATGTAAAGTATTATAAATACTGTAATTTGGTAGGAAACACTAGCTGCAAGTATACTTCTCAATTACCTGAACTGAAGCATTAGAAAATTCAACATCATAGTAGATGGTACCGAGACCTATAGTGTAACGACCCAACCGGTCGTTTTGAGATACGGCGCGTCATTCAGCAGTTTGAGGCCATGAGCAACTTCATCTCAAGTATATTGACTTGTGTGTATGGTCAGAATTAAAATTCAAGAAGTTTGGAGTCAAATTTAAATGAAAATTCTTATTTCCAAAGCTTAAAACTGAAGAAATGAACTAGGATTGGAATTTTGAGTATACGACTTCGGAATTTAGATTTGAAGGTTCCAACAGGTTCATATGATGATTTCGGACTTGGGCGTATGCCTGGATCGGGTTTTGGATAACCTGGGAGCGTTTTGGCGCATATTATGGAAGATAGCATTTTAGAAGAAATTGCATCAATTTGGCTTAAAATGCATTTTAGTGTTATTAATGTCTGTTTGGGATTCCGAGACTGGGAGTAGCTCCGTATGGTTATTCTGGATTTGGGAGCGCGATCGGAAGTGAATTCGGAGGTCCGTGGGTCATTTTGGAGTCGTTTGGCGAAAGATAGAAAATTGAAGGTTTTTGAGAAAATTTGACCGGAAGTGGAAATTTTGATATCGGACTCAAAATGCAAATCTTATGGTTCGGATAGCTTCGTTAGGTGATTTGGGACTTAGGAGTGTGTCCGGAATATTTTTGTGATGACCGGTGTAGAATTAAGCTTGAATTGGCAAGGTTAGTATTTTTGGCGAATCCGAACGATAGGTGAGATTTTGATCCGGGGGTCGGAATGGAATTCCGATAATTTCTTTAGCTTTGTTATGTGATTTTGGATATGTCTGCAAATTTTCAGGTCATTCGGATGTCGTTTGGTCGGGTTTGTGATTGAATGTTGATTTCGAAAGTTTAGATGAAAACTTAGGCTTGAATCCGCTATAATTCGATGTTTTCCGTGTTTAAGGACATGTTTTTATGATTGGAACAAGTTTGAATAACGTTATAGGATGTATTGGTATTTTTGATTGAGGTCCCGGGGCCTCGGGGTGATTTCGGATGGCTAACGGGAATTTTTGAGTTGAAAAATGCAGCAGAAAAATTGCGGAGAAATTTTGTTCTATGCGATCGCAATGCTCTGATGCGATCGCATAGTGTTAGCTACAGTACCCAGGATTTTGTTCTATGCAATCGCATAGTGTTAGCTACAGTGTTAGCTACAGTGCCCGGAAATTTTGTTCTATGCGATCGCAATGCTCTGATGCGATCGCATAGTGTTAGCTACAGTACCCAGGATTTTGTTCTATGCAATCGCATAGGCTTAGCTACAGTGCCCGGCAAATTTGTTCTATGCGATCGCAATGCTCTAATGCGATCGCATAGTGTTAGCTACAGTACCCTGACAGAATGTTAAAAACATTTCAATCGCGAAACCAACTCATTTTCCACCATTTTTGGTCATTCTTGAGAGCTTTTGGACGGGAATTGAAGGGATTTCGATGGGGAATCGTTGGAGGTAAGTTTTATGAGTTAAATACATGTTTTTATACAAGAATCATCCATGGAATTCATGAATTTATAGCTAAAAAATCAAGAAAATAGGGCTTGGAGCAAAAACCTTAAATTTGGGATTTGAAGGACCATTTGTGGTCCGAATTGGGAGTTCTTGGTATGTACGGACTCGTGGCGAGACGAAGATTCCGAAAATCTGAATTTCAGAATTTTTCGTGACGTGGGCCCCGGGCTCGGGTTTTGCGAATTTCGTGATTTTGAGTATTTTTCGAGTTCTTTCGATTGGGTCTTATGTTTATATATCGTGGTTGTTATTTAGTAATTGACCGTGAATGAATATGATTTATGTCCCATTAGCATATTATGATGTATTACTTATGATTTTGGATAGATTGGACCTGTGGAGGCCGACATTCGTGGAAAGAGAGAGTTGTCTCTTAGCGGTTTTGTACCGGAATCGAGGTAAGTGGCTTGTCTAACCTCGTGTGGGGGAATTTTCACCCCTAGGATATTATGTGATAGTTTAAATGCCTTGTACGCGAGGTGACGGGTGTGTACATGCGCTGGTTGTTGAACACGTACTTTATTTAAAATGTTCGATGAGCGATATTTCTGTCTTTGGCTGTTAATTTGATATTTTTACCCGGTAGTGGTTAGAAGAGCATGATTAGGTAGCACTTAGTTGTTTAGTTGCCTAATTGCCTTATTTGAACTCCTTGTTAATTATTGGTACTATTTTTCGGTGAAGTTATAGTTAAGCATAATTATTCTCTCTGTGGATTCCTTTATTGGTTGTGCTTGTGGACTGCGGGTTCGATTCCCGGAGACCCAGGGCTGTGGGTTCGATTCCCAGAGACCCGGTGTGATATTGGTAGGGACTACGGGTTCGATTCCCGAGATCCTGAGTTATTGGTAGGGACTACGGGTTCGATTCCCGAGATCCTGAGTTATTGGTAGGGACTACGGGTTCGATTCCCGAGATCCCGAGTTATTGGTAGGGACTACGGGTTCGATTCCCGAGATCCCGAGTTATTGGTAGGGACTACGGGTTCGATTCCCGAGATCCTGAGTTATTGGTAGGGACTACGGGTTCGATTCCCGGAGATCCCGAGTTATTGATTATTTATTGAGACATGGGCTGCGGGTTCGATTCCCGGAGACCCAGAGGTACTGTCAATGGGACTGTGGGTTCGATTCCCACAGGTCCTGGACTGGTTTTATTGAGTTGACTATTTGTTGTTAGCTTAATTATAGACGATTGCGGTAATCATTTATTGTTGTTAATTTCGGAAATTATTATCATTTAAACTGCTTATTATTGTTATTATCATTATATTATTGTTTCTCAGTAGGGCCCTGACCTTCCTCGTCACTACTCCATCGAGGTTAGGCTTGGCACTTACTGAGTACCGCCGTGGTGTACTCATGCTACTCTTCTGCACACTTTTTGTTGTGCAGATCCAGGTACATCAGAGCAAGCCCGTGCTAGGTGATTCCGCAGCTTTCTGGGAGACCTCGAGGTATGATCTGCTACGTCCGCGGATCCAGAGGCTTTCCTTCTGTTCTAATAGTACTAGTTGGCATTTTTCCTTCATTCCGTTGTTAGACACTCTTTATACATAGAGCCACAGTTGTATATTCTCTTTTAGTCTGTGTTACCGTGGGGTTCCGGAACTTGGTAGTGTTTTATTTACTGTGTGACGGATGTATGTGCCAAGCGGCATGAATTACATATCTTTTTATGCTATTTTTTCGTTGTTTCTTATTTAGATGTTTATAACTTGTATATTTCGCAACGTGTTAGGCTTACCTAGTCGTGGGGACTGGGTGCCATCACGACATGTTCACAATTGGTGAACTAGGGTCGTGACAGGCTCGTGCGTTGAGGAGCATCTAGGTTCGTAGGAGTCACGGGACACAGACCGGTTACTTAGATTCTCGCTGATCGATACGGAGATGTCTGTATTTATCTACGAGGGGCTATGTAACTGTTTAGGAAACTCTTCAATTCTTTGAATTCCTTATCGTGCGCCATTTATTCAGTTGGAGCCTATGTCATATGTTCTTTTGCATCCACTCGTGTATTGAAATTGGACACTCGGTATCAAGTAAGCGCCGACGGTTCGTGATGCTGCAGAGGGATTTCAAGGGAGTCAAGAATTTACTCAACTATTGTTACAGTGTGTCATCCATATCGATAATGCAAGAAATTGAGAGATCTTCAATTGTGCACATGGGGGTGCACTAGGTTCTGACATTCGGTTGATAAGTACGGTCTTGAGAAGGTTTACTTAACTGCCTAATCGTCACAGTAATGGTAGAATCACAAGGTGGATGTAGATCTAAAGATAGTTAGTGGTAATAAAGACTATATGGTTCATATGAGATATCTATTTAGCGAAGGATTCAGCCATCAGAGATACTGGGGGAAAGAGTGTAACTATCTTAAGAAGGACATGTACCAAACGAATGTCTTTGGTTGTCTTATGAGGAAGATGTACAAATGATAAAGGCTATTGTCATGGATTAGCAAGATGTATCTTAAGGCTTCGTGCCAAGTGAAAGGATTTCACTATCAACGATCAAATTATGGGTCATGTGTCATATCAGATTTGGCCTGCGATGTATTTAGGTGCTACTCAAAGAGTTCTTGAAAACTTGCGGATGGGCAAGAGTTGAGGCTCGTATGGTATGATGTTGGGACTTTTGATGTTCCTGTGTCCCTAATAAACTCTACATTTCATTATCAGCAGGGAAAAGCTTCGACAAAGGCTACATGGTGATTCGTAGGCGTGTGAGAATCACAGTATGTTTTAAGATGTCGTTGGTAAAGAATGCTCGGTGCATGGAGCGGGATGAATGTTTGGTTGTATTGGAATGAGGTCATACCCTATCTTGTCAGAGTGCTAATAGAGCACAGGTGGTTATCTTCGTTGGATCAAGTGAGTTGCAGTTGAATAATAGTAAATGACTTGAGAGAATGGTTCTAATGTGTTCGAGAGTCGTGTAATAGTGGCTTCGGGCTAAGTGGGAGAGTCCCACCGCTTACGATTGGGTCGCATGGTTAATTACCTATGTGAATTCTGGATACTAGCGTATTATTGTGTTATTGCAACCACGGAAAAAGGGTCATGAGTGGTAATTTGAGTATATAAATTGTTGAATGCATGTTATGGTTAGCCTTACTGGCTCGTGTTCAAACTTGAGGAAAGATTCATGATTTATACCTCGTATAGGTGCAGGCTTCGCGGGAAATTTTTCCGCTGGGGGCTTTATCGAGAGGGTATTCATATGTAATAAAATTCAGTAGAGTTGATTGCGTACTCGGGCAAGTCAGGGCCGGATGGTTCTCAATAGCGGTCCTAGTGAATTCAAGAGGTAAAGTGTGGTGTTTGATAATTTTGAGTCTATAATGTACAGTTGAGGCTCAAGCCTTTGAATCAACTTATGAAGAAAAGCACAAAAACAATCTATGATGTTTTGACTTGTGGTGTAGCATTTGAGAGGCGTGAAATGATAGTCATTCTTGAGATAGCATGGCCTCATGATTTAAGGTCACTCAGGGTAAGTCGGTTGGAATAAGTTAGGTATTGAAGGAAGATATTAACATTTCTAAGGCAAACAAGGATAACCTGGAAGGAAGTAGATTGATCAACCATAGTTGAGTTGGCGTATTGGTGTCAATGATCGGTTCATGCAACGTGATCGAATTATGCATGTGATTTGTGGCGGTGCATTTGAGACTTGTCGGCCGCAGTGATTGATGTTATTCTTAAGTATTCTTCTGTTAGGGCCTGTTATGAGTAGGCGGACCTCGGAAAGGGTTATGGTGGCTTAGACCACTACTTAGAGATTGGCATATTCAACGGTTATGAGAACTCGCCATGTGTTGCTATAGTTCTCCTGAAATGAGTTAAATGGAAGGTCTTATGTGACGAAGTATTAGCCTATTGTCAGTTCTAGAGCTATGATGGAAATTGCGTCTATCGTATATCGGCACGTGAGGTGCAGTGAGTAGTATGAAATTTGAAGTAAGGACCAAGGTCACAGTTTGGTCAATGTATGTGATATAAAGAGCTCGGATGAGCAGGAAAGGAGTTTCAATGTTTTGAGTAAGATGGGTATTAACATCTGTATCATTTGAGATCGGTGTTCTATGAGAAAGGCTTTGCATCCCGGTTAGGGACTCCTGATCGCTTTTCAGTGTTAGTACAGCCGGTGGGTTGAATGTGCAGACCCGTTTAATTATTCGGAAGATGGTGGGAGCTTGACCCAAGAAGATTGTATAGGTGTGACTTGTAGTCACTTGATTGATTAGAAATTTAAACCAAGTATGAGGATTTTGGTAATATCATTCATTTGAGAATTTATACCTGGAGGGCACTCTGCTTATTGGGTTATAGACCTGTGAAATACTATTGACTTAGCTTGGCACGACCAGGATAGACTTAAGGTCGGTGCATAGATTTAAATGTGGAAGTGAGCCTTGCGTCAGGCCGGTTATGTTTCTTCCAGAAATGCGCCCTTTATGGAGGGATAGTCGCGGTCTTATTTCGCGGTTAGTTAACTCATGTAAAGATATATTGCACCATATGAGTGTGAGACGGCTTGGTAAGCTCCTTATGTGTTGAGGTTCCGCTCAGCGGTGATGTTATATGAGCATGATGGCTCTTGAGACTCAGATCATATATCGCACCTCAGTTGTGCTTGAGTTTGTAGCCTATGGCGCTATGTATTTCCTTGTGACTGATATCATGCACCTTTGTGTGCTTATGATCGATATTCAGTATTTTGATGTGATGAGCTATTCAGCTCGACATATGATTCCTTGTGTGAGTCTATATTGTTGGGATCGGGTGGCACGCCGCCATGGTTATATTGTTGGGATCGGGTGGCACGCCGCCATGATTATATTGTTGGGATCGGGTGGCACGCCGCCATAGTTATATTGTTGGGATCGGGTTGCACGCCGCAACAACGTGATGTTTATTTCAGTGTCTATAATTGCTTTTAGGTGTTCTGTTTCCTATTTTCTGAGGAGGTCCATGTTAATGTGAGAGTTGGATAGTTCTCTCTAGTGTCCGCCTTCCTTTTGTTTCACGTACGAATTAGTGGCCTAATGACACATTGTGTCATCTTGTACGACTTTTGATTATGTTTGAGGTGGCTTATCGCCTGAGCAGATCGTATTGGGTGAGATGAGATTATGGGATTTGGGGTCGGTGCAAACTGATTTTATGAAGTATATTATAGAGGAAAATAACATTCTCTGGTTTAGGACAAGGTAATGAATCTTGTTAGAAGTATAGACTGAATGATTTGTTGACTTGGCAACTAAATATGAATTCCTGCACATCCCTTCCGTTGTATCGGTGTTGTAAAAGCTAGAGCAAGACCCATGGAGGTCATGAGATGCAATAAGAGCATCAGATTTGTGGAATTTCGACTATTATATTTGAAGAAAATTATTGTGTTCTCATAAGTAAAGTGATGCAAAGTGTGAATTCAACAAAGTTATGCAGTCATGTATGGGTACAGCTAGCGTGTGAAGAATGATATTGTGGTCGTATGATGGAAACATGCTAGGCAGGAAATTTCGGATGTTGGAATTGGGTCTAATGGCTTATTTACTCGAATAAAGGAGTATGTCTATAGAGTTATCGAGCTAATGTGCTCAAATGAGTTGCGGAAGCACAAGAAGTTGCATGATATGTTAAACCAGTAATTTCAGACTACTTCAGTGTAGTTCTTAGCACGTTCGAGGACGAACGTATGTTTAAGTGGGGGAGATTGTAACGACCCAACCGGTCGTTTTGAGATACGGCGCGTCATTCAGCAGTTTGAGGCCATGAGCAACTTCATCTCAAGTATATTGACTTGTGTGTATGGTCAGAATTAAAATTCAAGAAGTTTGGAGTCAAATTTAAATGAAAATTCTTATTTCCAAAGCTTAAAACTGAAGAAATGAACTAGGATTGAAATTTTGAGTATACGACCTCGAAATTTAGATTTGAAGGTTCCAACAGGTTCATATGATGATTTCGGACTTGGGCGTATGCCTGGATCGGGTTTTGGATAACCCGGGAGAGTTTTGGCGCATATTATGGAAGATAGCATTTTAGAAGAAATTACATCAATTTGGCTTAAAATGCATTTTAGTGTTATTAATGTCTGTTTGGGATTCCGAGACTGGGAGTAGCTCCGTATGGTTATTCTGGATTTGGGAGCGCGATCGGAAGTGAATTCGGAGGTCCGTGGGTCATTTTGGAGTCGTTTGGCGAAAGATAGAAAATTGAAGGTTTTTGAGAAAATTTGACCGGAAGTGGAAATTTTGATATCGGACTCAAAATGCAAATCTTATGGTTCGGATAGCTTCGTTAGGTGATTTGGGACTTAGGAGTGTGTCCGGAATATTTTTGTGATGACCGGTGTAGAATTAAGCTTGAATTGGCAAGGTTAGTATTTTTGGCGAATCCGAACGATAGGTGAGATTTTGATCCGGGGTTCGGAATGGAATTCCGATAATTTCTGCAGCTTCGTTATGTGATTTTGGATATGTCTGCAAATTTTCAGGTCATTCGGATGTCGTTTGGTCGGGTTTGTGATTGAATGTTGATTTCGAAAGTTTAGATGAAAACTTAGGCTTGAATCCGCTATAATTCGATGTTTTCCGTGTTTAAGGACATGTTTTTATGATTGGAACAAGTTTGAATAACGTTATAGGATGTATTGGTATTTTTGATTGAGGTCCCGGGGGCCTCGGGGTGATTTCGGATGGCTAACGGGAATTTTTGAGTTGAAAAATGCAGCAGAAAAATTGCAGAGAAATTTTGTTCGATGCGATCGCATAGTGTTAGCTACAGTACCCAGGATTTTGTTCTATGCGATCGCAATGCTCTGATGCGATCGCATAGTGTTAGCTACAGTACCCGGGATTTTGTTCTATGCAATCGCATAGGCTTAGCTACAGTGCCCGACAAATTTGTTCTATGCGATCGCAATGCTCTAATGCGATCGCATAGTGTTAGCTACAGTATCCGGACAGAATGTTAAAAACATTTCAGTCGCGAAACCAACTCATTTTCCACCATTTTTGGTCATTCTTGAGAGCTTTTGGACGGGAATTGAAGGGATTTCGACGGGGAATCGTTGGAGGTAAGTTTTATGAGTTAAATACATGTTTTTATACAAGAATCATCCATGGAATTCATGAATTTATAGCTAAAAATCAAGAAAATAGGGCTTGGAGCAAAAACCTTAAATTTGGGATTTGAAGGACCATTTGTGGTCCGAATTGGGAGTTCTTGGTATGTACGGACTCGTGGCGAGACGAGGATTCCGAAAATCTGAATTTCAGAATTTTTCGTGACTTGGGCCCCGGGCTCGGGTTTTGCGAATTTCGTGATTTTGAGTATTTTTCGAGTTCTTTCGATTGGGTCTTATGTTTATATATCGTGGTTGTTATTTAGTAATTGACCGTGAATGAATATGATTTATGTCCCATTAGCATATTATGATGTATTACTTATGATTTTGGATAGATTGGACCTGTGGAGGCCGACATTCGTGGAAAGAGAGTTGTTTCTTAGCGGTTTTGTATCGGAATCGAGGTAAGTGGCTTGTCTAACCTCGTGTGGGGGAATTTTCACCCCTAGGATATTATGTGATAGTTTAAATGCCTTGTACGCGAGGTGACGGGCGTGTACATGCGCTGGTTGTTGAACACGTACTTTATTTAAAATGTTCGATGAGCGATATTTCTGTCTTTGGTTGTTAATTTGATATTTTTACCCGGTAGTGGTTAGAAGAGCATGATTAGGTAGCACTTAGCTGTTTAGTTGCCTAATTGCCTTATTTGAACTCCTTGTTAATTATTGGTACTATTTTTCGGTGAAGTTATAGTTAAGCATAATTATTCTCTCTGTGGATTCCTTTATTGGCTGTGCTTGTGGACTGCGGGTTCGATTCCCGGAGACCCAGGGCTGTGGGTTCGATTCCCAGAGACCCGGCGTGATATTGGTAGGGACTACGGGTTCGATTCCCGAGATCCTGAGTTATTGGTAGGGACTACGGGTTCGATTCCCGGAGATCCTGAGATTTATTGAAATGTGGACTACGGGTTCGATTCCCGGAGATCCTGAGATTTATTGAGATGTGGACTACGGGTTCGATTCCCGAGATCCTAAGTTATTGGTAGGGACTACGGGTTTGATTCCCGAGATCCCGAGTTATTGGTAGGGACTACGGGTTCGATTCCCGGAGATCCTGAGTTATTGATTATTTATTGAGACATGGGCTGCGGGTTCGATTCCCGGAGACCCAGAGGTACTGTCAATGGGACTGTGGGTTCGATTCCCACAGGTCCTGGACTGGTTTTATTGAGTTGACTATTTGTTGTTAGCTTAATTATAGACGATTGCGGTAATCATTTATTGTTGTTAATTTCGGAAATTATTATCATTTAAACTGCTTATTATTGTTATTATCATTATATTATTGTTTCTCAGTAGGGCCCTGACCTTCCTCGTCACTACTCCATCGAGGTTAGGCTTGGCACTTACTGAGTACCGCCGTGGTGTACTCATGCTACTCTTCCGCACACTTTTGTTGTGCAGATCTAGGTACATCAGGACAGGCTCATACTAGGTGATTCCGCAGCTTTCAGGGAGACCTCGAGGTATGATCCGCTACGTCCGCGGATCCGGAGGCTTTCCTTCTATTCTGATAGTATTAGTTGACATTTTCCTTCATTCCGTTGTTAGACACTCTTTATACATAGAGCCACAGTTGTATATTCTCTTTTAGTCTGTGTTACCGTGGGGTTCCGGATCTTGGTAGTGTTTTATTTACCGTGTGACGGATGTATGTGCCAAGCGGCATGAATTACATATCTTTTTATGCTATTTTTCCGCTGTTTCTTATTTAGATATTTATAACTTGTATATTCCGCAACGTGTTAGGCTTACCTAGTCGTGGGGACTGGGTGCCATCACGACATGTTCACGATTGGTGAACTAGGGTCGTGACATATAGCTATGACAACATAAATAGTTAAACATAGCCAGTAGTAACCAACATCGTGGCACATGTTCACAAATGACCTTCTTGTCAAAACAAAGCTTTGGGTTATGAAGCTGACATGACTTATTTTCTCCAGTATCTCACCTTCCTGTATTCTTAATCAGGTAAAGTTCAGTGACCATACATGAAATTAACCTTCAAATTGGTAGAGGAAATATATCAGGTGAGGATCAATCATAACAGTGTTTCAGATTTGGCACCTGTTTGCAGATTTCAGCAACTTGACTTTGAACTGCTTTGTACTTATCCAAAGATTTGCATGACTTTATCAGGATATTAATCACCTCTTCTGTTGATTTCCTTCCAGTTGAACCTTCTTCAATGTCCTATTATTCATAACCAAAAGTTTCATTTAATGTAATTGAGGATCATTATATTCTAATACGAAAAGATGATCAAAACCTTTTCTTACCTGATCAAAATCACTATTTATTGTTTTGAGAAAATGATCAGATGGATTCTGGAGAATCGGGCAAGGAAAACCACTCAATATGAAGAACTGCACTCATCATAAAGTACAATTATCCCTTTGGCTGATTAACTTGAAATTTAAAGCAAGTCATTACAAGAATTAAAATATGCTCACATCGATTGCTGCACTAGCGGGGCCAAAGTAATCAGTTCTACCAGAAGACAGAAGACAGAAAGAATGAAATAGAGCTAAAACTTCAGCACTAGGTTGATGAATTGAGGCAACAATGGTTCTCCCTTTGCATTGGCTTACAATTGTTTTCATGACATAATAAGATGTTGCACTATCAAGTCCACTAGTTGGCTCATCAAGAAAGAGAAGTTTTGGGCGCGTTAAAATCTCCATACATACTGGACAAGAAGGAGGCCACCCTATACTTGGATAGCATTTTCCCCCTTTACAAGTTAAGAAAACTTTCAGATCTTCAGTTAGATTCGAAGAATACAGCTAGATTCATCTACTTATGACCACCTCAGTTTTGTCAGACATATATACACCTTATGTTTGTTTGCAATTTCTACGGTTACATTATCTTAAATATGCTCCTTATTGCTGCGAATAAATACTTGTGGAGGTGCTATCGAATCAACTACTCGTTTATACTTGGATTCAAGCCAGGAACCGAATTAGACCATAGAGAAGTTTTTGTTTTAGCCTCTGGTCTTGCAGTAGTTGTACTCACAACTTTTCTGGTACACCTGCATATCAGAATGGACTCGACAATCCAAGATCATGAGACATATGTTGAACTGCTTCCTTTAGGTGACTTACATTACTAAACAAACAAGCATCTGCGACAAAGATATAGCTAGTACAAATCACAATATTTGGCACGATAAACTAAGAAAAACTACTGCTATTTTCATACTAATACATCTCATGGAAGATCATTCAACTAGAGGCAAATGCAAATTCAAGAATCTATATATACCAGTATCTCCAAAGGAATATATACACAATTACCTACAACTTACAATTGTCTTCTTTATAAAGAATTTCTTTAATATGAAGTTCCTAGTTCTTCTTTTGGCAATTCTTGGAATATGGGCTTCTAAAACTACAGCAAAAACACTTGTTGATGAACCCCTGATGCTAAAATATGAGATCTTATTACTTTTCTTAAAGTAATCATACAAGAAACCAAGCTACATGACATGACAATAAGAGAGCACTATATCTGATGCAAGGTGCTCTCCACACAATAGCAGCCTCAAGTCGAACTGCGAATGTAGTTCAATATTACAAAAATCAGGCTTACACAACGTGAGTCGAATTCACAGATTCAAATCAATTTATCCCAAATAATAGTAATGTAGTTCAGTCTTACTCGTATCATTTTTCGAACTCAAATGGTTAATTATCACCATGAATCACTGCGGCTTTGAGTTATTGACTAAATTCAACTATCTATTTTTCATAAGTTAAAAAAGATATGGAATTTCTGAGAAGATAATAGGCTTTTAACGTGTAGAGTGGAAATAGTAACTTAACAATTTTGTCAAGAGGTAAAAAATATATACAGATTACATGCTATCCCTATGTCTCAAAGTCTAATCCTTGGAATATCTGACAAATTTTACAATCCTCAATAAGATACTGTCACGCCCCAAATCGAGGGACATGACCGGTGCCTGACCGGGTAGCCCCAGTAAAGCGGACCTGGGTGCCTTTCTATCCCACGCGATATCCCTGTGTTGTTTGTTACTCATAAGCCAAAGATCTTACCAATTATAACTGAATTCACATTGTACAACATAACCACGTGATTAATTCATTAACAAGTTTGCAATTTTTACAACGCCCGACATAATATATGCATAAGACTGAAATCCCATAGTTTACATGTCTACGGAGCCTCTAGGATTACAAAGGAGGATACAATACTTGCCGGTAACAAGGCTCCGGCTATACCTTTAAAACAAATCCATAATAAAGTCTAAAACAGAAGTGGCATGAGCCACACAGGGCCCCGAGGAAGAAAAGGGCTCACCAAAATGGGCAGTGGAAGATGAAGAATACTACTGCCGACGAGCTGAAGTGCCTGCTACTGATCCACCTACAATCATGACACGAATGTAGTGTCCCCGGCAAAAGGGACGTCAGTACACCGGAATTGTACTGGTATGTATGGACAAACTTTGTCCCAAGTAAACTCAAGCCATTAAACAAGTAATCACGATGATAAGACAACCAATAAATTACACCAAGAATCAATTAAGCCAACCAACCATGTTTTCCACATTTTCCTCATCTCAGCTAATTCTCAACACAAAGCACTTTAAGATCAACAAGTAGAACAACAACCAATCAATCACATAAAACACAAGTAGTCAAACAAAGGGGCAATCAGTGCCCTACAGGTTGCAAACTCTCCTGCTGTCTCCTTTCACAATTTCACATCAATGATTTTATATCAAATTTCAATAGCGATTTCGATCGCTTTCCATCCTTATTACCTCGTCCACCCTTATTACCTCGGCCACCCTTATCACCCCAACCCACACTTTATTACTTCATGTTGCGGCACGCAACCCGATCCCATCGTACAGTTTCAAACACAACAATCACAAACAGCAAATAAGGCACTACACAATATTACAACAAATTCAAATAAGCAACTTACAATTTGATTCACATTCTCAAGTACTTTTCAAACTGATATCACAACCAAGTTACCATATTCAAGAGTACACACATAAGTATGTTCAACAATTTACCACAATTCAAGTGTTTCATCACTTTCCACAAGAAACCATATATGCCACCACAACAATTGTTCTCGGTTCTTTACCAATTCCAATTCCCTTGTTATCTTTCAATTCATATTTCATACCACACCACATATAGTTCAACATCAACTGAATACCCAACAATGATATCGAAGAATCATATACAATCTCTCAAATTAACACATGTCAAACAATTTCACACATATGGGCGATTTTACAAGAATCAAAATTAGCCATACATACCTCGATTTGAGCTTTCCTTAAGTTACTACAACACTCCAAAAACTCTAGCAATTCCAATCTACTATGAGACATAACAAAATTAAACACATATTAGAAAGATATTCATGAAACTAGCTCATTTGAACATTTTATCAAACACTAGTTGAGCATCTTGATTTCGAATCCCCTTTTTAAAACTTCTTTCATTCCCTAACCCAATCTTTACTTATTTAAGTTAAACAATCTTTCCATAAACCTAAGTTGTACATGCATGTATACACAATACTAATAAACCCAAGAATCATACCTCAATAACTCATCTTATACACCAAACTTGAAATTAAACCCTACGGTATAGAATCTTACCTCTTAGATGAAGAACATGCTATTGGGTTCTTGATTCTTGAAGATTGATGCAAGATTTGGATGATTTAAATGTTGGGTTCCTCCTTCTCTCTCTAAAATGCTCTCACCACTCTCTAAAATCAGTAAGAAATTACCCCAAAATGAACCCCAAAGCCTATATATTGAAATGGGGTTGGGTTATAAAAATAGAAGAATTAACTGGGCTTCTCTGGTTCAATTTGCGATAGAAATGCGACCGCGATGTTAAAAATGAGACAGGAATGCGATCGCACATTTGGCACAAGACAACATTTTCCAATCTTTGATAATTTGATCATAACTTTGTGTAGGAATGTCCAAATGACGGACGGTTTGAAGCGTTGGAAACTAGACTCAAAGAGCTTTCATTTGATATTCTATTCAGCAAATAAAACCTTATACATAATTATATATGATCCTTTAAAGTGGAGCCTTGTGCGAATCCATTCGGAATTTTGGCCTATTTTGAAAATTTTCCCATTTGGCATACACCTAGGCTTCCATTTGGACCTCACATAACTTACCATAAGACTTATACTCATATTTACCAAGTCTAATTAATGACCACCATATTAATAGTATTTAAAAATATTATAATAAGCCTGTGTGACACTACGAAATCCTAAATTACTTAGCGAAATGTTTCGGGGCCTTACAGATACTAACAAAGCAAACTCTGTATATACACATAATAAAGCCACAACCCAACGGGACGGAACCCCCAAACCAACTCACAAGCATCAAAATCCATAAAATGACACAAGTTTAAGCGTAGAGAAAGAATACCTGATGCGTTGAGGAGTGCATATGCTACGCAACAGCTTCAGGCCTTAAACTCCAGAAATTTGAAGCTGTTCTTCGAGCTTTAGCACCAAAAATTTGATTGTTGACACCAAACAAATGAATCCAAGCTTCAACCACAACTTCTCGACACCAACTAAAATAAAACCCCAAACCTAATTTGTTCAAATATTCACAAAAATAACGAACCCTAGGTCATCAGAGAGAGATATGGGGTATCGCCTATATAGCAATGAAGAAGAAGATGACCTAGGTCATTGAAGAAAAAGAAGATTTTGATAGTGGGAAATTTGAGGGTATCGCCTATTTCGCAGTGAAGAAGAAGAGGTGGCTGGGTAATATTTGGGGTATCGCCTGGTTAGTGGGAAATTAAGTGACAAAAAAGTTTTTTTATTTAATATGTATTATTAAAATTATTAAAAATTAAAAAATAAAAAGAATAGGGATTGTTTTGGCGGGTGTAATAAAATATAGGAGGGAAAATAAGAGAGAGAAAATAACCGTTCCAATAGAAATTTATACAACTTAAGCATTCCCGTAGATAGATTTATTGGGACGGTTCAGATAACCATTGCGCCAGATGCATCTATGGCAACGGTTATTTTACAATTGTAACGGTTCTATAGTTAAAGTGTGCTAATATCACCTAAATGCTACTGTAACGGTTATAACCGTTACCATACATGTTCTATGGCAACGGTTTGTGAACCGTTGCTAAAATAGCTGTTCCAATAGGCACATTTTCTGGTAGTGACTATGGCATTGTGTGATTTGGGGGCTAGTATAAATTTTATGCCCTTGGTGATCTATAAGAGGCTGGGCATCGGGAGAGCCAGGCCTACTTCAATGTTACTACAGCTTGTTGACAAGATGGTAAAATGTCCATTCGGGATATTAGATGATGTGTTGTTCAGGTGGGGAAGTTTTTGTTTCCCGCCGACTTTGTGATTCTAGACTGCAAGGTGGATGAGGAGATTCCTATAATCTTAGGAAGACAATTCTTAGCCATGGGGAGAGCCTTGATGGATTGTGAGACTGGGGAGCTCAAGATGAGACTAAACAATGAAGAGATCATATTCAATGTACAGAAATCTATAAGGCGCCCTAGTGAGTTCGCAAATTGCTCTCTTATCGATGTAGTAGATGTGATAGTGGAGATAGACGGTGTAGCTTTGACAGCTGAAGATCCACTACATGCATGCCTAATGAACTTAAAGGAGGTAAATGGTGAAAGTCTGGCAGAGTGGGTGTTAGCACTGGAAGGCAAGGGGTTTTGGTATAGAAATTTGGAGTTTGAACCTCTACACTTAGAAAATAGAGACACCCCTCCAGCAAAACCATCCATTCAAGAACCACCCAAGCTGGAACTCAAGCCATTACCAGCTCATCTCAGGTACGAATTTCTAGGTCCTAACTCCACTTTACCTGTTAGTATCTCATCTGGTTTGCTAGATGTGTAGGCTTAACAACTTATACATGTACTCAAGGAATACAAAACTGCCATCGGTTGGACCATGTCAGACATAAAGGGGACCAGCCTCACTTACTGCATGCATAAGATTCTCCAGGAAGAGGGACACAAACTTTCCAGGGACCACCAAAGAAGGCTGAACCCAAATATGAAGGAAGTAGTGAAGAAGGAAGTGATAAAGTGGCTAGACGCGAAAATTATTTTCCCAATCTCTGATAGTAGCTGGGTTAGACCAGTTCAATGTGTACCAAAGAAGGGTGGCATGACAGTTGTGTAAAATGAAAACAATGAATTAATCTCAATAAGAACCGTCACCAGCTGGAGGATCTGCATGGACTACCAGAAACTGAATCTAGCCACCCGAAAGGACCATTTCCCACTTCCCTTCATTGACTAGATGCTCAACAGGTTGGCAGGGAGGTCACATTTTTGCTTCTTGGATGGGTACTCAGGGTACAATAAGATCTCTATTGCCCCTGAGGATAGAGAAAAGACATCCTTAACATGCCCATATGGCATTTTTGCCTTCAGAAGGATGACATTCGGCCTATGCAATGCACCTGCCACATTCCAAAGGTGCATGATGGCCATATTTACTGACATGGTGGAAGATATTATGGAGGTGTTCATGGATGATTTCTCAGTGGTAGGGAATTCGTTCGATGAATGCCTTGTCAATCTGACACGAGTGTTGAAACGGTGCATTGAGACTAACTTGGTGCTAAATTGGGAAAAGTGTCATTTCATGGTACAAGAAGGAATAGTCTTAGGGCACCGGGTTTCTAGCAAGGGAACTGAGGTGGATCGAGCCAAAATTGACGTTATTGAAAAGTTGCCTCCACCAATAACGTTAAAGCCATTAGAAGCTTTCTTGGACATGCCGGTTTTTACTAGAGGTTCTTTATAGACTTCTCCAAAATTGCCAATCCCCTCTGTAAGTTATTGTAAAAATATCACCCCTTTTTATTTTCTGATGAGTGCAGGATTGCATTTGAGGAGCTGAAGAAGAGGCTGGTCAGAGCACCAATCATTATTGCCCCCAACTGGGAGCAACCATTTGAGCTTATGTGCGATGCAAGTGACTATGCAGTGGGGGCAGTGCTGGGCCAGCGGAAGGACAAGCTGATGCATCCAATCTTCTATGCTAGTAGAACACTTAGTGGAGCCCAGCTAAATTACACTGTGATAGAGAAGGAGATGATGGCGGTAGTGTTTGCGTTTGATAAGTTCAGGTCCTATCTCATAGGATCCAAAGTAATTGTATACACTGACCATGCAGCACTGAGATATTTAATTGAAAAGAAGGACTCTAAGTCGCGCCTAATTCGTTGGGTGCTGCTTCTGCAAGAGTTCGATCTTGAAATTTGTGACTGCGAGGGCACTAAAAATCAAGTCGCTGATCATTTATCAAGACTTGAAGAAGCTGAAACTATTAAAGAAAGTGAAGAAATTATGGAAACCTTTCCATACGAGCAGCTGCTCACTACCACTCTTCTTGAAGTGCCATGGTATGCAGACTATGCAAACTACCTGGCCAGTGGTATTGTTCCTCATGACCTATCATCGGTCCAGAGGAAAAGATTCTTTCATGAAAGCCAATTGTACTAATGGGATGAGCCCTACTTTTTTAAAATTTTCCTTGATAACATGATCCGGAGATGCGTCCCCGAGATCGAACAATCTTCTGTCTTACAGGCTTGTCATGCTTCAGCATATAGTGGCCATTTCAGAGGAGTTCGAACAGCAGCTAAGGTACTTGAGGCCGAATTCTTCTGGCCAACAGTATTTAAAGATGCACACAAAGCGACAGCGAGGGCAATTATAAGCGACGAGGGCACTCACTTCTATAATCGGGCATTTGAAAAATTATTGGTAAAATATGATGTGAGGCACAAGGTGGCTACTCCATGTCACTTGTAGACCAGTGGGCAAGTTGAGGTATCCAACAGGGAAATAAAGAGTGTACTAACAAAAACAGTGAATGCCACAAGGATTGACTGGTTAAGAAAGCTCGATGATGCACTATGGGCGTATATGACAGCTTTTAAGACACCGATTGGCATGTCACCATAAAAATTGGTGTTTGGGAAAGCTTGTCACCTACCCGTTGAATTGGAGCATAAAACATGGTGGGCACTTAAACAACTAAATCTCAATTGGGAAAAAGCAGGCAGAACAAGAGTCACTGAATTACATGAGTTAGAAGAGTTCCGGTATCTGGCTTTTGAGAGCACGAGGTTATTTAAGGAGAGGATGAAGCGGCTGCATGACCAAAACATCATAGAGTGCAACTTTCAATCCAGGGACAAGATATTACTCTATAACTCAAGATTACGATTGTTCCCGATCAATTTGAAATCAAGATGGTCTGGCCCATTCCGGGTGGTTGAAGTGTTACCGTCTGGAGCCGTGGAAATAGGTACTGAAGATGGCTCTCGCAATTTCAGAGCCAATGGACAGTGGTTAAAATTGTACGTTTGCATGGATGAAGCCAAAGAGACGTCTGAGTTGCATTTGAATGAACCTCAAAGGTTGAGCGAGCCTTAAATTATGCTAAGTTGAGTCGTGCCGCGACGTTAAATCAGGCGCTACGTGGGAGGCAACCCACGAAATTGTTGTAATTGTAACATTATAGTTAGACTATACAAAGAAAAAATAGCAGTTGCCAGGCAAAAGAATCAGAGGAGGCCTTCTACCGCGGTTCCACCGTGAGATGGCCCCTCTGAACCTCACCCACCATGGTTGGACCGCAATCACGGTCAAACCGCGCTGAAAGACCCTCTCTGATACTCGTCGCTCGTGGTTCCACCCCGACCGCGGTGAAACCGCGGTGGAGCGCGACAGGGCCCAGGTAAGTCAGCAGAAAATAATTTATTTTTATTTTTTTATGCCCGCTTTTTAATAACTCTAACCTAAACCCACCCCCCTCACTTCCTCAAAACATGCCACCTCCCCCTTCCTCTATCTCTCTCTAAAACAAATTCTCTCCTCCTTTGTCACGACCCTAGTTCACCAATCGTGAACATGTCGTGATGGCACCCAGTCTCCATGACTAGGTAAGCCTAACACGTTGCGGAATATACAAGTTATGAACATTTAAATAAGATTTAGCGGAATATAGCATAAAAAGAAATGTAAACCGTGCCGCTTGGCACATACATCCGTCAAACACACTGTATGAAACACCACCAAGATCCGGAACCCCACGGGTAACACAGACTAAAATAGAACATACGATTGTGGCTCTATGTATAAAGAGTATCTAACAACGATATGAAGGAAAAATATCTACTAGTACTATCAGAATAGAAAGGAAGGCCTCCGGATCCGCGGACGTAGCGGATCATACCTCAAGGTCTCCCAAAGCGCTGCCGAATCACCTGGTATGAGTCTGTCCTGATGTACCTGGATCTGCACAACAAAAGTGTGCAGAAGAGTAGCATGAGTACACCACAGCGGTACTCAGTAAGTGCCAAGCCTAACCTCGATGGAGTAGTGACGAGGAAGGTCAGGGCCCTACTGAGAGAACAATAATGTAATGAGGATAACAATAATAAGCAGTTTTAAATAATAATGAATCTGAAATGACAACAATAAAGCGATTTCTGCAACCATCTACGATTTAAGCTAGCAGCAAGTAAATAACTCAATAAAAACTCAATCCGCAAGTCTAGGACCTGGGGGAATAGAACCCACAGTCCCATTCTATAATCAACAGTCTAGGAGCTACGGGAATTTAACCCACAGTCCCAATAACGGTATATCCGGGTCTCCAGGAATCGAACCCGCAACCCATGTCTCAATACCTCAGGATGTATCTCAATGATCTCAGGATCTCCGGGAATCGAACCCGCAGTCCGTATTTCAATAATATATCAATAAACTCCGAATCTCCGGGAATTGAACCCGCAGCCCTTGGATCTCCGGGAATTGAACTCGCAGTCCACAAACAATAGCAATCCGGGTCTTTGGGAATCGAACCCACAGCCCTGGGATCTCCGGGAATTGAACCCGCAGTCCACCAACACAACAAATTAAAAAACGCACACGGAAAAAAAACATAATATGCTTAACTACAACTTCACCGAGGACTAGTGCCAACAATTATCAAGAAGTTCAAGTAGGACAATTAGGCAATTAGATAGATAAATTATACCTAATCATGCTTTCCTAACGAATACCAGGTAAATGTCACAATTTAATAAATTAAGAACAAGAATATCACGAAATTGGACAATTCAAGTAAAGTGAGTTACAACAACTAGCGCATGTACACGCCCGTCACCTCGCATACAAGGCATTTAAACTATCACATAATATCCTAGGGGTAAAGGTTCCCCCACACGAGGTTAGACAAACCACTTACCTCAATTCCGGTACAAAACCGCTAAGAAATAAGCCTCTTTCTGTGAATGTCGGCCTCCACATGTGTAGTATCTGATAAAAATCAATAGAATCGCATCAAAATAGGCCAATTGGACATTACCCAATCAAAACAACTCAAAATACACCAAAAACCCACAAGTTGCCAAAATCTGTCTTTCGGTACGCTTATCGAAAAATCACCAAAATTATATATTCGAGTTCCTTATCTCAATACGAGTCCGTGCATATAAAATCTATCGAAATCGGACTTCGTTTGCCTATTCAAATCAAAGGTTTTCTAAAATTTAGGCCTCGGGCTCAAACCCACCTTTAGTCTTCCATTTTCAGTGAAATAATCACAGATTTCATGATAAACCAACGAATTAAGGTCAAGAAACTTACCCCCGATAATTTCCCGATGATAACCCAACGTTTCCCCTTCAATTTCCTCTCTTGGAGCTCAATAATGGCGGTTTTTGTGAGTTAGGCCGCGACTGAAATGTTCTGGACTTAAAGTCACTGCCAGGCCAATTTACTCTACGCGATCGCAGCACTGAGCTTGTGATCGCGATGCACAAAATCATGGGCCGTCTATTTTTTCCTCTACACGATCGCGTGGCCCTGGACGCGATCGTAGTGAACAACTCAGCGACCCTACGCGATAGCAATGACACGAACGCGATCGCGAAGAACAACTCGGCCTGCTCCCCCAAACTACCCTACGCGATCGCATACTACCTCACGCGATCGCGATGCTTAAACTCCCAGACTTACGCGATCGCACGCCTAACTTCGCAATCGCAGAGCTTAGGGTTTTTCCCTTACGCGATCGCATGGCCATCTCCGCGATCGCGGAGAGCAAAATTGCTCTGCATTTATTGCAGCAGAAACAGTAGTGCCTTTTGGCACAAATTGGTCCATTTGGACCCCCGAATTCATTCCGAGGCTCCCGGGACCCCAACGAAAACCATCAACATACTCCAAAACACGATACGAACTTATTCCAGTCATAAAAACACGTCTAACAACATCAAAACCTATAATTCACATCGAATTCAAGCCTAAATTTCTTAAAACTTTCCGAATTGCACATTCGATCTATAACCCGACCAAATGACGTCCAAATGACCTGAAAATTTGCGAACATATCCAAAATCACATAACGAAGCTACAAAAATTGTCGAAATTCCGTTCCGACCCCCGGATCAAAATCTCACCTATCGTTCGGATTCGCCAAAATTTCAACCTTCGGCATTTCAAGCCTAATCGAGCTACGGACCTCCAAAATACATTCCGAACGCACTCCCAACCCCGAAATCACCTAACGGAGCTAATGGTACCATAGGATTTCCGTTTCAGTGTCGTCTTAACACTGTTCCAGTTACGGACCATTTTCTAACCTTAAAGCTCTCATTTATGGACTAAGTGTCCCAAAATACTCCGAATTTCAGAACCGACTCTCCCGGCAAACCACAATAGCAGAAATGAACTTAGGGGAATAGTTAAATTGGGGATTGGGGGCGTAATTTCTAAAACGACCGGCCGGGTCGTTACACATTCCCACACTTAAAAGATTCGTTTGTCCTCGAACGAGCATAGAAAACATACCTGGAGTAGTGAAAAGATGAGGGTACTGGCTGCGCATATCCTGCTCGGTCTCCCAAGTCGCCTCCTCGACCGGCTGGCCCCGCCACTGAACCTTTATCGAAGCGATGTTCTTTGACCTTAGCTTTCTGACCTGCCTGTCTAGAATGGCTACTGGCTCCTGAACATAAGACAGATCCTTGTCTAGCTGAACAGAAGTGAAATCCAACACATGCGACGGGTCACCATGGTATCTCCGGAGCATGGAGATATGAAATACGGGGTGAATTCCGGCTAGGCTGGGAGGTAAGGCCAACCCATAAACAACCTCCCCAACACGCCTCAAAGTCTCAAAAGGGCCAATAAATCTAGGACTCAGCTTCCCTTTCTTCCCAAACCTCATAACGCCCTTCATGGGCGAGACTCGAAGCAGAACACGTTCGCCAACCATAAAAGCCACATCGCTAACCTTCTTGTCCGCATAACTCTTCTGTCTAGACTGGGCTGCACGAAGTCTGTCTTGGATCACTTTGACCTTGTCCACTGCATCCTGAACCATATAAGTTCCTAGCAGCCTGGCCTCGCCCGGCTCGAACCAACCCACGGGAGACCTGCACCTCCTACCATATAGGGCCTCATACGGTGCCATCTGAATACTGGACTGGAAGCTGTTGTTATAAGCAAACTCCGCCAGTGGCAAGAAGTGATCCCATGAACCTCCAAACTCAATCATGCACGCACGGAGCATATCCTCCAAAATCTGAATAGTGCGCTCGGACTCGCCATCAGTCTGGGGGTGAAACGCTGTGCTCAGCTCCACCCGAGTGCCTAACTCCTGCTGTACGGCTCTCCAGAATCGTGAAGTGAACTAAGTGCCTCTATCTGAAATGATGGAAACTGGAATACCGTGCAGTCGAACTATCTCCCGGATATTGATCTCCGCCAGTCGCTCCGATGAATAAGTAGTGCTCACCGGTATGAAATGGGCGGACTTGGTCAGCCGATCCACGATAACCCAAATGGAATCGAACTTCCTAATAGTCCGAGGAAGCCCAGATACAAAGTCCATGGTGATGCGCTGCCATTTCCACTCTGGAATCTCAATCTGCTGCATCAATCCACCCGGACGCTGATGTTCATACTTCACCTGCTGGAAGTTGAGGCATCTGGAAACATAATCAACTATACCCCTCTTCATCCGCCTCCACCAGTAATGATGTTTCAAGTCCTGATACATCTTCGCGTCTCCCGGATGGATGGAATACCGCGAGCTATAGGCCTCTACTAGAATCAGCTCTCGAAGATCATCTAAATTGGGCACACAGATACGCCCCTACATCCTCAAAACTCCATCATCCCCGATGGTAACATCTCGAGCATCACCACACCGAACTCTATCCTGAAGGACAAGCAAATGAGGGTCGTCGAACTGACACTCCTTGATGCGGTCAATTAGAGAAGACCGAGAAACCACATAAGCCAGAACTCGGCTGGGCTCCGAAAGATCCAGTCTAACAAACTACCTGGCTAAAGCCTGAACATCCATCGCCATAGGCCTCTCCGAAGCTGGTAGGTACGCCAAACTTCCCAAACTCTCTGCCCGACGACTCAAGGCATCAGCAACCACATTAGCCTTGCCCGGATGATAGAAAATAGTAATATCATAGTCCTTCAGTAGCTCCAACCATCTTCTCTGTCGCATATTTAGGTCCTTCTACTTAAGCAAGTGCTGGAAGCTCTGGTGATCGGTGTAGATCTCACACGGAACCCCATATAAGTAATGACGCCAAATCTTCAAGGCGTGAACAATGGCAGCTAGCTCCAAATCATGAACCAGGTAATTCTTCTCATGCACCTTCAGCTGTCTGGACGCGTAGGCAATCACCCTACCATCCTGCATCAATACCGCACCGAGTCCAACTCGTGAGGCATCACAATATACTGTATAGGACCCCGAACCTGTAGGCAACATCAAATATAGGGGCCGAAGTCAAAGCTGTCTTGAGCTTCTGAAAGCTCGCCTCACACTCATCTGTCCACTGAAAAGGGGCACCCTTTTGGGTCAACCTGGTCATAGGTGCTGCAATCGAAGAGAACCCCTCTACAAAACGACGGTAATAGCCCGCCAAGCCAAGGAAACTGCGAATCTCAGTAGCGGAGGAGGGTCTGGGCCAACTCTGCACGGCCTCCACCTTCCTCGGATCTACTCGAATACCATCACTCGACACCACGTGGCCCAAAAATGCCACCGAACTCAACCAGAATTCACATTTAGAGAACTTGGCATAAAGCTGCTTCTCCCTCAGAATCTGAAGCACTACCCTCAAATGCTGCTCGTGCTCTTCCCGACTCTTGGAATATACTAGAATATCATCAATGAAGATAATCATGAACGAGTCCAGATAAGGCCTGAGCACATTGTGCATCAAATGCATAAAGGCTGTTGGGGCATTAGTCAGCCCAAAAGACATCACGAGGAACTCATAGTGACTATACCGAGTCCTGAAGGCAGTCTTCGGGATATCTGGCTCCCGAATCTTTAGCTGGTGATACCTAGAGCGCAAATCAATCTTAGAAAACACCTGTGTACCCTGTAGCTGGTCAAATAAATCATTAATGCGGGGCAAAGGATACCGGTTCATCACTGTAACCTTGTTCAGCTGACGATAATCAATACACATACGCATAGAACCGTCCTTTTTCTTCACAAACAACACAGGAGCACCCCAAGGCGAAACACTAGGTCGAATGAAACCCTTGCCCAATAACTCCTGTAACTGATCCTTCAATTCCTTCAACTCAGGAGGAGCTATACGGTACGGTAGAATAGAAATGGGCTGAGTGCCCGGCAATAAATCAATAGCAAAGTCAATATCTTTGTCGGGCGGCATGCCCGGGAGATCAACTGGAAATACATCAGCAAAGTCACGTACCACAGGAACAGAATCAATAGAGGGAGTGTCAATACTGACATCCCTCACATAAGCTAGATAAGCTGCACACCCCTTCTCAACCATACGCTGAGCTTCGAGAAAGGAAATAACACGGCTAGGGGTGTGATCTAGAGTACCACTCCACTCAATAAGTGGAATGCCTGGCATAGCCAGCGTCACGGTCTTGGCGTGACAATTAAAAATAGCATAATGGGGCGACAACCAGTCCATGCCCGGAATAATATCAAAATCGACCATCCCGAGCAACAATAGATCCGCTCTGGTCTCAAAACCACAAATGGTAACCAAACACGACCGATACACATGGTCCATAGCCAAAGAATCTCCCACCGGAGTGGAAACATAAATGGGGCACTCAAAGAATCCCGAGGCACACCGAGATGAGAAGCAAAATAAGAGGACACATATAAAAAAGTGGAACCAGGATCGAATAGAACCGATACTTCCTGGTGACTAACAAGAATAATACCTTTAATAACAGAATCAGATGCAACAGTTGCGGCACGATCAGGAATAACATAGAATCTGGCATGTCCCCTCTCTTGAGGGAGACCTTTAGCACCCTGATCCCAACCCCTGGCTGGCTGGGCAAGTGGAGCTGGAATGATGGCCTGCTGGCCCTGCGACCCACGTTGAGGCTGCAAAGACTAAGAAGGTGCTCCCCTC